>CP139508.1:401344985-401944985 GCA_021014915.2 Artemisia tridentata subsp. tridentata
TCCATTTCGAATACACACAAAACACAACATGCATCATAAAGCCTTTTGTATTTAAGCTCATCAATTATTCTGTAAGAATAGTATATGTTCTAAAATTCGAATAGAATACATAAAACCTAATTGTTGATAACCCTCATTAATGACAAGTGCATGTTAGGAATCATGCATGCATTGTTTTGGCTGTTTTCGTTCGAACATATAATCAGTCACGTCATCATATTCACTATTAGATAAGCATGCAATATTTGCTTAGAATAACTGTCACTGATGGCAAATCCAAAAACCCACGCTAGTACATGCACTCATGTATAAAATTCACCCATACATCACATATGCAATTTACTTGAACGTATATAGTTTTTATGACCACTTATACGAACACATGATACATGCATGTACACTCTTTTTAAACGTATAACTTACAGCACGCATGCTTACACACTCTCTTTTGTTTTACAAACCAAACGTATAAACATACATATTGTAAAAACACACGTCAACTTATGGTAAACCATGTCGAGCATACATTTGAAAGCCCCAACAGTCATCTCACCCACACCATCCATATTTTAACATTGCATGCATTACTTGAGCATGTATATCACATTTACACCACAAGCTAAAAGTTGGAAAAACATTAAACATTTTATAAGTGTTCACTACGTACAGAATAGTTCGAGTAATCTTAGAAACCAAGTCCGTAGCTCGCGATCTAATCGAACGACCTCATTCTATTTTTACAAGACTCATTTAACAACCTAACACACTACATTTTTCATTTAAACATCTTACAAAAATAATTACGATTCGACCCTTAAAGTAGCCTAAGTTAGTCGCATAAACTATTTTTAAAAACACATTTAGAAATCATAAACGGGCTTAACTTTGTAACCCGTTAAGGGCCCAAATTTTGAGAAATAAGCTATGAGTCGAATAAGCTAGTAAAATAAGCTTCAGTAATCTTAAAAATAAATTATAAAAAGTCGCACATTTTTCCTTTATCATTTTAGACATTTTTGGACTAAAAACGTAACGCAATTTAACTAAAAGGACTAAAACTGTCAACTATGAAACTTGAGGGCTGAAACGGTGAAAACAGGTTATAAAGGACCTAAAATGACTTTTAAATAAACTCCTAGCTTTATAATGACATTTAAATTATTTTAGGAATATTGTTAAACTTTATATTTAACAAAGGACTAACCATGTAACGCAAATACGGTTAGGGTAAAAAGTATAAAAATCGGGAAAGAACAAGGACCTACTGTTTATACTTAACATCCTCATTTCTCATCACCACATTACTACACAAGCATTCATTTCATTCTAGTTGCATATATTTAATTTTCGTTAAATGATTTCACTTGCATATCATTCCATCATAATTTGAGGAGATAATACCTCGAGTCAAGTGACCTAAGAATTACGATAATATCATTGTATGATATTATATTTTCTTAACTTGAGACATTTTAGGCATATCACGCTCACGTCATCAAATCGTTATACGATTTCTCACGATCACACTCATCGTAATTATAAGTCGAATACTTAGATATTCCTCACATTCAGGTCTCGTATCGAAGACGTTTCCGTGATCGTTTCCATAAGTCTTACTTGAACTTATAATTCTATCTTGCCAGCTACACTCCAGGTGAGTCGTGGTCCCCTACTTTTTATTAATTGTTTTAATAACTCTTTTGGGGGAGATACATGCTTCAACTGTTTTAAATTACTTTTATATTCTGAGAAACTCTTATGAATTATTCAAAACCATCAACTGTGTTTTACATGTCTTAAACCACTCTTGAAAGAGATATGTGCTTGTATACTTACAAATTACTTACTAGCTTAACATTGTATTGAAAGTCAACATTTTCAAACTACGTGTTGTAACACGATACTGAAACTTATTATAGGCATTCGAATAACAACTGAGTGTACTATTAAACTTTACTATGATATTTCTACTTTTCAATTAGAAATAATAGCCAAAACTAAAGTACATATATGCTATGAACTCCTGAACTCTATATTGTCTAAGTTTACCTAAATTGCCATAAAGTCCCTCGATCATGAGCCATTAATCACTACGGTGAGCGCGAATATAGTGGACAGCTTCGAAACCTGTAGAGGCTGACGACCTATCCCACTAAGTATGGACAGAAAGCCTTAGGGCTAGTCGTACTTAGTCGCGATACACTATATTTGACTAAATAGTAGGATGAGGCAATCACCTACTACCTGGGGGCAAACCATCATAACCTGATGTGACCTTACCGTTTTTACGGAACCTTTGTTAATGCTTTGCGCGTCATGAGGCTTAGGACAATATAACTTTATGAATATATATGTCTTCCTATATATATTTGGATACAGCTGTAGACCACCACTCCTTACTGATAGATATCAGACCTTATATTATTATTTTCACTATGTGTTATAAATATGTATCACATACTTGAAACCTAACTGTTATCATATGATAGAACAAAATAATGCTCGACATATTGTTACTTTTGAAAGTTGAACCATTATTTCATTGCAAGTATATAAAAACAATACTCCTTTTTACTCAAACTTGGACCTATGATCGTCAGAGATCATAAATGATTTACTCTTGGATTTTTACCCAAATTTGCAAACTTGCTAGTTACTTTCATAAGTACTAGCATTTATTTCAACATTTACTCTACAACTCTTGACATTTTTGAAAGCAAATTACTTTCTACCAAACCCCATGAACTCACCAACCATTGTGTTGACATTTTAAGCATGTATCTTTCAGGTAACTAACGGAGCAGGACAAGACACGGAGCGGGCATTAAATACTCTGATAACTTAAATGGTGTGAAAATCAAATATGTCATTCTTTTCCAAATCATCATAATCTTTGGAGTTTTCAAATCGGAGTTTACCAACTTTTTACTAAAACCATTCTTTTGAATGACATATAACTTTTAAAACGCCTTTCCCGAGCTGTTTTCTAAAATTTAGACTTCGATCCTCAGTGTAACACCCAAATATTTTCCGCTGCCACAAAACCAAATTTGGGGGTGTTACAATAGTGAAGGTTTTTTAGAAACGAAACGCCACACCCACTTTATCATAAGGCTACGGTTTAGGGCATATAAACTTGAAACCCCTAAACCTCCTTTTTCTTTAGGAGTTAAGACATTACTCAACTTAACCCATGAAGTTTTATTACTCTTAAGGTCATGACCATTAAAAAAATGACCATGTATAGATTCAAGCATGTTGAGGATACATATCGGGACTTTATAAATAGACATATGGAAAATCGGAATAGACCCTAACACAGATTTGAGAAGCGTGAACCTACCTCCAATCGATAATGTTTTCATTTTCCATCTAGAAAGACGTGATACCACCTTATCCACCACCTCTTTCCAAGCATGTTTTCTAGACATGCACTCTCCCACTTTCGTTCCCAAATACGTGAAAGGAGTTTTAAGAACAAGACAGCCAAGTTTGGCTGCCGCATTAATCACCTTACCATCCTCCACATTCACACCCATAAGTTTGCTCTTGCACATGTTAATCCGCAACCCAGATGCTCTAAAAAAACATTCCAGCACATGAACCAAAGTATCAATGTTTGTGTCACTCCATTGGCCAATGAATATAGCATCATCCGCATAGAACAAGTGAGACAAAGATGTTGAGGAATTAAGTTTCATACCCGTGAATAAACCCGCCTCAACAACCCGCTGAAACGATAAGTGTAAACTCTCCATAATAAGAATAAATAAGAAAGGGGATAACGGATCACCTTGCTTTAGACATTTAAAAAACTGAAACTCCTCCGTCGGACTTCCATTAATGAGAATGGAGCCTCTAGACGAATTAAGACAACTCTGAATCCACTTCCTCCATTTATCGCCAAAACCAAATTTAACAAGAACATCATCCAAAAAATCCCAACGGACGGAGTCATAAGCTTTCTCAAAATCAACTTTGAAAATAAGAGCATGATTTTTCTTCCTTCGACACCATTGGAGGACCTCATTAAGGATGAATGGCCCGTCCAGAATTTGTCTATCCGCCACAAATGCCGATTGCACCTCATTAACAATATAATCCATCACCCCAACTAATCGATTCGTCAATATTTTAGCGATAATCTTATAAAAACTCCCAATCAAACTAATAGGACGAAAGTCTTTCACCATGTTAGCATCTGGGATTTTAGGAATAAGGGCAATATGATGAGGCGAAAAGTGTACCGCTTTTAAGGGGTCATTTAAGCCCTAAATCGTATTTATTTGATCAAATATTGCCCTAAATCGTTCCTTTTGTCATTTTAGGTACTTTTGAGGAGAAATCTGGAAAAGGAGGCATTTTGGACGTTTTTGGAGCATTAAAGTGAAGAAAACGGCAAAGTCTCAAAAATCGGCTAAAAGTTACTCTTGACGGCGTCAAGATTTACTCTGGACGGCGTCATGCCTTGGCAAGAAAAGTTGGATGTGAAATTTACTCATGACGGGCCAGTGAAAATAGCATGTGAATTCTGACGGCGTCACGCTTTAACTTGATCAAGGGCGTCACGGCTTAAATCATAAGGGGACGGCGTCACGTTCATGGTTAGACGGCGTCAAGCCTTGATAAGCCAGAATGGATTTTTGAAGAGCTAAAGAGGGACGGCGTCAAGAAGGTCATCCGGGAACCCTAAAAGCGGCGAGGTGACGGCGTCACACTCCATAAGGTGACGCCGTCAGATCCAAAAATCTATATATAGTTTTCTAATTTTTTGTCATAAGAGAGAGCTTAGTGTGTGGAGTTTTGGGATAAAACCCTAAGACGATTTTAGCTACTTTTTCAGGGCTTTTTGCCTTGAGATCTTCCATGTTTCATTGAAAGATAAGTTATCAATTAATCATTCAATATGTCTATGTGTTGTTTGATTCTATCTTATTCTTGTCTTTTGTTTAACATGTTAGGCTAAATTTATCTTGTGTTTGCTTAGATCTAATGAAACCTAGCTATTGATTATTGGTTGTTAGTGTGTTGTTAGTTGTATTGGATGATTGTTTATCTATGTTAGGCTTAAGAAAACTGGCTAACTTCCTATTCGGTAACTTGCTTGAACGTCTTAAGAAACATGAACCAAATGCGTACTAAAGGTTTTTATGGTTGTATTTAATGCACAAGCGAATTCTAGTGATCCCATGTTAGGAGCTTCCTAGCCGGCTCGACATAGGAGTGAAGTAGGAGCTTGTACAGTTGGGGAAGTAAGTACGCCACCCCACGAATGGTATTAAGGAATACACCCGTCATCCACGCGACTAATACACACTAATTAACCGGTAAAAGATAGTTAGGGAGTAAGGAAATCTAAGTAAACACATTTCTCTACACATAAGTTTCTCACCACATTTCATTTCAGTTATTTATTTTATTTGCATTCGTAGTAATTTGGGTTAGTTGACTAGCAACTAATTCCGCCCACTCCTTCAAACCCGAGATTTTACTTGCTTTCATAAAAACTATAAAAACATAAAAAAGAATCTTCCTCAACCCTTAGACCTAATTAGAGTAGCCTTTCATACCTAACGAACACTATTCCCTGTGGAGAACGATCAATCCCCCTACTTACCACTACACTATACTACATCGGTCAGGTACACTGCCTGGTGGGGTTGTAAGCCTCTTGAGATCCCTCGAGAGGTAAAACCTGTTGTAAGGTTACAAAACCACGCAATCAAGTTTTTGGCGCCGCTGCCGGGGAATAGTTATTGTTTAGGTTGAATTTTTATTTCTATTAGGTCTACTCACTAGATTCCTTTCTAGTGAGATTTTTATTTTATTTTTCTAGGATTTCTTTAGTCTATCTATTTTCTTCGTGTCTTTGTTCGTAACCATTACCGTCCGACATCATGGAAGATGGTAATATCCTTAACCCACACAACCCACCACCACAACAACCACCACCACCTCCTAGAGCCCGTACTTTAGGAGAGTATTCCCGTCCTAGCCACCATGGCTATCGAAACACCATTGAGCTCACTCAAGGAGCCAATATCACACCCTTGCGATCCGACACCATCTGGTTGGTGCAAAGTGGATGCGCATTCCATGGACTTCGTTCTGAAGATCCTAATCAACATCTCAAGGACTTTCTTAAAATCGTTGATTCTATAGACCTTGATGTTGCCACTCGAGAGACGACCCGATTGCGTCTCTTCCAATTCTCTCTGCGGGACCAAGCTAGTCAGTGGCTAGAACGTCAACCCGCAGGATCCATCACCTCTTGGGATGATCTCACTACTCGTTTCCTTGCTCAGTTTTTCCCACCGGGAAGAACTACCAAGCTAAGGAATGATATCTTGATGTTCCAACAACGTCAAGGCGAAACTCTCTACGAGGCATGGACTCGATTCAAGGACTTACTTCAAAAAGTCCCTCACCATGGCATAGAACTTTGGCTCCAAGTCCAAATCTTCTATGATCATATCAATCTCTCCACGAGGCAAACCATTGACCAATCGGCCGGTGGCAAGCTACGTGATCTAAGTGCGGAACAATCATGGGCTCTCCTAGAGGATCTTGCTCTTTATGACAACGAAAGTTGGAGTGATCCCCGTGATTTGAATAAAACCGTCAAGGCAATATCTTTGCCTTCTAACAATTCAAGCACTTCCGACCGTAGGATCATAGAACTTGAAGACCAAGTCAAGTTCCTCATGAAATCCTACGAGGCTCCTAAACCTTCAAACCAAGTGAACAAAATCACTTCTTCGTGTAAATTATGTAGTGGTCCCCACGACACTCGTGATTGCATGGAACTCCCCGAACAAGCTTTTGTGGACTACGCATCCTCGCGTACCGACGGAGCGGGAGACAAGTGGTACACTTTCAAACCCGAGCCAAACCATTACGGTGATACATACAACCCCTCATGGAAAAATCACCCGAACCTTAGGTGGAAACAAAACCAAAACTCGCAACAAACCAATTCTTCCAACCCACCTAATCGTTTCCAATCAAGCGGTTCCAACTCGAACCGTACTTTCAACAACAATCCTTCCGGCAATGGTAGTACCAATAACTTTGAAGGATTGATGTCTCAATTTATGGCATCTCAAGAAGCTCGGATAGCTAGATTCGAGACCGAATTCAATCAACAACAAACTGAGATGACCAATAAAATTGACAACTTGTTGAAAGCTCTCCATAACCAAGTGTTATCACCTCCACATAAGGACGCTAGGAACACAAATAGCGGACCCCAAGTCAAAGACCCTTCTTCATCCAAACATGTCCACTTCGTCAACGTTGTCACTATTAGACCAATCGATAGGAGCATGGAAGAAAGTGACAAGAATGAGGGTAGGATAGAAAGTGAACCTAAGGATGAGGATAGGAAAGTCGAGGTTGATAAGGAAGTTAGGACAAGTGTGATTGAGGAAGTAGATAATGATGAGGACTACTTCAATAAGCTGCCCACTAAGGAAGAGCGCGCATATCATACAAACTTATTCGATGACCCCGAGACACCATACTTCCTAGGTAGACCAATCATAGAAATAGGCGACCCTTCTAATCTCAACATACCATGCAACATCGGACATCTACATGTGTGGAAAGCTTACATTGACCTTAGATCACCCATAAACATCATGACTAGAGCCCACTACAACTTGATAATGAAGAATCAACTTGGGTATAGGATGTTCCCTGACAAGGGTTGGATGAGTAACTTCACGGGAAGAGTTAAGGGATTACCGGTTTATGTAGGAAACTTCACCTATGTCACCGACTTTGTAATTGTAGAAGATATCCGCCCAATAGTCGATGCATCCTTGACTCAAGTGGTTTTTGGAAAACCATTTGTTGAGGTCTCTAGAATGACTTATGAACCTTCCTTAGGGATAGTTAGATTTAAGGATGAGACCGATGAAGTAAGCTACCAAATGCCATATAAGATAGAACAATTCCAACACTTGTCAAGTGTTGAGAAGGAGCTCAAGCAAGCGGTCTACTATAGGAATGATGAGGATAGAAGTAAAGGAGTAGACTATGTTATGGAAAGGATATTCGGTTTCTACAAGGATTGTTTGAAATTAGGACCGGAATATAAAACCGGGAAGGAGGATGGCCTAGGAACCGTGACCGATGATGGGGTCACGTAATGTACGTGACTTTGAGTCTAGCTAAAAGACTCGTTAATAAAGAAAAGCGCTTCTTGGGAGGCAACCCAAGCTTTATTTGTTTTATTTGCTTTGTGTGTTTATTTATTTGTTTGTTTGATTTTATTTGTTTCCGTATGTGTGTTTAATTTTTATTAGTATTGATTCATGTTCAAAAGTAAATTGTGAAAATGCTTTATGTTGTTTTTAACTTCGTCTTAACTACATATAAAGGTATTTTGCAAAAGATAAGTGTAAGGGAAATCTAAATCGGTTTATTAGAACACAAATGAACATGAATCATAATGATAATAAATTAGCATACATATTCGTATTTGTTTGAGTCAAATGCTTGTATCGAGTCATAATGATGTTTTGCAGGATTTCCAGGAAGTGAGGTAAAGGTTTTTTCCAGAAATTTTCCGGAAACTTAAAACGAAAATTTTTGTCAGGTCATTTCTGACGGCGTCAGGGGTTATAACCTGACGGCGTCAGATTTAATTTCCAGAAATTTTTGAAAGTTTTGTTTTCATAAAAAGTTTTTATTAAATCTCCAACTTATAATCTCCAGGAATATGCAAAATTATCATTCCACAAGCATTATATCCTTATATATAGATTTTTCCCGCCGATGTTATGCAGGTTTTCGTGTTTGTTTTCTCAGGTTTAACAGGTTATTTTGGACAAGGAGATGTTTATGGAATCAAGCTTATGGCGATGCATTAGTCATGGAGCTTCAACATTCTATTTGGAGGAAGATTTAACCGTGTAATTTCATTATCCACCGAGCGAATCAGGGGAGTATTTGATTTCATTCTTTTACTTTTTGCTTTTACATCTTGTTATTTGAACATTGGGGACAATGTTCATCTTAAGTGTAAGGGGAGGGTAAAAGTACGACTTTAGAGAATACTATTACGCTTGATTTTTGTTTGTTTGATAGTAGATGTTCATCTTAAGTGTAAGGGGAGGGTAAAAGTACGACTTTAGAGAATACTATTACGCTTGATTTTTGTTTGTTTGATAGTAGATGTGTAATAAAACTGAGAGAAATACTTGTTAAGGTAATTTTAGTGCCAAATTTAAAATTTTTTACAACATTTAGGAGTGAAACTTTAGTTCTAATAAGCGTCTCACGGATAGGAGTTATATAACTAGCACAAAAACCGTACCACTAAAAAATTTTCCACCCCCAAATATGTGAGGTTCACCCCTAGAATTGGTAGGAAAAGCATTTATGCTATGATGTGTGTACCGGTAGCACTTAGATTCTAGAACTTGCGTTAGGACCATTCCGAGGCCACAAGTGAGACTACATTCGTGTAGTTAGATTTACTACATGATAAGAGGCATTAGGATTAACCCATTGTTTTACACCTGTGTTTTTGTTATAATTACTTTGGCTACATTGGTCAAGTAATTCTCCCACACCTTTGCGTTGTACTCATTTTTAGTACACGATACCCCTAGTACACCCCTCAGAGCCTATCTTTTCGTTTCGACCTTTAAGCATTTTACTTAAAGGAAGAATTTGTTACACCCCACTTAAATGTACACCCAAATCGCCTTAGCCTACCTTGTATGCACTCATTTTTAGTGCATTATTGTGACAACATTTGTTTAAACCCAAGTTAATTATCTAGTTGATTACATGGTTGCTAAGTCGAGTCATATCCTTGTACATATTGTTTTGGGACGATTGGGACTCATGGGTAAAGTACTAGTGTAATGGAGTAATGGGGAAGAACATCATTTATTACCCCCATATGTGCTAAATATTTTAAAAGTACTCCAAGTTTTTCGATTATCTTAATTCGAGTCATTAGATTAGTATTTGTAAAGTTATGTAAAAATTCAAGTGTAAGGGGAATGCAATGCCCCTATGATGTATTATTTTGGATGGTAGGGTAAAAGTGTATGAAAAAAAAAAAAAAAAAAAAAAAAAAAAAAAAAAAATCAAGAAAAATACAAAAAAAATGAGAAAAAGAAAAATAGAAAAAACATACGGACTACCATCCCGTTTTATTTTATGTTTGTTTTATATTTTTGTTATTTTGTTATTTCGTTTCTAGCTTAAGATCGAGTCTAGTCTTGGCTTAGCAACATTGTATAGTACATGTAATTAATCAAGATTTTTAACTCGCCACCAGTAAAATATCCTTTATCCAACAAAACCGTGTTTTCCTTTTCCCTACACCTAACGTTATAACCCATTTAAAAGCCCTCTTTGATAGTTTATCTTAGGTGCTTACGCCTAGTGGAGGAGGTTTTCGATCCTTTCCCAAGCCTATGGTAATCTATTTGCTATGACAGGTAGTGAGAGATATTTTCCGTTTTCATTTATGAGATTTATTTTGATGACACTTGAGAGATGTGAGTATCTAAACACTACTTGTGAGGTGCTAGTTTATAATCTCCGTGCTTATTATGATTGAAGTGGAACGATTATTTGTTGTAATTACTTTTATGTTAGCATTAAATGACCCCTAACTTGTATTTTGATTAGAATAAAAGCGCATTTGCTTGAGGACAAGCAAATCTCAAGTGTAAGGGTATTTGATGAGGCGAAAAGTGTACCGCTTTTAAGGGGTCATTTAAGCCCTAAATCGTATTTATTTGATCAAATATTGCCCTAAATCGTTCCTTTTGTCATTTTAGGTACTTTTGAGGAGAAATCTGGAAAAGGAGGCATTTTGGACGTTTTTGGAGCATTAAAGTGAAGAAAACGGCAAAGTCTCAAAAATCGGCTAAAAGTTACTCTTGACGGCGTCAAGATTTACTCTGGACGGCGTCATGCCTTGGCAAGAAAAGTTGGATGTGAAATTTACTCATGACGGGCCAGTGAAAATAGCATGTGAATTCTGACGGCGTCACGCTTTAACTTGATCAAGGGCGTCACGGCTTAAATCATAAGGGGACGGCGTCACGTTCATGGTTAGACGGCGTCAAGCCTTGATAAGCCAGAATGGATTTTTGAAGAGCTAAAGAGGGACGGCGTCAAGAAGGTCATCCGGGAACCCTAAAAGCGGCGAGGTGACGGCGTCACACTCCATAAGGTGACGCCGTCAGATCCAAAAATCTATATATAGTTTTCTAATTTTTTGTCATAAGAGAGAGCTTAGTGTGTGGAATTTTGGGATAAAACCCTAAGACGATTTTAGCTACTTTTTCAGGGCTTTTTGCCTTGAGATCTTCCATGTTTCATTGAAAGATAAGTTATCAATTAATCATTCAATATGTCTATGTGTTGTTTGATTCTATCTTATTCTTGTCTTTTGTTTAACATGTTAGGCTAAATTTATCTTGTGTTTGCTTAGATCTAATGAAACCTAGCTATTGATTATTGGTTGTTAGTGTGTTGTTAGTTGTTTTGGATGATTGTTTATCTATGTTAGGCTTAAGAAAACTGGCTAACTTCCTATTCGGTAACTTGCTTGAACGTCTTAAGAAACATGAACCAAATGCGTACTAAAGGTTTTTATGGTTGTATTTAATGCACAAGCGAATTCTAGTGATCCCATGTTAGGAGCTTCCTAGCCGGCTCGACATAGGAGTGAAGTAGGAGCTTGTAGAGTTGGGGAAGTAAGTACGCCACCCCACGAATGGTATTAAGGAATACACCCGTCATCCACGCAACTAATACACACTAATTAACCGGTAAAAGATAGTTAGGGAGTAAGGAAATCTAAGTAAACACATTTCTCTACACATAAGTTTCTCACCACATTTTATTTTCAGTTATTTTATTTTATTTGCATCCGTAGTAATTTGGGTTAGTTGACTAGCAACTAATTCCGCCCACTCTATCAAAACCGAGATTTTACTTGCTTTCATAAAAATTATAAAAACATAAAAAGAATCTTCCTCAACCCTTAGACCTAATTAGAGTAGCCTTTCATACCTAACGAACACTATTCCCTGTGGAGAACGATCAATCCCCCGTACTTACCACTACACTATACTACATCGGTCAGGTACACTGCCTGGTGGGGTTGTAAGCCTCTTGAGATCCCTCGAGAGGTAAAACCTGTTGTAAGGTTACAAAACCACGCAATCACAATAAAATTTGAATTACATCCACTAGGGAACTCACCAGTCAAGAAAAAAAACTTTACAGCTTCAACCACATCGTTTTCAATCGTAGGCCAAAAATGACGATAAAAACCGAATGTGAAACCATCCGGACCAGGAGACTTGTCAACACCACAATCCCAAACCGCCCTTTTAATCTCCTCTTTAGTTACCATACGATCCAAATCCTCTTTCTGTTCGCTAGATAACACATTAGGGAAACACATGTCGACCCGAGCACGATACCTCAAAGGTTTATCAAACCTTTTCCGAAAATGTTCAAAAAATTCAAACTTAACTTTCACCGGATTATCAACCCATATCCCGTTCACTAGGACACCCCTGATATTAGATTGACTCCTCTTCTTATTTAACATGCCATGGAAAAACTTAACGTTTTTGTCCCCTTCAATTGCGCATCTAATCTTGGCTTTTTGAGCAATTTCTGAAGCTTGAACATTATTAATCTTTTGAATCTTACCAAGAATCTCCAATCTTTTGCAGCTCAACTCTTCAGACCCATTACCCTTATCAATCTCTACATCAATAGCCTCAATCTCCTTTTTTAACATATCTAACTCACCTTTCAAGATCCTTTTATGTGTAGACTGCCAACCCCTTATTCGCTCCTTAAGAAACTTCAACTTATACATAAAATTACGAATAGCATTCCTTTCATGACACGGAGCCACATTCCAAGAGTCTACCACCATTTTATCAAATCCATCCGCTTGTAACCAATGATGAAAAAAACGAAAAGGTATAGGCCCATAATCAAAAGACGCTTCACGTAATAAAATAGGCCTATGGTCCGAAATAAAACGCTCCAAAGCAATTGCATTAATATTAGGGCAAATATTAAGCAGATTTTCCGAAACAAGAAATCTATCTAACTTACTCATCTTCGAAGCAGATTTATGGCACCAAGTATAAGCACATCCTCCTAAAGGAACCTCTTCTAACCCCGCAGTATGAATGAAAGAGTTGAAAATCGCCGCATCAAACGCGTTAAAAACCGTACCAAACCTATCCGCATTAATCCGCACCTCATTAAAATCACCCAACATAAGAATCTCACCATCCCACTGTTGGGATACATGGGTTAAATAATCCCATAACATACGTTTCTCTTTAGCTTCATGAGGAGCATAAACCACCACTATCAACATATCAATACCAGATTTCACCCACACTCCTCGAATGATGACAAAGTAATCCGAGACCGTACTACTACTCTTACGAAACGCATTTTGATCCCACATACATAAGATCCCACCAGATTTACCAACGGCATCACTATGAACGAATTCAAAATTATTATTACCCCAACAAGATCTGACACAAAATAAATCAATCGACTCCATTTTCGTTTCTTGCAAACCCACAAAATTAACTTTATGTTTATTACACAACTCCTTTACCCAATCTTTTTTGGCCTTTTGGGTGAGGCCTTGGACATTCAAAGACAAATAATTCATCGATTCACCACAAATTCTCCTTGTGATTCAATAATCTCCGTGATATCTTTAACACTCCCGTCCATATTATACCCCATAGTTTTTCCGACCTTCACAACTTCTTCCATTAAACTAAGTATAGATCCACCCGTACGAGACACATTTGATTTCTTGAACCGCCCCGATCGTGTAGGTCCAGAGTTAGTCTTAAACGAATCCAAATTATCAGCTCCATTATCTTTGTTGACCGATGAACTATCTTCTCTAACATCTTCAACATTCTCATTCACCATCTGTACCCCTTCCACGTTCCCCTTATTATATTCCGCGTTTGGAGTGAAACCTGGTGGATATTGAAGGCTTTGTTCCTGATCTTTTACTTTATCTTTCTCACCTGTCGTAGTCTTATCTTTATTCAGCAGTTTATAAATTTCAAATGGGTCTTCCGAATTCTTCCCATTCTGTTCTTCCTCATTAATAAACACAGTTTCGGGAACTTCCTCCACCTCACCCTCAACATTAACATAGTCATTATTCACCACATGATCATTAGTATCCTCGACAAATTGATCATCCTCTTCTTCATCAACCATAAAATCTGGAGTCCACCCAGGGACTTCATTGGCCCGAAGCCAATATATTTTCCCCCGAAAAACAATCTTGAAGCTCTCCAATATATTAGTACCTACTTTAGTGTAAATACAGAGTCTTTTAGAATGAAAACCCGTCTCATCATAATCGTCCATGTCCATCAGCTCACCCCACTTAGCTGCAATACGTTTAAACGTATTATCCGACCAAAATTTGAAAGGAATGCCGTCTATTTCCACCCATGCCATTCGTCCATCAGGGATGAAATCTAAGGAAGCATGTTTTAAAACTGAAAACCAAGACTTTGCCCCAACGTTACCCCAAAATGATTCTTTAGCCTCATTATTGACGAACTCAAGCATAACCCATAATTCACCCAAATAAGTGATTTTCAACTCATCAAACCCTTCATTACACAGAGCCTTTTTGAGGTTAGCCAAAGAAGAGATCTCCAAGACTCGACCCATCAACGAGAAAGACAAATCTTTCCTGTTAATACAATCAGCGTCAAGAACAATTGCAGGACTATCGACTTTCTCCCCAACCGTATTATTACCCTTCACCACATTCACAAATGACTTACCATTTACCCCTCTATCCATCGCCTTAGAGAAAACATTTTGTCTACTAGAAAATGAATTATTTGTCTTCTTCACCTCATTACTGTTGTCTTTCTTATTCTCTCTAATGAAACGTGCTACATTCACATAAAGTTTCCAGCGCCCCACCCAAATGGTACACAAATTATTGACCAATCGCTCCACATTAAACACATTAATAAACCTAACAAAACCGAATCGCTTACCATCTTTCGACCTCTTCGTAGGAATGAAAGCATCAACCACATGTCCATATTGTTTACACGTATGGAAAAGCTCCTTAGCCGAGATAGAGTCCGGGAAATTAGTAACATAAATCGAAGTAGAAATCTTAGATACATCATCTTCTTTAGAACGAAAACTACCCATATCGAAAACCACGCAGAAAAACAAACCAAGCAACGATCAAACCACACAACCAGAACGTAGCTACAATACACCAATTAAACGAAAACGAGTACAAACCAAACGAAACAATGTTCTATCTATGATGTACCACTTTTGTTGTCCCGCTTCTGGTGTCCCACCACAAGGATGTCCCACCTATGACGTCCCAACTTTAGTGTCCCATCTATGATATACCATTCGAATCGTCATGGATCTGAATCAAAATAAAGTTTTGGATTGAAGGGAGTTCAAGGGATATTGATGTGAAAGGGGAATGGAATCTGATTATTGTGATGAGTTTATTATTGGATGTAATTGGCGTTTGACCCCGCCGAGATTTTGATCGGAAATCGCCCTAGAGGAAATCGCCTTTTTTTTCAACAAGTTACATATAATAGTGAAATACATTCTACTTGTTTAAGTTTTCATAGGTAAATCAAGAGTCGAAAACATAAATCAATCTATTTCAAATGTTTTATTAACTTCATTTCCTGCACCCAAATAGAAATGTGATTCTGTTTTAGAATCTTCGGCACTGCTTTGTATGATAGAAAAGTATACATCATATGTAAAACACTTTAGAACCAAAACTGAATAATATTGGGCAATATAAGTAAGAAATAAAAATAAAATACAAGTCTTAAATAAGATTTTGGAAAGAAAGAAAAACAACTCTTCAAATTGGTAAGATCGGATCGAGACCCGATCTTACGAGATCTCACGATCTATGGGCGATCTTACAACACACACGATCCTAAAATGATCCTGCAAGCTTTTGTTGGTGGGATAGCAGGATCTTATGATCGTACAATCTAACTCGCGATTTTAACAACCTTGAATTGAATGATTCTTTCTCTATAAAATTACAGTCTTTCCATTGTAAAGTTTATTGTTTATGTTTCGTTTTTTATTGGTCTCAAATTAGTTGTTCATTACTAGATAAATATTGCATTTTGATCAAGTTGTTTAGTATATTGACCTCACTTGAGGTTATTATTACACATTCTAAAAGAAAATCATTAACTAATTTGTTTAAAGTAAAATTGTCAATTTATAAAAAGAGGTTATTATTACACATTCTAAAAGAAAATCATTAACTAATTTGTTTAAAGTAAAATTGTCAATTTATAAAAAGTAAGAAAGATAAATCAGTAATGATTCTGTTCTTGTTAAACCGTGTGTTTTTTTGTTAGTAGAAAATTATATTGATACGGAGCGGGTATAACCTGTTTAAAAAGTTCTGATTATTTGTCAATAAGTATTTCATACACTTTTTCTTTAACATAATTAATATCTTCTAAGGTTGCTTCTAACCTGACATACAGTGTTCATTAATCACAAACAAGTTACATAATCTTAAAGCCAGTATGATTTATCATTTGAAGAGAATTGGGATGATGTTCTTAGTCCATATTGAAAACGATAGTGACTACCCGCGTTTCAGTGTGGGGTTTTAAGCTTCAATTTTTAACGTCGTGCTATGGTTACTCATGTATACCGATTATAAGTTTTCATTTTATCTTATATACTTATAAATAGTATAGCACATTTAACATGTTAGAACTTAGAAGTAGAAACTTTAATTGTTTAATACTGTAAAAAGGTCTATTATATAAAGTTGTATTCTTTGCGTTAATCACATACCCACGTTTCACTCTCAGATTTTGAGCTCTAATTTTAAAGTCCTGCGAAAGTTTCTCATATAGATCGCTTAAGTTTTTATTTTATACTTATTACATATTTAAACATGTAAAAAATAGATTATTTCTCTATAATATTGTAAAAATGTCTATTATGTAAAATTGTATTATTTGCAATTATCACAAACAATGTAAACTAAAAAAAAAAATCAAGAACTAAAACATATATTTTATAAGATTTCCATGTTTATCAATCCCAAAAATATATAACATTCAGTAAAGTAATTTTATTCTTGTAACACTAAAGAAGTTGCTATTACTCGATGGCAAAAGTTCAATATAGATCTCATATTTGTAATAGATCCAATGAACAAATTCTGGCCACTCATTTTTTTATCAAAACAAAAAATATAAACTTTCACCCCTTTTTTAAAAAATTAAATATTTCCCAAACCGTTAATTGTTACGTGAAAAAAATTATACCATCGCGACGATAATTAAATTATCTTTCTATAGATATGCAATTCTATATACTTTCGACGATTTAAAAAAAAAAAAAAAAAAAAAAAACCTTCCGCCAAGAAATCACACGTGATTTGTAAAAATCACATGTGATTTGATTTTTACAAATCACATGTGATTTTTACAAATCATATGTGATTTTTCTGGGCGGAAATTTTGAAAAAAAAATGGGTCGAAAATATAGAGAAATGCATATCTATAGATAGATAATTTAATTCTCGTCGCAACTGTGTATTTTTTGTAGCTTGAAGATTTACCGTTTGCAAGATACGTTGTTTTTTTAAAAAAGGTGAAAAATGAGTTTTATTAATTTAGATGAAAAATGGATGGCTAAAGTTGGTTATTTGGATCTATGACAAATATGAGATCTATATTGATCTCAACTCATTAGTCGATTGGGCCTAAAACTGATGTAGCAACTAGCAAGTGTTGGACTAAATAATGACAAGTTTTATTTTTATTTCTTTTAGAGAATGTTTACTAACTTACTGAGTGAGCTGGTGGTGTCTTTGTTAGTCATTTTGCCCATTTTAACTTATAATATATCATTGTTTAGGAGAAACAAAAGTGTTACAAATCTTGTGATTTATTTATATTAAAAATAAAAATGTGTTTTCTGACTTTCACTATTCGTATCACACCGAAACAAACATGCCCTTGGAGGCTTGGATGCCTGGATGTGCAGGAGATGGGCTTGAAAGGCTATGCTCGATAGGCCCATTTCATAGTGTATTGTACCCTAAGTCATTATTCTTGAAAGGCCCAGGTATAATGGGCCTATCAACTCGATTTTGTAAAGTATATTGCAGTAACATTATAAGTTATATATATATGATACAACTCAAAACTAGGCCGTTTTGCGTCGGGCTTTTCCCGCCAAAAACGTGGGTTGCTAAGGCCCGCTTTATTGGCCCGTTTATCTGTAATGATCCAGTCCGGTTTGTTTGGGATAAAGCAAGAGGGTGCCGATGTTGTGATGCTGGAAAAGTTCATGAAGTCGTCAGTTTTTTATTTTTCGATTAGGTAATCGAAGTTTGGTGCTTTTCGTTGTTTTTGTTGGATGTTTTGAATATGATATGTGAATAATGAATGTCTTCTATTATGTTAGGATGATAGAAGGCTTTAGGGATAAGAGTATGATTTAGGCAAAACTATATATTTGAAAACTACGCTCAGTGTTTGCTGCGCTTTATATTGCTCTAGAAGTTTGTTGTTGTTTTTTTTATGTTATTTTTCAGTTACGTAATTGCGATTTGTCACTTTTTTGTTGGATATTTTGATTGTCTTCATTTATGTTGATGCACAATTTAACTGGTAAAATAGTAAATACTTTTTACAGTTCTCACAAGTTGGGGAAAAATAATATAACCGGCCGTTTACTGTTGCTCATGTCTTTAGGTTCAGGTTGATGCCAAGATGCCAAGTACAAGAGTCCCCGGGAAAGCTGCCAACGAACACGGTGCACTACTTTTTTCTTTCCCTATTTCCCTTTCTAAGTTAGTAAATCACAATCATTAACTTGCTTCTGTTCTTCATTTGACGATTTGATAGTGTTGGGTCCTTCAGTAGCCAAGAGTCCTTAAAACATGATTTGAATACAAATTACGCTAAGTGTTAATCAACCGAAAACACAATTAGGTCACTGAGTGAACAGTCACTCAGTGAGTTACCTTCAAGATGCTCAGGACGAGTCTAAGAAGAAAGACTCACCACACAGGGAGGCGGATCTCCCTGAAGTGTTACTTGAGACGAAGAAGAAGGTAATGGGTTCAGTGAGCGTTAGACAAGAGCTCACTAACCCCAGTCTCCTCAACAACAATATAATTGAAGACTGAAGACTGAAGGCGATTACTGAAGAACCAGAAGCCTGAAAGAAAGGCGGGATTGAGCGGGAAGGTTTGAAGAGATAAGATCAAGTCTTATCGGGGTCAGACACAAACCATCCCTTAAGCGGCTAAAAGTCAAGAAGTGTCAGGACCGACACTCGAAGACTTTTTGGCGCAATCCTATTGGTTCTTGGAAATGACAAATACTGTTGTAGTTGTCAGACACGCCTTCCTATTATTTATGTATTTCTAGTCTTTCAGTACTCTTACATATTTTCCTATAAATAGCAAACAGATGAAGAAAATTGGGTTAGGTATTTATGTGCATTAAAAGCTTAGACTTTCACAATACCCCTTTTCTCCTACAAAGAGTAACCAATCCTGGAGATAGCTCAGTGGGTCGAAATTGTTACCACTTAAGCATTGCTTAAGTTTAGATAGGAGACACCATACCTTGTCTATTCAATCCCAAGTGTTTGTTCCGCAAAACACTTGGGTAATAGATTCTTTGATTCATTTCTAATAAGAATTTAAACGTTGAAAAAACATTGTGTTTTTATATTTCGTTGTACTCATTAGTTATAATCAAACAAATACATTGTATCAGTCATAAACACAAATAGATTAACTTTATAGTTAACTCTAAGCGTGTAAAGGGAACAACAAGTGGTATCAGAGCCTCTGGTTTATAAAATCTTTCAAAAATAACCAAGAGTGCTCAAGGTTTTTAAAACCAAGATCCTACTATGGCTGATATTAATGTGCCCCAGCTAGTCGACAAAAAGGGTGGAAGCTTTTCAGCTGTTGCACCCAGACTTGAAGCTGGTAAATTTAGTAAGTGGAAAAAGAGAATGCTTTGCTACTTGACTGGTATGGAACCATACTACATCACTTGTGTCAAAGATGGTCCCTATGTCCCAAAGACTGCTGAAGGGCTAAACAAGCCTGAAGCTCAATGGACCATTGATGAGAGGAGGGTGGTCAATCAAGACCAACGCCTGAAAAGCATCATTATATCTTGTCTTCCTGACGATATAATGGAATCAGTCATCAACTTTTCAACAGCCAAGCAAAATTGGGATGACTTGGTCAATAGCTTTGAGGGTCCCTCAGATACCAAGGAAAACAGGGTCATGGACCTGAAACTTGAGTATAATACTTTCAGGGCAAAGGACTCTGAAAGTCTCTCTCAGACTTATACCAGATACAAGACTTTGATATACGAGCTATCAAATGATTGTGTAGTGTTGTCTAAGCATGAGACAAATGTTGGCTTTGTCAACAGTTTCCCTGAGAAGTGGCTAAACTTCTCTCAAGGCCTCAGGAATGCTAATCACATTCAGACCCTTGAGCTCCCTGAGATCTATGGGAAGTTTGTCTATGAAGACAACTTAATCTCAAGGAGATACCCAGACTCAAAAGCTCTTGAGACCAAAAAGGGCTTGACCTCCACACCCATATCAACTGCCTTTTATACTAATGGTGTTGTGCAGGATTTTCAAGAAGATTCTGAAGATGAAATTGATGAAAGGACTAGTGATGAGTACCTAAATGATTTAAACTTGGAATTCCAAGAAAGGGCACTCCTTGCTAGGTCAAAATGTTTTATCAAAAGCAAAAGCAAATGAAACCACTGAATGCTTTAATTGTGATAAAAGGGTCATTTTGCTAGAGACTGTTATTCTAAAACCATCTCAGAACCCTCTTACAAATTTTCAGGAAATAGTTTCTCAGGAACTCGCAAGTTTCAACCTAGAATGCTTCAGTCGACCCAACAATTTCAAAACAATAAGGGTCAAAAAGACTTTGAAGCAAAATATAGGAAAGCTAAGGCTAAACTTGCACTTCTTGAAACTAATCCCTCAATGTCTCAGGCTGCTCAAACATCCAAACCTGTTCAGACAAAGAACAAGGTTTTTGTAGCAGAAGCTTATGACTGAGATGAAGAAGAGGTCTCCTCAGAGGATGAGGAAATTAGAGTGAGTGCACTGATGGCACTCTCTGAAGGTGATCAGGTGGCTGTTGGGAAAAGTCATGCAAAGAATGGAGAGTGGGTGAACATAACCATGAAGAAGGTAAACACTTTACTTTCTATGGATGATAATTCTGATTGGCAGTCCTATATGAATTATATTTGTGTAGATCTTAAGTTTGTTGAAGAACAAAGGCTCAACTTGTTTTCAAAATATAACAATCTTGTGTCTGAATTGAATAAGTGTAGAGATGAATTGCTTGTACTAAAACAAGCCAAGTTAGAAACTATTACTCTACAAATTCAAAACACTGAAATTTTGAAACAAAACCAAGCCCTACAACATGAACTTAACAAAGAAAAGGCTGTTATTAAAGGCTGGACTGAAAAGAACCCCAAGGTCTTTGATACTATTGGTTTAATTCCTAAGAAAACAATAGGAATTGACCATCTCACTGAAACCCCCAGTGAGAGTCACAGTGAAATGACCTTTATTCCAGCTGGCATATCCTTTGAGCAAGAAATGCAACCCAAGTCAAATGACTGGATTGTCAGGGACAACCCAGTCAGTAAGTTACCAAACTTTGAGACTGGAAAAATCTTGCTTCCTGAAAGTCAGGCTCTGAAAAATATGCTTGGACTCACTGACCAACCCAGTAGTACTGAGTCAGTCAATGAATCTGAATCAGAATCATTCTCACCACTCCCACCTCTGAATATCCTTCAGGGTGCTGCACCAAGCTCAGACCTCCCACCATTGGTCTACTCTCAGTATTCTCCAAAGGAGAATCCAGGAATGGGAAAAACCATCCTGAAAAGGCAAACCCTTGAAGTCTCAGTAAATACTGATGACTCATCAACTTCAGTCCCTTCTGAAGTAAAAACTGACAGCCCTGACTCAAAAATTGATCAGTTGGCTGAAATGGTCAGGAAGCTGAGTGAGAAGATTAAATCTTCTGAGAAACCTTCTCAATCCAAGAAGAAGGAACCCAAATCAGCTTCCTCAAGCACCAAACCAAAACCCTCCAAACCCCTGAAAAGATGTGAGCTGTGTCACTTTACCAATCATTACACTGATGATTGTTATAGAATCCTTTACTGCAAGATTTGCAAAATGGATGATCACAGGACCTCTGATCACAAAACATACACAGCCACATCAAAGATGGCAAGCTTTAAAGCTCAGGCTTTAAAATACCCTTTTGATTCTAAACAGAAACAGAAACAAAAGGCCAAGCCTTTTGCACCTTGCCCTCATTGTGGATTCAATGACCACCTTCCTAAGGATTGTCTAATAGACTATAGCTGTGAAATTTGTGGAGATCCCACTCATGACACCTCAGGACATGATAAGGTCATTCAGGCCAGAAGAGGTATGAACAAGTCATCCTCTCAGTCTACTGAGTCTACCTCAGCTATCAAATGCAAAATTTATGGTAGCTCAGTCCACTCCACCTCTGACCATGAATCAATTGTCACTTTTAGAAAGACCCCCAAAGTTAAGCCCTCCAAGAAGTGGAGTCCTAGAAAGAACTAACCCAGTTTACCATTTGTGCAGAGGCATGCCAGGGATCCTGTTTGGCATCTAGATAGTGGATGTTCAAGGAGCATGACTGGTGTGAAAGAGTATCTGCACAAGTATGTGGATGAATCAGGACCTAAATTGATATTTGATTATAACTCATCATGTCTCACTGAAAGTTATGGCTCAGTAAACTGCAATGGTATAGTCTTTACCAGAATAGCTTATGTAAATGGTCTTAAATACAATTTGATCAGTGTCAGTCAACTATGTGATGCAAAATACATAGTTCAGTTTGATGATAAGCAAGGAATCATCTTTAATGCTAATAAAGAAGTTTTCCTTATTGCACCAAGAAGACAAGATGTTTATGTGTTAGACATGTCCAGTCTGACTCAGAATGGAACCTGTCTCTTTACTAAAGCCACTGAAACCCTCAACTGGCTTTGGCATAAGAGACTCTCCCACCTGAACTTCAAAAACATAAACAATCTTGTGAAACAAAACAAGGTCCTTGGTTTACCATCACTTGGGTTTTCAAAGGATAAACCATGCTCTGCCTGTGAAAAAGGAAAACATCATAGACATCCTTTAAAACCAAAACAAACTTTTCCATCAGGAACTGCCTTCATCTTCTCCATATGGATCTCTTTGGGCCCATCAGTCCTAGATCCATTAACCAT
The DNA here is from genome assembly GCA_021014915.2 of Artemisia tridentata subsp. tridentata. NCBI lineage: Eukaryota > Viridiplantae > Streptophyta > Magnoliopsida > Asterales > Asteraceae > Artemisia > Artemisia tridentata. The sequence continues at coordinate 401,368,406 of CP139508.1, forward strand.
GAGAAGTATACTCTGGTCATTGTGGATGAATACTCAAGATACACTTGGGTGTACTTCTTGATCAAAAAGAGTCAGGCAGCTGAAACAATCATGTCCTTTGTCAGGAACATTGAAAATCAAAATGACATCAAAGTCAAACAGATTAGGGCTGACAATGGAACAGAGTTCAAAAACTATGAACTTGAATGTTTCTGTGACGAGAAAGGAATTTCTCAAAACTTTTCCTCTCCTTACAAACCTGAACAAAATGGTGTGGCTGAAAGGAAAAATAGAACACTCATTGAAGCAGCCAGGACAATGCTAAATGGATCAGTCCTTTCCAAACACTTTTGGACTGAAGCAGTCAAAACTGCCTGTTATACACAAAACAGATCCATCATTGTCAAGAGACATAGCAAAACCCCTTATGAGTTATTCAAGGGAAGGATCCCTGACATCAGCTATTTTCATGTCTTTGTGTGTCCTGTGTTTATTCATAATCACAAGGATCACTTAGGGAAATTTGATGCAAAAGCTGATGATGAATACTTTCTAGGATACTCACTTGTCTCAAAGGCCTTCAGGGTGTTCAATACTAGGAGACAGCATACTGAGGAAACATTCCATGTTACCTTTGATGAGAGCACTGATGCAATCAGTGTGTCTAACACCTCAGTGGAAGAGATAGGAATTGATGATTCATCAAAATACCCTCCTGATGAACATCATCCTGACAATGGTCCTTCCACTCAGTACCAACCAAATGCTGACATCTTCTATTACATCATCCCTCACAACCTTCCTAACCCAACCATCACTGAGTTTGTTGAAGCACAAAGAAATACTGATGCAATCATTCAGTCTGAACAAAGTGCTCAGGAACCAAACAATCACAGTGATGAGTCAACCCACTCAGACACTCATGATACTGAAGATCATTATGTGTCTGATCCTGACCCTACCCATCAGGCTTCTATAAGTTCTAATCAGTTTCCAAGACCTCAGGACAGTTGGACTAGGTCTCAGGATATAGAACTTGTTAATATAATTGGAGAGCCTACTGAAGGCATGCTTACTAGAAGCATGGCTGCACAACTGAGAGCAGCCTCAGCCAATGAATGCCTATTTGTGGACTTCATCTCCACAATTGAACCCAAAAGTGTCAAGGAAGCACTTAATCATCCAAGTTGGGTTTAGGCCATGCATGATGAACTGGAACAATTTGACAGAAATAAGGTAATGACCTTGGTCAAGTGTCCTGAAGATGTTTCAGTCATTGGTATGAAATGGGTATTCAAAAACAAATCTGATGAAAATGGCATAGTCATCAAAAATAAGGCCAGACTTGTAGCCAAAGGCTATAACCAACAAGAAGGCATTGACTATGAAGAAACATTTGCACCAGTGGCAAGGATGGAAGCCATCAGGATGTTCCTTGCCTTTGCTACCTACATGAACTTCAAGGTGTACCAAATGGATGTTAAAAGTGCATTCTTAAATGGGTCACTGAAAGAAGAAGTTTATGTTCAGCAACCTCCTGGATTTGAAAACCATGAGTTTTCTGACTATGTCTGCAAGCTTAACAAAGCCCTTTATGGACTGAAACAAGCTCCCAGGGCATGGTATGAAACTCTCTTAGCCTTCCTGATCCAAAAAAAATTTGTCAGAGGCAAGATAGACAACACATTGTTTATCTATAGAACAAATAATGATGCCATACTTGTACAAGTATATGTTGATGACATCATCTTTGGCTCAAAAAGTTATAAACTTTGCAAACAGTTTGAAAAACTGATGGCAAAGAAATTTGAAATGAGCATGATGGGAGAATTGACTTACTTCCTTGGACTGCAAATCAAGCAGACTGATAAAGGAACCTCTATCAGTCAAGAGAAGTATGTCAGGAGCCTACTTAAGAAGTATGAGCTCAGTGACTGTGCCTCAGTCAAAACTCCCATGGTACCACTAAACAACCTTGGTCCTGACCTTATTGGTAAACCAGTGAATCAAACTCTCTTCAGAGGATTGATAGGATCACTGATGTATCTACTTGCATCAAGGCCTGACATCCAATTCTCAGTGTGCTTATGTGCCAGATATGAATCTGACCCAAGAGAATCTCATCTCACAGCTGTGAAAAGGATACTCAGGTACCTGAAAGGTACTCCAAACCTTGGATTATATTATCCAAAATGTTCAGGCTTTGATCTCAAAGGATACTCAGATTCTGACTATGCTGGATGCAACATGGACAGAAAAAGTACCTCAGGCTCCTGCCAAATTCTTGGTGGAAAATTAGTCTGTTGGAGTGCTAAGAAGCAACAATCAGTTGCCATGTCCTCAGCTGAAGCTGAATATGTTGCAGCAGCAAGTTGTTGTGCAAATGTACTCTGGATGAAAAGTCAACTCAGTGACTATGGAATTCAGTACAAGATGGTTCCCATCTTTTGTGATAACACAAGTGCAATTGCCATCTCAAACAACCCTGTTCTTCATCAGAGAACAAAACACATTGATATTAGATATCACTTCATCAGGGACCATGTCATGAATGGTGACATTGAATTACACTTCATTCCTACTGAATATCAGCTAGCTGATATATTCACCAAACCATTGGATGAAACAACTTTCATAAGACTGAAAGCTGAATTAGGAATTTTGGATATTGAGATTCAGTCCACTGATTGAATCCATCCAACTAAGTGTAAATTCTGAAAAACCCATGTCCCTGACTCAATGTGTTCCTCAGTGAAATGGATCACTGAACCTCAGGAACTAAACCCAAGTTCCTGAACCTTTGTACCTCAGGAACTAAACCCAAGTTCCTGAACCCTTGAACCATCAGGAACTAAACACAAGTCCTGAACAAGCAGGTTCACTGAATAAAGAGTCATTCAGGACCCTCAGAAGACATTCAATGCTAACTTAAATGCTCTAAGTATCTAGTTAGTAAATGTCCGAGGTTGGTAACTGAATTCTTATTTAATATAAGAATATTTGTTCTTTTACCTTTCTGGCATGCACCTCATAGGCCACCACATTCCCACTTGACATTTAATGCCTCTCCAATCACATAATAGATATGTGATGACTCAACTCTGCAAGTTTTACTTTTTGCAGACGGCACAACTGTTTGCCTTGACAGTTGCGCAAAACAGGGATAGTGAAGTGGTTAAGCATTTAATGCGGATCCCAAAAGTTTTATTCAAAACGGTTTTCAAAAAATATCTTTTGAGATATTAAACCGCTAAATGCCTAAAATACCCTCCACTTCACTTCCCTATAAATACCCCCCAAACAAAAAACACACACACGTTTTTTAGAAAATTCTAAGCAAATTCTTACCCCTTTTCTTTCAAAACAAAATTTTTTGTGTGTGTTCTTAGCTTTTAGAAACCCCAACCATCTTTGTTACCTAGACTTGCCCAACAAAAATGGCTTCTTCTAATGCTATTACATACGCCTCAAATGTGGAATTCCTCATGGAGGGCATAGACATGACCAAGAACAATGTGGTAGGTAATTTTGCCTATCCCCAAAAGTTTTGGGCGTACAAGAATGTAGTTAAGTATCTACAAAACTGCTTTCTTGCTACGGCATTTACAAAGACCCCTTCAGTCATATACCATGACTACTTGAGGGAATTTTGGTGTACATTCAGTCATATACCATGACTACTTGAGGGAATTTTGGTGTACAATAGTGGCAACTAGCCCTGAGGACACCAAAGACTCTATTATCACTTTCTCAGTGATGAATAGGAGAAGGACCCTCTCCCTTGATTACTCAACCTTCATCAAGGCCACTGGTCTTGATTTCGCTGAGAATTTTGCGCCCAACCCCATTGACCAAGAAGTTAAAGCAGAATTGCTTTTTCTAGGGCCACATGACCCCAAACAACCTGAAGTGGCCCCGGGTTCATTATTGGCAATGGCACCAATAATTAAAACTTGGTTCCCACCTATCTGGAGGATCCTGATGACTTTTGTTATTCAAGTCCTTGGAGGTAATAAATCCTCCACAGAGCAGTTGAACTCATCATAACAATTGATGGTGTTCAGTCTCCTGGAGGGTAGAAAAATTGACATCGGAGGAATAATCTTCCGTGACCTCGTTGCCAAGCTCTCAGGGAAATCTAGGCAAAGACACATGTCTTACCCTAGATTCATTTCTTGTGTGCTTCAAGACTTACTTGGCCCTGACTATATTAGGCCTGACGCTCAAGGTTCTAAACCTGACGTCCTACACAAGGCCAATTATTCCAGTGGCATAACAGAGGTACAACCAGTCGCCCTGACCAACTACATGCTGGTAGTCATTCAGGGTGACAAAGCTGTCTCACCCATTCCTTCTCCTGAAAAGCAGGAGAAGAAGAAAAAAAAGGCAGGGACCAAGAAGGTGGTTAAACCCAAATCACTCGCCCTTGGATCTTCTGCCTCAGAACCCTCAGAAGGGGAAACAATGGCCAAGACCTCAGAGACATCCATCATTGAGACCCTCTTGACCCTAAAACAAACGCCAACGGAGGTCACTGATAAATTATCCTCAGTGTCCTCGGGCAAACCCCAGTTTCCTCATGGCTCTACTGACATACACAAGTCACTAGGGTCAGGAACCTCCACCCAATCATATCCCGATGAAGGCACTGATAAATCACAATCAGTGCCTGAGGGAGAAAAGGGTCCTGAATCCTCGGTAGAGTAGCACTACTCTACTGAGAAGGGGACCCACACCCAATCACATCCTGCTTAGGGCCCTGAGAAATCACACTCAGGGTCTCAGGGAGTCAAGGACCCTAAATCCCCAAAAGGGCAGTACAACCCTGATGGGAAGGGGGTCCACCAACAATCACAAATTGTGCCTCATGATAGTACTGGAGAACACCCACCAGTCCTTGAAGGCGCACATGGGGACAAAGACTCAGGGGGCATGCGATCACCCGCTGATATGGAACCACAACCCCCTCATGGTGGATCTAGTCTTTCGGGAAGTGACTCCAAACGCCAGGCTGAGCAAACACACTCAGTTATTATGGCGGGGTCAGGACCTGGCCAAAACTTGTTGCAGATTCAGTCAATGGCGGATTTTGGGGCAGCTCTCTAGTCTGATGAGGAGCTCAGTATTGATAGTGAGGAAGAAGTGTTTGAGGCAGGTGATGATATGGATACTGATGCTCAACCCACTGAACAATCGCGTCAGTCTTCTCCACCACAAGGTGAAGAATCAGCTTCTCAGGCTGATCACTCTTCGAACTCAGAATCATCCTGCCCAGCTAATCTCAGGAAGTATGACAACATTCTTCCTCTCACTGAAAGACAATTGGTCAAGTTCTTGTAGAAGGCCAACAATGCTCTCTTTCAAGGGCTCACTGAAGACATCTTTGACCAACATTGTGAAGCTGCAGTTCACTTTGTTAACCTGAAGGAATCTGTTGAACTTTATCATGATGAAGTTAACGAGCAACAATCAGGGATTGCCTACTCCTTGACAACTCTTGATCAAAATCTTAAAATATTCAACGCTACTCTCTCCAACATCACCAAGAGCGTTGCAACTATTCAAGAGTCAGTGAAAGATGACCCTGAGCTCAACAAGAAAATTCTTCAGGCTTCTGAGACCTTTTAGCAATAGTTAACTCAGTTAACTGAGGTTGTCAACATGCTAAAATCCTCTAACCTTCAGGGTCTCAGCTCTTCAGTGGACTCCATCAAGTCTTCTCTGGTTCTTTTGTAGGCACATTTGGGATCATGGACCAAGTCTTTGAATTCCTTGGCCTGGAATATTGGACCTAGGATGACTGCTATCGAGGCTTCTCAGACATCTCTTGAAGCCAAGGTATCCACACTTCAGCAAGACACCTCAGACATCAAGTCGATGATGACTGAGATATATCAGGCTTTCAAAGGTCAGGCTGCTCCCTCAACTTCAGTGAGCGCTCCAACTCTTGCTCTCACCATGGCTCAAGCAAAAGTTGAGGGGGAGAAAGTCATTGAAGCTTCTTCCAGCCAACAACCTCCTTCTCACACTGAGGGAGAGATTCCTGAAACAACCCCATCATCAACTCAAGATAAAGGCAAAGGCATTCTTACTACTACTGAGCCTGAGCCTACAATATTGGTGCCTGCTTCCTCAGAGAGAAGGCCTGACCCTGATGAACCAATCAAGGTCCCTTATGAGATCAATGGAGTGATGCACCTTCTCACTGAGACTGAAATTCAGACTCATATGGAGAAGGAAGAAGGGTTGAGGAAAGGAGCTGAAGAAGAGAGGCTGAAAAAGTCTGCCCTCATCCAGGTGGTCAGTGAAGAGGCCGAAAAGATTGGATTTGAACCAAAAGCCCTTATTGGAAGGAAAGGTGGTCAGAGCTTTGTGCAAGCTCAGGATGCTGAGATGACTGCTCTCAGGTAGAAAAGAGAAGAAATGTTGAAAAAGGCTGAGGAGATAAGGAAAAAGAGGATTGAGAAGTACCAATGGGTTATGACAAGCAGACTGAGACCTGAACCTATCACTGATGTAAAGATTCATCAAAACACCAAGCCTGCTGTCGTCAGTGTCTTCAGAGGTCCCGACAAGAGGAACTTTGAGATTCATGAGCCCTTTAGATTCGCTGACTTTGGGGTCACTGAATTGGATGAATTGGGTCCAATCATATTCAAGAAGTCAAACGTTGTTGTCAAAGAAATGATGAAGTCCCTGAAGCTAAGATATGAAAAACTGGCAGCAACACCTCAAGAACTTGGTATTCCCTCACTTCTCCCAGCTCCAGCCAGTTAGCCTGCTCCTACTCAGTCCTTTAGAAAAAAGAGGAAACAAATTGAGTCTGAGCCTGAGATCAAAGTTCCTGGCTTTGATTGCAACAGAGCCCTCCCTGAAGGAGTTACATTTGTGAACAACTTGGTCATCGAACAACCTGAGAGAGGTCTCTTCTTCACTGATGCGTTTGGTGATAAATCCTTCCAAAGATGGAGTGACATTGATAAGGCAGGAATTAAAACAATGCTTGGTTACCTCATGATGGCCTCCCCAATACAGAGTCCTGAAAATGTGAGGTTCTGTCATGACCTGAGAATCAAGATCCAAGAACATCGTGACCAACATGAGCTGGAATCCAAAAGACCAAAGCTTGAAGCCCTTGGTTACAAGTTTGACTGAAGAATCTGCAACACCACCACTATCTTGTACATTGTTTAGTTGTTAGGACTTATGTAATGAAATTAATAAAATGATGTCCCTTTGTTTTGTTATTTCAGTGTCCTTAATTACTTTCTAGCACATTCAGTATGAGAAGAAGTCGTTAGCTCACTCATTACTGATCAAAACACTTAAGCATAATTTATATCCAAATAGAGGGAGATTGTTGGGTCCATCAGTACCCAAGAGTCCTTAAAACAGGATTTCAATACGAATTACGCTAAGTGTTAATCAACCGAAAACACAATTAGGTCACAGAGTGAACAGTCACTCAGTGAGTTACCTTCAAGATGCTCAGGACGCGTCTAAGAAGAAAGACTCACCACACAGGGAGGCGGATCTCCCAGAAGTGTTACTTGAGACAAAGAAGAAGGTAATGGGTTCAGTGAGCGTTAGACAAGAGCTCACTAACCCAAGTCTCCTCAACAACAATATGATTGAAGACTGAAGACTGAAGGCGATTACTGAAGAACTAGAAGCCTGAAAGAAAGGCGTGATTGAGCGGGAAGGTTTGAAGAGATAAGATCAAGTCTTATCAGGGTCAGACACAAACCATCCCTTAAGTGGCTAAAAGTCAAGAAGTGTCAGGACTAACACTCGAAGACTTTTTGGCGCAATCCTATTGGTTCTTGGAAATGACAAATACTGTTGTAGGTGTCAGACACGCCTTCCTATTGTTTATGTATTTCTAGTCTTTCAGTACTCTTACATGTTTGCCTATAAATAGCAAATAGATGAAGAAAAGTGGGTTAGGTATTTATGTGCATTAAAAGATTAGACTTTCACAATACCCCTTTTCTCCTACAAAGATTAACCAATCCCTGAGATAGCTCAGTGGGTCAAAATTGTTACCACTTAAGCATTGCTTAAGTTTAGATAGGAGACACCATACCTTGTCTATTCAATCCCAAGTGTTTGTTCCGCAAAACACTTGGGTAATAGATTCTTTGATTCATTTTGATGCGCGTGATGTGTCATTGCGGTTTAGCAGTATTAAGGCCTACTCAAGTTTTAAATTTATATTTAGCCGACTTATCAATAACACACACACTTAACGAGCAGTGTACCCGGTCAGTATGAATATAATGGTAAGCAGAGTGTCGATCACTAAGAGTGGAACGTATTATCTAGTTATTCTAATCAGTATTTTAATATCCTAAGTTAGTTATACAACCTAATCTAACGCAAGGGGGGTTCAGCCTGAGAGACTGGCACAGTTTGGTTATAATTAAATAGAAAACTAAACTAATGAGCACGAATCAGCGATTAGCACACACGTACACAGATAGATACTTGAGACAATAAGAAGACCTGTCCTAATAATTAAATAGCTTGTCACTTGTTTTATTGCTAGTTTTATATGAAGTGTATATAATTAAACCTTTCTCGTTGGCTCTAATATTATCGGCGAGTAATCCCTTAATGATTACTTATGTCTATCCTACTTTTCTAGAGACGCTAGAATAAATAGGCGAGGAAGGGGCATGGCGACCCAAGCAAGACTCAGCTAGACACAGAGGTTATCAATGCACTAATAAAAGTCACCAAAGACATCAACATATAAAATTTAATTAATGGGAAAGCAATATTAAGGGGAGTGCATGATCTTCCGTAGTCACATGACACAAGCCCATCAATCCTGATGAATTAAAGCGTACTAAAACAATAAAACAAAACTACTTAATGAATTGAATACATGCAGGACCTTCTTACAGCTCTTGTATCTTTGTTTGAGGTGTGTCTTGTGCTGCTTGGTCGTCTGAATTCGGCTCTAGGGTTATATATATCGTCTCTTAAATTCGTCTGACCTTGGGGTATTTATAGTTTCTGTCTGAGGGATCGATGCGGCGCATTGACTTAACTTCGCGTGGGGTCCAAGATTAATATATTCTGGAATATTCGTACACCGTCTTCAGATGCGGCGTAACTTGATCTTTGTATGCGGCGCATGTACTTTAGCTGTCTTGGATTGTAACTGGTGAAATCTTGATAGTGATACGCCGTATGTTAGAAGTATATTGCGGCGTATCTGGAGTAGAACGAGCTTGATCTTCTTCTTTGACCAAAGTTTCATATGCGGCGCATGACAGAATTGCATGCGGCGCATTCTTCAAAGTCAGGCAATGGTCTTCGAATTCATCTAAGTATGATATTGCGTCGTATCTGTTGAGTGAGATACGGCGCATCTTCTGGATTTCAGTAGACTTTTAACATCTCGCTTGTTTTGCTCCATAATTAGTCCAAAATCGCCAAGTTTCACATAATGCTTGTTTTTACCTGAGAATTACTAAAGTAAACATTAATGTATCGATTCTCATATATAATATAATAAAACAAGTCAAATAAATAGGATAAATGATGATAATAAAATGTACTTATTTGAGTTCATCAAATATCCCCCCACTTGAACTTTACTTGTCCCCAAGTAAACCTTAGAATTAATCATATGAAAATGTATCCTAAAAGATATTAGGATTTATTTTTATATTTAAGCACGTATTCGTTTTGTCATAATCACACAACCAAACACTTAACGAAGTAGAAACCAAAATAATTTTTAATGTAAAACAATTCTAAATCGTTTAGTTGCTTAGTCGTGACGAATATTCTATCATAGGCTTGGCAAGTATACGCATCTCCCCCACTAAAGCCAAGGAGTAACAAGTCTAAAGCGGTAAAAAGGGTTTGTTGGTTAAGGGTTGATCATCCTTTTTAATCTCTATCGATCTCATATTCCAGAAAAGGCGACAAAATTACAAATACATGATCGAATCCACGACCACGATACTTGCAATTGCTCAATTCCTTAACTCGAATGGGCTAAAGATAGGACCAAGTAATCTTCACCAATAATATTATATCAAAAAGGGCGACAAAATCATAAATACATAGCCGAATCCACGACTACGATACTTAAGATTGCTCAAATCCCTAATCTCAATAAATCAAAGGTTTGGATGAAGAATGATATAGGGTATGGATAATATTTGGGATACAAATTGGTGTAAAATGAAAAATAAACAAAACAGATAAATTAAAATCCTAAGTGTGGTTAATCACTTTCCCAACCATCCCATGAATAAGACTCATATCATTGAATAACTCACGCTTTAACACTTGAAACACACGCTTTAGGTAGACACGAATTATACTCAACAAAATCTCAATCAAAGAATAACCTTAGTTGGCGTTCCCATAACGGCCAACTCCCATTCAATCCATAAATATAATATACAAAAACAAATAGTGGTGATATCTCCCACTTAATACAAAACTTTACATAAGTTGGTTAAAACATACTTCCAACTTTTCCTTTTTTTTTTTTTTTTTTTTTTTTTTTTTTTTTTTTTTTTTTGACATCAACATATATGTGTAAAATTTCACAACTTTTCTATCACTATTTTTCTGGATAATTTTTCCATACTCTTCATACTTTCAGAAATAACTGTAATAGTGAAAGTAGCAAACACACGAAAAATAAACTAAAAGTTATACAATATTTACTTTCATACCAATTGCATTGTGCAATTTTCCGACCTAACCAAAGATAATGAATTACGCACGCGAACACAAGTAATGTAAGGAAACATACTTTGCCTAAAGCAATTAACCACAAATTTTAATCTACAGGGTAGGCTAAGGTGTAAGGGTGTATCGAAACATTATAACAAAGGTGTAAGAAACGAAAGGAATGGCTCTGACGGTTTTTCTAGGGGTATCTTACTCTAAAAGTGAGAGTAAACAAAGGGTTTATACGGGGGTTAACTAACCAGTGTAGTTAGTTAATATCACATAACATATAAAGGCTATTTGGGTGTAATCCTAGAAATTTACCAATTTAGACAAGTCACTCCAATTATATAGATAATACTTATTATGGTGGTCTCGAATAGTATACAAGCCAAGTTCTAAAGTTTACAAGTCACCGGCACACTAAAGTTTTAATATTTTTGAAAGAATAGAGTTATGTGTGCGGTTATGTAATTTAGACTTTAAACAAAAACATGCTAATTTTTTTTTTTTAAATTTTGATATATTAAGCGCATTTTAAGCATATTTTGAAAAAGTTTAGGACAAGTAAGTGTTCTAATTCTCCATCCCCCAACTTAAGTTAAACAACGTCCTCGTTGTTTGTGTCAAAGGTTAAAAACTGGAAAATAAATGAATTAGAACAGAAAAACTCCCCTGAGATTTGCTCGGTATGATCCTCCATTAATCGTATAAGAGCAAAAATCAACTTTCTTGTGGATGAGAACGTTTAAGCTTCATAAATGATGTATCCACAAAAATGCAGGAATCTATAATACCATTTAGACTTTAACACACCTGAGTTAAGAATGTTCAAACTTGCATAATACATTAGTAGTTAGTAAAAATAAAACTTAAAAAATTAAATTGTAAATCATCAGGTCAGTCGATACGCCGTATCTTATGGAAGAAGATACGCCGTATTGAGCCTGGAATAAATACGAATCAGAATAAAAGATGCGTCGCATCCTTAACCAGGGATGCGCCGCATTAAATAAACTGATAGAAAGATTTAAAGTCAAAAAAAAAATGCAGAAAATGAAATAAGATATGACCAGTGCAGGTGATGCGTCGCATCTTATGATGGAGATGCGCCGAATCTTCTGCAGGTCTGACAGACTCGACACAGAACAGAAAAGTAAAAATTTTTCCTTTGGGTTGTCTCCCGGTCAGCACTTGTCTTTATTCCAGAGTCTTCAAGTTAGACTCACGTTCAGCTCCTTATTTCAATACTTCAGGTTCAAACTCCACCACCTCGTTCTCAGTATCCTCAATTTTATTATCAAAGTATTTTTTAACTCGTTGCCCGTTTACCTTGAATATATAATCATTTTTATCGCATATTTCAATAGTCCCATATGGATACACTTTCTTGACAACGAACGGACCCGTCCATCTTGATTTAAGTTTACCTGGATACATCTTTAATCGAGAATTAAATAGCAGCACTTTTTCTCCAATAGTAAACATTTTATCCCCATGTAACCTCGAGTCATGCCATCTTTTTGTTCTTTCTTTGTAGATCTTAGTATTTCTGTAGGCCTCATCTCTTAGTTCGTAGAGTTCATTGAGTTCCATGAAGCGGTTCTTCGTTGCAGCTTTCATATCCATGTTACATTTCTTCAAAGCCCAATATGCACTTTGTTCTATTTCGACCGGTAGGTGGCATGCTTTTCTGTATACAAGACAAAATGGAGTGCATCCCGTCGGTGTCTTATAGGCTGTACGAAATGCCCATAAAGCATCATTTAACTTGTCAGACCACCCTTTCGGATTATATCCAGTCGTTTTTTCTAGAATCCGTTTTATAGCCCTATTGGTTACTTCAGTTTGCCCATTGGATTGAGGATGGTACGCAGTGGAAACCCTATGATACACTCCATATTGTTGTAAAGCTCTTCCTAGATGGTGATTACAAAAGTGTGTTCCTCTATCACTAATCAATGCTTTAGGAACTCCAAACCTAGCGAACAAACTTTGCAAAAATTTAAGCACTACCTTGCTGTCGTTTGTTGGTAACGCTTGCGCTTCGACCCATTTTGATACGTAATCAACAGCAACCAAAATATATTTATTACCTTTAGATTCAGGAAACGGTCCCATGAAGTCCAATCCCCATATGTCGAAAACTTCACATACTTGGATATAGTTTTGCGGCATTTCGTTTCTTGATGTAATATTTCCGGATCGTTGATACGCATCACATCCTTTTATATAATCTTTTGCATCATCCAGCATAGTGGGCCAATAAAATCCTGCATCAAGGATTTTCCTTTTTGTAATAATTGCACCATGATGTCCCCCCGTCGGCCCTGAATGGCAATGTGCCAATATTGCTGGGACATCATCTCCATCTACGCATCTTCGTATAATATTGTCAGGACATAATTTAAAGGCATAAGGTTCATCCCAAATATACTCACTAGCGCGAGTTAGAAACCTTCTTTTCTCGTCGGATGTTAGCCCTTTTAGAATTTCATTTGCAACAATAAAGTTTATATAGTCGGCATAACATGGTGTATTATCATTGCTCTTAATTCTTACCATCATAAGGTGTTCATCAGGAAAGTCATCAGCGATTTCCCTTTCATCAAGCACCTCCATATCAGGGTTCTCAAGTCTAGATAAGTGGTCAGCAGCTAGATTCTCTGCACCCTTTTTATCTTTAATTTCAATATCGAATCCTTGGAGCAATAAAACCCACCTAATAAGCCTTGGCTTGGCATCCTGTTTATTGAACAAATACTTCAAATCAGAATGGTCAGTGTAAACCATAGTTTTTGACAATATAAGATATGACCTAAATTTATCGAATGCAAAAACTACTGCTAAAAGTTCTTTTTCCGTGGTGGTGTAATGTTCTTGGGCATTATTTAATGTTTTGCTAGCATAATAAATTGGCTTAAATTTCTTTTCTATCTTTTGGCCAAGTACGGCTCCAACAGCATAATCACTAGCATCACACATTAGTTCAAAAGGCAGATTCCAATCTGGCGAAATTATAATAGGTACAGTAGTTAGTTTTTCTTTAAGTATATTAAACGCCTTTTTGCAATCTTCGGAAAAATCAAACTTCGCATCTTTTAGCAATAATTGGGTCATAGGCCTAGATATCATTGAAAAATCCTTTATGAACCTACGATAAAATCCAGCATGCCCTAAAAAACTTCTAACACCTTTTACATTAGTGGGGTAAGGTAGTTTGGCAATTACATCAATTTTAGCTTTGTCGACTTCTATACCTTTCCCAGAAATCTTATGTCCTAACACAATTCCCTCTCTAACCATAAAATGACATTTTTCCCAATTAAGAACAAGGTTAGTTTCTTCACACCTAGCAAGCATTTTATCAAGTTTAAAGAGACAATCACTAAATGAGTTACCGAACACCGAGAAGTCGTCCATGAAGACTTCCATAAAGTCTTCTACCATTTCATGGAAGATAGCTGTCATACAACGTTGGAAAGTAGCAGGGGCGTTGCATAGTCCGAACGGCATTCTCTTATAGGCGAAGGTTCCATAAGGGCAGGTGAAAGTCGTCTTCTCTTGATCCTCGGGGGCAATGGGTATTTGGAAGAAACCTGAAAAACCATCTAAAAAACAATAATAATCATATCCTGATAGTCTTTCTAACATTTGATCAATAAATGGAAGAGGGAAGTGATCTTTTCGCGTAGCATCATTGAGTTTGCGGTAGTCGATGCAAACTCTCCATCCAGTAACAGTTCTTGAAGGGATTAGTTCATTGTCGTCATTGAGTACTACCGTCATTCCTCCTTTTTTTGGTACAACGTGGATAGGACTGACCCACGAGCTGTCGAAAATTGGGTAGATAAGTCCGGAGTCAAGTAATTTCATAATTTCATTTTTCACCACATCTTGGACTTTTGGATTCAAACGCCTTTGGGGTTGTATAGTTGGTTTGAATTCATCTTCCATAAGGATTTTATGTGTATAGAATGACGGGTTAATTCTCTTAATATCAGACATATTCCATGCTAATGCTCCTCTTCGTTTATATAGTACCTGCAAAAGGGATTCTTTTTCTTTTGGCGTTAAGTCAGATGCAATAATAATGGGTGAATTAGTGTTCCCATTTAAATAAGCATATTCCAAAGTAGAAGGGAGATCCTTAAGCACAGGTTTAACATCATCAATTTTATTAGCACTAGCGGAATAAACTTGTTCTTTTATTACTTCGTTGCTGTCATCAGATAAATGCGCCGCATCGATATTTCCGATGCGCCGTATGGCGTTACAAACAGCGGAATCAACAGCGAAATTATTATCAATAGTATTTTCATCAACTTGATCTTCTATAGCGATTGTGTTTTCTAAATTTTTAAGCAGAAAAGAATCAAGCAAATTACTTTTTAACAATTTCTGAGTAAATTGATTAATCGTGTCATCAGAAACATCGATATTATAGCATTCATCATCTTCATAATTAGTTTTACTCATAGATTGTTCCATATTAAATTCAACCTCATCTTTTCCTATGGTAAGAGTTATCTTTTTATTAAAAACATCAATCATGGCCCTAGCAGTGGCTAAAAATGGTCGTCCTAATATTATAGGAGTTCTAGAATTTTCGGGCATATCGAGGATAACAAAGTCAATAGGTAATTCAAATTTATCAACTTTATTAATATATTTTCAGCTATTCCTAATGGGTATTGTATGGACCTATTAGCTAGCTCTAAGCACATCCTAGTAGGTTTTGGTTCACCAAGGCCTAATTTTTCAATCATAGAAGAGGGCATAAGACTTATACTAGCTCCAAGGTCGGCTAAAGCATTTCCAATATGTAAAATTTTAATTTGACAAGGAATAGTGAAACTCCCTGGATCTTTTTCCTTAGATGGAAGTTTGTTGAGCAATGCTGCTGAGCTTCTTTCCCCCATTGTTACAGTGCAAGCCTCTTCAAGTTTGGACTTGTTTGTAAGCAAGCTCTTCAGATATTTAGCATATTTTGACATTTGCACTAGGGCTTCCATAAATGGTATGCTTAGCTGCAGCTGCTTGAGATTTTCCAGGAACTTCCTTTGATAGGCATCTTCTTTCTCCTTCCTTACCCTATGTGGAAAAGGTAGTGTTGATTGTTTAAGTTTAACAGAAGGTTCTTCTCTAATCACAGGTTCTGGATTAGTCTCTTTTGGTTGCTCTTGCTCAGATGATATAGATTCAGGGGAAATCTTGTTTGTGCTGTTATCCTCGGGTGTCTTTCCGATTTGAAAGTTTGACTTTCCGCCTCTAGTTGTAATCCCTTTCAAATCGTGTTTTACCAAAAGAACCTTGTTAAGCACCGTTGACAATTGGTGCACTTCAATTGCCAATCCATTAATCATGTTGTTTTGTTCCTTTAGTAACAGCTCATGACTGCCTTTGAATTCATTAATAAAGTTTCTTGCTTCATGATTTTCTTTTTCATTTGCTTGAGCGATTAGTAGTGCAAACTCTTCCATGGTAAGGTTTCTTTGGGGTCTTCCGAACCAGTTGGGGAAAATATCAAACATTGTTCCTGAAAATTAAAGACAGGTAGATTTCAAAGTAAAAACTTCCTAGTGTAAGGGTAAGTTAGAATATTTTCCGTTCGGGAATAAGAAAAATAAAAGTTGCTGATATCTGTAGACGATGCGCCGTATCTAGAAGATTGGATACGCCGTATCTTATTACGTTAAAATTTAATCAGACTTTTATTCAGAAAACAGATACACCGCTTATGAATTAGAATGCGCCGTATCAAGTTTAAATTATCAAAAATCGATTATATTTATTAAAATTAAATGCGTCGTATTAACAAAAGCTAATGCGCCGTATTTTTGTTACGTTTCAAAATACAAGATTTTTGATTTAGTAGATGCGCCGTATCGATAAAGATCGATGCGTCGCTTCTGTTTAATAATCGAAAAACTGTTTTTAATTTAAATAGAAAATACGCCGTATCTGTTAAAACAGATGCGTCGTATGGCGTTAGCGTTTAGAAAAATTTCTTATTAAAAACAGAATACGCCGTATCTTGGGGAAAGATGCGTCGTACTCGAATTTATTAAACGCGTTGTATTTTATAAAAATTAAACGCGTTACGCCATATCTGTGAAAACAGATCCGCCGTATCGTTTGTATCAGCACAATAAAATGACAACAGAATGCAGAAAAATAGAAAAAAAGAAAAACAAAAATAAAAACAAACAAAAAGAAACAAAAATTACAGAAAACAAAAACACATAAAAACAGTAAATATGCAAATTATACAATGAATGCAATCTATCTAATATACAACAGGGTTAGTGGTTAGAATCTAAAAAAAACTAAAAAGAAAAACCTAATTAAAATACTTAATCAAATTAACAGATAATAACAATTCACTCCCCGGCAGCGGCGCCAAAAACTTGATGCGCGTGATGTGTCGTTGCGGTTTAGCAGTATTAATGCCTACTCAAGTTTAAATTTATATTTAGCCGACTTATCAATAACACACACACTTAACGAGCAGTGTACCCGATCAGTATGAATATAATGGTAAGCAGAGTGTCGATCACTAAGAGTGGAACGTATTATCTAGTTATTCTAATCAGTATTTTATTATCCTAAGTTAGTTATACAACCTAATCTAACGCAAGGGGGGTTCAGCCTGAGAGACTGGCACAATTTGGTTATAATTAAATAGAAAACTAAACTAATGAGCACGAATCAGCGATTAGCACACACGTACACAGATAGATACTTGAGACAATAAGAAGACCTGTCCTGATGATTAAATAGCTTGTCAATTGTGGTGCTTATGTACAGTGCTGATAAATAGTAACTGCACTGTTTTCCACTATTCATGGCAACTGTTATTGTAATATGTTTCACACACACACTCTCTCATATCTTACACCCACACACAACCTCCTTTCTCAACACTTCCAAAAAAATCTCCCAACATCAACTAGCAAAATCCTAAGCAGCCTATAACCTTCCTCTGAAGACTCAGCTTCGCTCAATATCCGAACCAAAAAAGGAAAAGAAATCAAACAACCCTGTTTTCTTCTCTTCTTGGGTTCGTTCTACAACAAAAAAACTAAACGAAAACAATTAAAGATCACAGATTCGTGTTTAGGGCTTTAACCAAAATCTTTTTAAGATTAAACACGTTTTCTTCATAGATCGATCTATTTTGAAGCTTAGCTTCAGTGTATATGCGAATGAAAAGGAAAGAATCATAACAAGTGTGTTACATTCTTCCTTTAATTCGTTTGAGAAACAAGAAGATCACATATACGAACCAGGAACCCACATACAAAACCAAAAAAAATTCAAGATTCGATTTAAAGATGTCGAAGAAGAACTACATGTATGTGCTTCTATTAGTTTTTGATTTTTTTATGATTTTGGAGGAAAATTGATTGCTATTATGTGTTAATTTTTATTTTTTCAGGAAGTTCTTACATCTAAGTTTGTATGAAGCTTTCTTTACGTCTATGTCATTATCAGAGTGAAGGTGAGATTTTTGTAATATTTATTGTTCAGGATCTGAATTTGTTTTGATGGTGGTATAGGGTGCCTTAGAAGTTTTATAGCAGACTATGTGGTTCCACTGATGGTTGATGCATTGTATTACTATTAATGTTTGTTTACGAGTGTGACTGGTATAGCGGTGATAAAGTAGTCGGGTGTAGACGGGGAGGAAAAAATTTTGTACTTGATTTATTGGGAATGACTCTTGAAGAGCTGATGAGATTTTCCTCGATGTGTATGAGCTTATTTGCTTTTTTTAATATGAAATAAGCCTATAAGCCGACAAGTTAAGCTAACCCAAACACCCCCTTTTCATGGGTTAAAACTGAAGAATAAGTTGAAAATGGCTTTTGACATAACCTTTTATTTTCATATTAGGTCTACTTGAGTTTTTGGTGGTTTTTAAGTGTGCGATAGGCGATTTAGCTTGCGTAATGTTTAATTTATTTTCTTATAAGTTTCAGGTTTGCAAGCTGTGTTCAAGAAATTGCCGCTGGGGTTTTCCTTTCGTAGGTTTGTCTTTGTCTACAACTGTCGTTTCTTTACTAACAGGTTTTATTGGG
Source organism: Artemisia tridentata subsp. tridentata (assembly GCA_021014915.2). Classification (NCBI taxonomy): domain Eukaryota; kingdom Viridiplantae; phylum Streptophyta; class Magnoliopsida; order Asterales; family Asteraceae; genus Artemisia; species Artemisia tridentata. Next base: position 401,387,173 of record CP139508.1, read on the forward strand.
TTAAATTAAGTTGTAAAAATGTGTTCTTTATGTATAGGATGTTTGATTTACGCGCTTATAAGTAAAAAATTGGCATAGAGATAAGTAGTTTAGGAATTAGTGTTTGGATTTGCTTATTATGTGCAAGAATGTGATGAGTAGATATAGAAGGCAGGAAGCAGTGAGACAAGCCTAATAAGCAGTTTGGCCCCAAAATAAGTAGAAAGAATAAGCAATTATGAACACCTTCTTAACGCTAATGCTGTCAATAAATGGCTTATTTATTGTCGTTTTTACTTGGTTATAATGATTGTAGGTTTGGAGTAGTAGCATGGATATCACGTAAATTTAATTGATTGTATTTGACATTCAATATATATATATATTTTTGATTTCATATATAATAATACGTGCAGCTGCTGCAAGTATGAATCCAAAGTTTATGCTGGTCGCAAGTAACGACGTAATTCATCAGTTGCGAATGCATATTCAATATTATCTAAAAGCCTTTGAAATGAAGAAGGGTTGCGGCTAAACTACCATTTTTACCCACAAGGTATGAGCATTTTTGCGTCTTACTTACTATTAGTATTATTACCAGTTGTGAATGCATATTCAATATTATCTAAAAGCCTTTGAAATGAAGAAGGGTTGCGGCTAAACTACCATTCTTACCCACAAGTTTTGATACTCAATTGAGTACAACACTGTGTCAGCCATGATGTTATGCCAAAACGTATTTGGTTCCCTAAACAACTAGCTTTATATATGCATTATTTACCCACATTACTTTATAGGTAGATGGTTTAACCTCATAACTCAAATTTGAATTTAGAAAATGGTCTTTACCTCTACTAAAGTCCTTTTTTTGAATTCCGGTATGATTTATGAGCTTAAACCATCCATCTACGAAGTAATGTGTGTAGTCATTGATTTTTTATGGGCATTTTTGGCATAATAGAGAAAGTTCCATGCGTTTGACCCCACTGCACTTAAAATACTTATGTTAATTCTACTTACGCTAAAAAAAATGTAGCTCAAGATCAAAAATAGAGGGAAAGGTGTGTTTAGGGGGTAGATTCAGGGGGTTGGTTCAGGGAATGACTTCAGTGAGTTAGGTTGGTGAATTTTATTATGGTGTTCATTTTCTTGGTATATGTGGGTAGATTTTGATAAAATTTAATCCATTTGATCTTTTGGTAATTTAAATCATTACAGTGTATTGTTTCTTACATGACTTTAAATGCCGTAAAATTTGCAGAAGACGAGTGACACTATGGTGTAGTTAGTTAATATGGAAGTCTAAGCTGAGATCATGGAACGTTAGATGGCGACACGTGAAAGTTTAGTCACTCTATAAGGGGAGGTTAATAGTTTCCTACAGTAACTGCCTGATCATTACGGTTTGGAAGTGTCGGTTTGGTTCCTACGGCCACGGGCCATGCAGTTGCCGTGAAGAAGTTTGAGCAAATCGAGGAGGATGATTTTAGTAGGAGACTTGCTGTTCTTAAAGGCCATAGGTGAATTTATGTTTGTACGTATTATGCTGTTTATGATTTACTATTTATGTTTTCCAATTGAGTTTAAGTAAAATTGGACTTGGCTGATCTATGTTTCGTATGGTGTTTGGCTTCTACGCCTGTAACGCCCCGTGCCCGCTTAGACCAAAAACTTTGAACTTTGACTCGGAAACGTTTAACTTTTACGGACATTCTGTTACTCTCTTGACATCTGAAAAAAATCTATAAACATTCAGGACTTGAGACTATTTTTAAATGAAAGTACATTCAATTACCTTCGAAACGATAAGTGGTACGACCCGTGACGACTTACGGATTAAAAGATATGAATTTTGGAAAATCGCCAAAATCTGGAAAATGGTCCGGACCGCCGGCCCAGACCCAAAAAAACAGGTCTGGCCGCCTGCCCCAGCCCCGACCGGGCGGCCCAGACCTTCTAGTCATCTGGGAAGTTTCCCAACTCTTCCCGGCCTTGGGTTTGGCTTCCAAACCTCCGGCCAAGGCCTGCAAACTTCAAAATACACTTCATTTACATTCCGTTTTCGCTATAACCGACCCATACGACTTCCGTTTTACACCAAACTTGACCAAAATCATTTATTTAACATAACAAGTATGTTCCAAAGATACTTGACCCGTTTACATCCCAAAATGGGTACAAACACACTTAAATCCAAACGCCCCTTTACACTTTGACTAGAAACACATAAACTATACTTTGACTTACCAAATGACTACCAAATCTTTATACAACTCTTGACATATAATTTAACACTTGTCTATTCATTTCAAAGCATTACTTGACTCACGGGGGTACAAACTTATACACTTGAGCTCGGTATCTACCTAAGCTCTACATTCTTACCAAATCCTTCAACCAATAGCATATCCAACATAAATCCTTATCCAAGCCTTCATCTCAATACTTTCGCCTACAAAACATTAAACACTTAAACCGTAAGCACAAAGGCTTAGTAAGTAAAACGACCATAACATACCATTATACTTCAATCCACACATAGCATCATATACATAAAACACTTACTTACTGGCTCAACTTTCTAACTCCTACATAAACACATAACATTAACTTACTCTCACAACCCATTCCATCACTTAGATCTTATTCATCATAGCACATAGGCACATTCAAGTCTCTTATCACTAACCACAAAACATACATAACACATATATGTTAGACATTCATATAACATATGTTATCATCATTTTACTTACCTTAATCCAAGCTACATCATAACAAGAATATCATCATCATCACATTCTTCCATCATCACCATCATCATCTTCAACAATAATCAAAACCTAACAATATAGCAATCAAATACATAAACAAGGGTTAACCTAACCCATAAAACATACCCATATTTCATTCTACATCATCATATGATCATATCTTGATCATATGATGAAAACTCACTTAATCCTTAATCTATAACTTCAATAACATCAAGAACATACATACTTACTTGGGGAATATCATAGCTAAGGAAGGCCATAAGCCTTAAGACTTGATCATCTTCTTCATCTTTGATCAATACTTAGCTTTTCCCTCTCTTTTCTCCCTCTAGAACCGGCCTTCCCAAAGACCCAAGAATAATGTGGATTTCTCTAGAAATCCCTGGATATATCTAACTAAAACACAAGTTTGAGCCATTGGCAAGAATGGCCCCTCAAGTCCCTTCCCTTCTATTTTAGCCACACTAACTTTATAACATATTTGACTTATGACAACATAAGTCCCTTAAGTCTATTCCCTTTCTATTCTTGCCACATAATACTTCCATAACTTTATAACACATTCTTTGACCATCATTTAGCTATCGGGTTTGACTAAAACGTTACATTGTTGACTAGCCAATCACGTAAGGCCTTTATCTACTTTCATCTAGGGTAGGGTCCCAACACCTGGGAAACGGGTGTTACAATTCTATCCTTCCTATTTAGATTTCGTCCTCGAAATCTCTTGTCTATTTCTAACCAAAACTTAGTCCCATTTTACTCCCGTTCTTAATACTTTCCATTCTTCATCCCCTTTTTGGTTGCACGATCTACATGATCTTGCAATCCAAGGTCCACAATACGTACATCATACCCCTAGCTCATTCCATTTCTAGCTTAACTTTTCTATCACTTCATTTTTTTTAGTCATTATGTCATTCAAGACATAATCCTTACTTCTAATATATGTCATCTAACCTTTCTACGCCTATCGCATAACCTCTTAACTATTTCCATTTAACTTTTCCGTCAAGGACTATGTGTCACTTGAACATTACACACCCTTTTTAACTTTTATAAGTCGATTATTTATTAACTCTATACTTTTACCTTAACCTTACCACTATCTCTTTACCATTTTACTACACGTTACATTTGCCTTTACTTTTCTTCTTCTAATTTTTATAGAGCTTATAGTCCCTATTAGCGTTTATTAGCATTCATTACTCCACATTTTCCTTCAACTCATATTGCAAACAAGCATATCGTTTCAAACTTTAATCGTGCAACTCACACTTAAATGCCTAAGTCCTATACTTCACTTGACGTTTCCCACCTAGAGTCGTCATTCAACTCATTCTCTATCCACCTATCTCTACTCCTTATGACTTCTAATCATCCTAGACTCCTTCTTCTACCCTTCCACCCTACTCATGCCATGTCGGGAACACATAAGCCCACTCATTCATACTTCCTCATTTACATGGAGAGGCATCCCAAAAGATGTAAATCAAGAAATACAAACTCATGGTTCGGTGATTTACGACTTCTTTATTCAAATAAAAAGGCGTCCCAATTCATTTAAATAAAGAAACCATAAACCATCCTACTTACATACTTTCGACATAACACTCGCACCTATTTATTACACACTTTAACTTCCAATCTTCCATGTTCTTCATTTTAAACTTTTCCATTTTCTAGCTTGGATCCACTTTATTACACATGCCAAGGATGTAGGCAATCTTTGCCGTGAAGGCAATACGTTTTATCCCGAAGGATCTTTAACACCTCCCGAAGGATTCCTTAACATTCATTGACTTGGTCATCCCGAAGGATACTTTCACACCCCCAAAATCGGGTCCAGCGGAAGCATACATGCCACTGGGGTGTAACTCAATTGGTATCACAACACAAGTACAGAGAACGGTTTTCACCTCAATCATTTAGATTAAAATTGTTTAACAAAAGTGTTGAATTTACATTTATAAAAGTAGTGCGGAAATAGGCCCTTAAGTAAGTTAAACGGTCTCCAAATGAATATCAGAGTCTCCTATGACCATGCCATGCCCTGCCAAAAGCCTCCTGTAGCGTGCTGTTGCTTAATACCTGAAAATACATGCTAAAAGTGTCAACACGAGGTTGTTGAGTTCATAGAGATTAGTGTAAAATGTAAAGCATTTGAAAATGATTTCCCAGCAAAGGTGTTATAAATCCACCCAGTTCCAAGCCCCGCCCATACAAGACTTACAACCTGTGTGTTTACAACCCACTGCCAAATATGATTTGGTTTAAGTGAACGTCAAATGATTTATGGACCACAAAATGTAATGATAAGTGTGACAATGTTGCTATATAAAGGTAAGTGTGATAATGTCTCCATGTAACTAAATCTAACAATGTCGCCATATAAATAAATCTGACAATGTCGCCATGACAATGTAGTCATAAGATAAATTCTGACAATGTTGCCATATAATCTAATCTAGCAGTGTCGCCATGACAATGTCGCCATATATATACATCTCTGACAATGTCGTCATATAACTAAAATAATACAAAATTAACAGTCCATAACATAGGCAATATGAAATAGCTTAATGTACTAGGGTCCATATTGAAATGATCAACGGTGAACAATGTAAACACAAAATACTTCCGAGCAACGACTCAAGTATTTTAACCAATCAATAATGTTTGAAAGACAACCCACGTCTTAAGAAAAACAAGCATGGAGTTTAAAAGTAAAACGAGCATAGAGTTTAATGAAAAACGAGCATGTATTCTCCCCCAAAACAGTTACAAAGCAAGTAAAAGAAGGGGCTATGAAACTCACCTGATGCGATAGCAACAATGAAAATAATGAATATGCTGAAATGAGGCACGATCTCTAACCGCAACCTAATATGAATGATAGGATCTAATGTAAGCAATGAAATGATGCTACACATGACAAATACGTATGTTAACGATACCACTCGTTAGTTTTGAAAATAACGTTTATCGTCGAAAAATACATTTTTGATGTCTCGTTAAGTTATAAACTACTTTTCGTGTAAACATGTTGAAACGGTATTCCACGACCCTTGTTTGGTGTTTTATCGGTAAATATAATGTTTTTGTCGTAAAAATAACACTTTTCACAACTTGAAAATGTGCCCAAAAGGCCTCGCAAAACTAGTCGCGAAATGGTGTACTTTAAGTGTTAGGACATAAGCTCGCTATTTTTGAAAACCTTGTAACGATGTTTAGAAGTTGTGTCATTTAACTTTCGACCATACGGGTCTCGATCAATGAGAAAAATGGCTCCCGATATAGTGTATTGCAAAAACTGTTTTTAACTTAGTAATATTTCTTATTAGAAAGCTGATGGAATTTTCGTGAAATTGCCGGACTTTAAACGCGTATATCTTTGCCGTTATGAGCTCGTTTGCTACGTTCTTTATATCCACAGATTCGTCATAATATGAACTAACATAATCTCAGTAGTTCGGCTCTCCTAGATCACGTCTAACGCCTCGTTTTGTCCTTTAAAGTTCGGCTAATCAGCACGCTTATTTTCAGAAAATTAGTTTTCGTCGCCTAACTTCGAAAAATCATATCTCCTTCGTTATAAGTCGGTTTTTAGTGATTCTTGCGGCCACGGTTTCGTTTTTGAAAGAACTTTCTGAATATGAAGGCCAAAATAGCCCAAAAATTACTGAGATTTCCAGACTTGTCGTTTTTGGACAGTAGGTATTTCTAGTGTTGAAAAATCAATGCTTAAGGTTCAAGACTAGTTCAAAACCTAATCAAACCACTTCAAATCAACTCTACAATTACTCAAATCCTACCATACACCTTCTTAGGGTGTCATGGGGTCCTAAACATCACTAACTATAGTGGGTTTCATGAGGATGGTGATAAAACTTATAGATCTAGGGTTTATGATAAAAATAATTAAAGTGGTATAGATAACTTGTATATTTGCAAGATCAATCACTAAAATAACTTGAAAATACATAACCACATGGATCAAATGAAAGTATAACATGATCAAAATGGGTTCTTGAACTTACTTGAATTGTTGGAGTATTTTGGATGAAAAAGAACTAATAATCTTGGAGTTTTTATTTCAAAACTCTAACAAGGATTATAAAAGGGACTTGTATAACACTTGAACTTGAAAAAAAATCTGGATCTTCACCTCCTTGTTCTTGTGGCTGATCCAAATGGGAGAAAAAAGATGAGAGGATTTGTTATTTTTAGCTAGTTGTTCTTGGTATGTATATGTTAGTGAAATAAAATAGGAAACATAAGTACTTAGATCATTAAATGAAATGTAAAGAAATCAAGTGTATGAAGACTTTAGGGGGACTAGGAGGGGGCGGCAAAACATGGAAGAAAATGAAGGAATAAGTTGGCCATTTAAAGCTCTTGTCCCCCCCAATTAACATGTGTAGTTGTTTTGTGTATACATTAGGTGTTATCGGGTACCGGGTTAACTAGAAATAAATTGTGACGAGTTGGACTAAAATACGACGAAGTTGTAAAAATTGTAAATTCATATTCCTTGCAAGAATCGGGTGTTAGAATAGTTATCGGGTTGAAAATTCGCAAACCGACGGAGTTATACGCTTTTAATGAAAAATATAGCAATTGATTTCAAATCCCGGGTAAATTAATACGGAGTAATATAATTTCTATATCATTATAATTAGTTTGAAAATGTGTTAGGATCATAGTCGGGAGTATTGGGTATAATGTTAGTAGTAATGACTGAGTGGTAACGTTTAACAAATAAACGAACATACGTAAATTGAAATAATGCATATCCGTGCATGAACTAATGTACTGATGATGTTAGTGATGTTATGCAGACTCCTCTAGTCAACATGATGTGTCCTTCCTAACAATGCATGAATTCGCAGCTAAACCACTCTGGTTAAGCGAATTTGAATACCCGTAAACCTAGTTTACGAAATGATGAATGATGAGCATGAATAGTGATTTTCTCCAGGAATGAATAGTGTTTCGTGAATAGTAAAATTTTCGACGGCTTCTCAAAGTCTCAAACTGACTTCAAAAATGATAAATAGTGAAATGATGAATAGTAACCCATGAATAGTAATTTCTCGAGATGAATAGTGAAATTTGAAGCTTGAAAAGGACCTGAAATTACGGGTTGTGACAGATACTGACCGGATCTAAACACACGAGTTGTGTTGGGGATACTTTGAGTATATACTTGATAGCACGCGGAATTTACTACCAAGTACTTAGAATAATATGTGTTTGGTGATTGTATGATCGTATGAATGTAACAATAATAATAAACAAAACAATTGTTTAACCAAACACTTTGCTTTCAATATATTGAACGATTAAACGTGAAGCTCTTAACAATACTTGTACGTATATGAGATATGGAAATCCCTCTTAAAACCCTAACTGAGGATCTCTTTTTATAACACAAAGAGTCCTTTACAAGTAAACTATATTCGTATCATTCTATACAAATAAGATATACATCATATCCATTCCATATTTATCTTCACACGATTTCACCTTGATCTTGTAAGCAGTCAGAACTTTTCTTCATCAGCAGTACTAACTGTTGTTGTATTCTTCAGCAACTGTTCAACCGTACTAACGTTATAAAGAGCCGTACTAACGAACCGTACTAATTGCTTAATTTAATTCCCAACAATCCTCCCCTAAACTTATGATTTCTATGCAAATCAACAAGTTTCTTGAATTAAACTTCTGCTTATGTTGATGGGGTGGATTCTTTCAAATACTTATCTTTAATCTTGAAACACTTGGGAATTTTCTTCACATATCGTACTCTTTTGGTCAACTCCTCAAAAATTACCATAAATAAATTTATTCCTATAAGGAATTAATTCTAAATACCAGCCCAAAGAATTTAATTGCTAATACCAACCCTGCATTTAATTGCTTTAAAACTCCATTGGTTCTATAAAAAGCCTTAAATTCTCAATACTATCACCATTACACACATCAACCTTCATATCACAACCATCAAACCCAATGAGTTCATCCAATCCAAACATTGTTGAGATTTCATCAGATTCATCTTCAGATTCAGAAAGTGATGGACGGAGATCTTACTTTCCACCGAACTACACTAATCTGACTATTAGAAACCCATCTCCAAAAGCTCAAGAAGTATCTTCTGATGATGACCTTTTAACTTCGTCTGATGATGATGATCAACAAGCACTTCCACTATCAGTTGTATTGACAAGAGAGATAGAGAAAGCTGTGGCAAAAATGAGTAAGGTTCAAGTGCCCGAAAAACATCAACCACTTCCAAGACCTGACAAACAAGTTTTGGGACTTCCTTGTTGGAAAGTGTGGAACTCAATCGATGGCAAAGGAGTTCACAAATCCATGCCAGACTTCAAGGATAAAGGCAAGAGGAATCTTGAGTAATGGTTATGTGTTAGGTTTGTTTAGGTTTGTGTGTTGATAGTTGGTTTGTGTTGATTGTAAGCTTGATGGTTGGTTATGTTGGTTTTTCTTGTGTAATGAATCCACCTCTTTAATGAATAAATTTTATGCACCTGTTTATAATTCATCTCTGACTCTTAATTCCTCCCCTGAATTTCATAATCATCTTTAACAGCGACTGAACAAACTTAAATTCCTCCCCTGTTTGGAAGAATCTGCACCATCAGATGAAATAGAACATATGACATCCAAGCTCAGCATCCAATATGACAATTTGTACAAGTTACCATCAATTCAGTTGTTTATTATCAAATTGCTCTCAACACTTCCAGATGTGTGACCTTCTGAGAGAGGTGTATCACAGAGCATAAACTCAGTAGGAACCAAATTTGAACAATCAGTACGAACTGGTGAAGCCAGCAGTACAAACTGTCAACCCCAACAGTACAATCTGTTAGCAAAAATTTTCAAAGATAAAATCAAGGTATAATTTTGAATGTGGACCTGAAAACATTTTTGTCCACTTATAGTTTTTAGCAAACTATCAGCTATGAACGGATTTGACATGTCTTTACCAATAGCCGTTTGCTATGGACTAGCCAACTCTTCACACTTAGATTTGGTGAGTTGATAACCAACCAGTTTTTGTAAACTGTCAACCATAAACGGATTTGAGTAGTCTTTACCAGAAACCGTTTGATCTGGACTAGTTGATTCTTATGTTGGTTAGACATGGTGAATCAATGACCATTTGTTGTGTGACAAGCATTCACACTTGACAATCCAAACCACCAGACTTTCCAAAGCACAATCCAAAGCAAAAAGCTTTTCTTAACCTGAAATGTTAGTCCAAAACCAAAGAAAACACAATACACAATATTTTATTTTAACAGTTATGACAATTGACTAACAAATTCACAAACAGTACTAAAAATTACTCAATAGTACTAACTATACAAATAGCACAACTAGCAGTACAAAAACCAAAACCATTTAAACATTAATCTTTTGAAGGATTAAGCATTCCAATACCTGTTACCAAGTACTGAAATCTGCTTACATCAAAATCTTTTGTTAAGAGATCAGCAAAGTTGTCATCAGTATGTATTTTAACAACTTTTATTAACTTCTTTTCAGCACAGTCTCTTATAAAATGATGTCTAATTTCAATATGTTTAGTTTTTGAATGTTGAACAGGATTCTTAATGATACACATTGTACTGCTATTGTCTATATGTATAATTGTGTTTAAGAAATTGTACCCATAATCAAGCATATGGTTTTGAATCCAAAGAACTTGAGCACAACAGCTTGCTGCTGCCACATATTCTGCTTTAGTAGTAGATGTGGCCACCATAGTCTGCTTCTTACACTGCCAAGAAATCAATCTACGACCTAAGAACTGACAACCACCTGTTGTATACTTTCTATCCATGCTAGCAACAGCATAATCAGAATCAGAGAATGCCACTAGATTCAAATGCAGACTCTTTAGGATACCATAGCCCCAAGTTAGGCTGACCTTTAAGGTATCTGAAGATTCTTTTACTGCTGTGAGATGAGACACCTTAGGATTTACTTGGAATCTTGCACAGGCACAAACAGCAAACATAATGTCAGGCCTAGATGATGTAAGGTACATCAGAGACCCAATCATAGATCTATACATGTGCACATCCACATCTTCACCACTGTGATCCTTTAATAGCAAATGTGTCTCCTTATCAACTAGTGTGCTAGCAACCTTGGCATCTGGGAATTGGAATTTCCTCAATATTTCACCAACATATTTATCCTGAGAGATAGATATACCATCTGGCTTTTGCTGTACTTGAAGACCTAGAAAGAAGGTAAGCTCTCCCATAGAACTCATCTGAAATTGGTCTTTCATCAGCTTTTCAAACTCCTTACACATTTGTTTCTTTGTAGAACCAAAAATGATGTCATCTACATAGACTTGTACCAGTAGAATATCACCCTTGTTCTTTTTAATAAAGAGAGTTTGATCAATTTTCCCTCTATGAAACCCATTCTTCAGAAGATATTTAGCAAGAGTCTCATACCAAGCTCTTGGAGCCTGATGCAATCCATATAGAGCTTTTACCACCTTATAAACCTTGTCAGGATGCTCTGGGTCTATAAAACCTGGTGGTTGGGAAACATGTACCTTCTCATCTATAGTACCATATAGAAAGGCACTTTTCACATCCATTTGATAGACCATAAACCCCATAAAGGAAGCATAAGCAAGAAATAATCTTATTGCTTCAATCCTGGCAACTGGAGCAAAAACCTCCTCATAATCTATACCCTCTTCCTGAGTATAGCCTTGAGCAACCAATCTTGCTTTGTTCTTTATCACAATGCCCCTCTCTCCTTCTTTTCCTGAATACCCACTTTGTACCAATCACTCTCATTCCCTTTGGTAGATCAACCAGAACCCATACATTCTGAATTTTGAATTGAAGCAGCTCTTCTTGCATAGCTTCAACCCAACTTGATTCTTCTAAAGCTTTTAACACATTCTTGGGTTCAATCTGAGATAGAAAACATACAAGCATACACTCATGCTCATCATCATGATGTTTTTCTTCATATACCACACTGAGAAATCCATGATGATCTGGGTCTTGTATTTGCCTTCTGGTCTTGACTCCAGATTGTACATCTCCTATGATATTGGTAAGTGGATGATTCCTATGTACAATAGTATGGGGAGTAGAAGGAGCTGCATAGCTGGTAGGCATGTTTTGCAGACCATCTCCAAAGAAATCAAACTCATCAGCTTGAGAAGCAGTATCAACTGGTGAATCAAGATGAGGTTGACTTGGTCCAACATCATCACTATTTTGCTCAGCAGTTGGAACTTGTGGCTGAGCAGTACTAACTCCATTTGTACTGCTCGTTGAATTTTCAGCTTCTTTACCATTCAGACCACTGGTTTCAGCAACATCTTTCTCTTTGTCTACACCACTTGATGATGGAATATCATCTTTCTTTGTAGAAGACTCATTCACTGGACTTTCTTCCATGACTGGTATGAAAATGCAATCATCATCTTCCTCCTCAGAACCTGCATCATGGTTAGTATTTGTACCTGTAACAGGCACATAATTCATGGAATCTGAAAGACTGTCAATATCAAAGATCCAATCTGGACCTACACCTGCAACATTTGGTTTATTCTCCAAAAATTCTATGTGCAGATTTTCTTCTACATGCTTGGTACTTGTATTGTACACCCTAAAAGCCTTACTGTGCAGAGAATAACCAACAAAGAAACCTTCCTCAGATTTCCCATCAAACTTTCCTAGTTGGTCTTTGGTATTAAGGATAGTAACATGACAACCAAAAGGTCTCATGAAGCTTAAAGCAAGGGTTCTACCTCTAAGAAGCTCATAAGGAGTCTTATTGTGAGGTTGCACAACTAAAACCCTATTCAACACATAACAAGCAGTGCTAACTGCTTCAGCCCAAAATGAAATTGGTAGCTTAGAGTCAGCTAACATTGTCCTAGCAGCCTCTATAAGAGTCCTATTCTTTCTCTCAGCTACACCATTTTGCTGTGGGGTTCTAGCTACACTAAATTCCCTCTTAATACCTTTTTCTCTGCAAAAATCATCCATCACCCTATTCTTAAATTCAGTCCCATTGTCACATCTGATTATTTTAACTTTCTTATCAACTAGGTTTTCTACTTCAACAATGAAGGTCTTAAGGATTTCACTAGTCTCATCCTTAGTTTTCATAAAGAATACCCAAGAAAACCTACTGTAATCATCAGTGACAACAAGGCAGTATCTCTTAAATTTCAAGCTATTCACAGAAGTAGGACCAAACAAGTCCATATGCAACATATATAAAGCTTGAGAAATAGAGTTTTGGGTCTTTGGCTTACATGAGGCTCTGTGTTGCTTACCTTTAAGGCAAGAAACACAAGTTTGGTCATTGAGAAAAGTTTTATTTGGTAAACCTCTTACCAACCCATTTTTAGCAATTTTGTTAATGGTTTTAAAATTAACATGACCAAGCCTCCTGTGCCACAATATTGATTCTTCCAATGTGGCTTTTGCAACAAGACAAGTAAGTCCAACCTTAGGAACTAGTTTATTCATCTCAACACTGTATGTATTATCCTTTCTAGGGATTTTAAAGAATACTTGACTTTCATCAGGTAGCTTGAAATTAGGAGAAAGAATAAGACAATCAGTATCAGTAAATAAAACTTTGTTCTGTTTATCACAAAATTTGTGATACACTGAAAAGATTGTACTTAAGTTCTGGTACATAATACACATTTTTAAAATCAAGATTACCAGTTTTAATTACCCCTTTACCAGTAATCCTTCCTCCAATACCACCACCAAAGACAATTGGTCCTCCATCCAGAGCAATAAAGTCTGAAAGATATGACATGTTGCCAGTCATGTGCCTTGAACATCCACTGTCTGAATATCCTCTATCTTCTTTACCATTTGATGGATGTTCCTGCACACAAAATAAAGGTGTTAGTTTCTTTTGGGGATCCAAACCATCACTGGTTTGGATCTGCCTTGTACATCAAGATGAGAAAACTTGTTGGAGGTCTTTGATGCACCATTGGGTTTGGTAGAATTTCTAACCCAATGTGCTGAGGCCTTGACAGCATTGCCCCTTTTTCCCTTAACATTTAAGTGTCTAGCAGTAGGATTTGCTGGTCTAGCAGTTGGAACTGCTTGTTTAAATTTTGGCACCCACTTCTGATTGGTCATTGCTGTTTTCTCATAAAAATGCCTTTTAACTGTTTGTGCATGATTTGAAAATTGTTTTGCACTTGAAACAGTTTGCTTGTTATTAAACCACTTATTTTGACTAGCAGTTGAAACTGTTTTGATGCCAGTCTTTAACATAACAGCTTTGGGTAACATCTTATGATTTGCATTAGGGCTTGTCAATCTAGTTGGACTATTTTGAGTTACCCTAGCATTGTTATTCCTATTCACCCTTGTATTCCCAGAAACCTTCTTTTTCCATGGGTTAGAATCACAATAAGCAGCCATATGATCAAAACTTCCACAAACAAAGCACACTTTTCTAATCATAGCAAACTTATTATCCAATTGCTTAGATTTTGAGTGATTCCAGTTCCTATGACTACCCTCAGAAATTGGTGATCTGTTCTTAGTCCTATACATCTCAGCATATCGAACACTTTTCCTAACTGGTTTTATGTTTTTAGTCTTAACCACTTTAGGAGCATGTTTAACTTCTACCTTAACAACATTAGGTTTGTCCTTAACCTCTACATCCTCATCATCAGATGTCCAATCCTCAATAGTTGGTGCATCTGAGTTCCTATTAGAGGACATCTTTTCCTCAGAAAGAGATTTATCACTAGCACTCACAAAAGAATCTTCTGCCTTAACGAATTTAACAGGATTCTCACTAATCTTAACACCATATCCAGGAAAATCCATATCCTTAAACTCTTCTAAACCTGTATGAGCTAAATCAATTCCTGGTGGAACAAACATTCCTCTAAGAGGGGGTGCAACTGACTTATAACCTAAACCAGATTTAGCTTTGTTAAGTATTTGACTCTCTACTATCTTCTTAACTCCGTTTGAAGTATGTTCAAGAGTATCTACACTTAACTGGATGTTTTCTTTTTCCTTTTTAAGCTTCTCTAGTTCATATATAAGTCCACTCATTTTATTATCTTTTATTTGCAATTCCCTCTTTAAAACACCTATCTCATCAGAGAAGTTTGACTCATTCTGTCTATAAAACACAATTTGTTCTTCCAAAACAGCTAGTCCTCTTTTATGATTTGTCAGACTAGAATTTACTTGATTAAATTCTACTCTAAGATCATCATACTGTTTCTTAACATTTTCATAATCTTTTAAAGCACGACAAGTATTTGAACATTTTTCAACAATATGTACCTTAGAGTCTGAGAAAGCCATCAAACCCAAGTTAGCTGGTTCCTCTTCTTCCTCCATGAAGCTCCAATCAAATCCAGCTCCATCTACAGCTACCATAGCCTTGGAAGAAGTCTCTTCAACATTAATTGTTCTCCTTGTTCCTTGCTGATTCTTAAACCCTTGACCCTGGTTGCATTGTTGTCTTGGACCTCTACATTCCCTGGCAAAGTGCCCCATCTTGTGACAATTAAAGCACTCCACCTTAGACTTATCATACCCAGCAACATCTCTTCCATTGAAGGTAATCTTATTACCAGTCCTTTGATAATACTTCTTAGCCCTGATGCTTATCAAAGCCAACTGACACTTTAAATCTATAGCCTCCAAATCATCTTCAGCAATTTGAAGAAGATCTTCATTAAAGATCTTAGACCCACCAGACTGTTCTGACACAAATGCATATATGGTCTCTTCAGTCAATCCAGCAGTACTAGTTTTTACACTAGCAGTGCTAACTGTTGGTTTAGCAGTACCAACTGCTTCTTCATCTTCATGATTCGAACTGTTTGAAGAAGATACAAAAGCCATATTCCCTGAACTAGAACTGGTGCTACCACTCTTCTTGACCTTCTGCTCAACAATCTTAAGATTGTTGTAAAGCTCATTCATTGTCATTTTCTCTAGCTCTGGTTTATTGCTCCAAACCACAACATAAGTGTTCCATTCAGCAGGTAAACTATTTAGAAACTTCATGTTGAGGTCTTCCTGTGGAATCACAATCTTCAACATAGTAAGTTGACTGATGATCTTTTGAAGCCTATTAAAGATATGGTCCAAAGTTTCATTGCTCGATGCAGTGAAGTTCTCATAACTTTGCTTAAGTAGGGTTTTTTGTGCCTTCTTGGTAGCTTCATTGCCACCAAATCTTTCCACCACTGCTTCAAAAAGAGTTTTAGCAGTCTCGTAATGGCTAAAATTCAGCACTTGATCATTAGGAATTGCCATTAGTAACAAATTCCTAGCCTTCTGATCATTCTTCTTTTTGATTCTCTCCTCGTTTGTAACTGGCTCAGTGTTAAGCTTTGTGATCTTGGAACCATCAGCACGTGTTTCTTCAACAGCAATTGGTTTGAAGGAATCACCATTGATAATGATATCCCATAATGCATAGTCTTGCACCATGAAATATTGCTCTATTCTGAGCCGCCATAAATCGTATTCATTCTGTTTCAGCATGGGGAATTTAGCAAGGATTGAGGTTTGAGGTGTCTCCATGTCCATCTTCTTGGTTGCTAGTGAGTAAATACTTTGAGTATATACTTGATAGCACGCGGAATTTACTACCAAGTATCTAGAAGATGTTTTGTGTTTGGTGATTGATTGAATAAAACAATAAGAACAAATAAGAACACAAACGATATCAACCAAACAATCACTTCAATATATATCGAACGATTACAATATGAACGTGAAGCTCTTGATAATTCGTATGAAGGGATATATCAAAACCCTAACTAAGGATCTCTTTTTATAATGCAAAGAGTCCTATACAAGTAAAACATCTAACCGTATCACAAAACCAAAATAAGATATATATCATATCCATTCCATATTTATCTTCACACGGTTTCACCTTGATCTTGTAAGCAGTCCTAACTTTTCTTCATCAGCAGTATTTTAAAGAACTCATGCTATATTTATTCCTTTGCTCAAAAATATACTTTATGTTTTGTCATCAACAAAAAGGGGGAGATTGTTAATACAAATATCGTCCTAAAAACGTTATTTATATTTTACGATCTTTACTTAGTTTTGTTAATGAAAATTACAAAGTATATCCTTTAGCAAATTATAAATGCTAGCTAAAGTTTCTTTAAAACACATTTTACATTTCACAAGTTTACTTAGAATTACATTTTACAAATCTACTAGTTTATTTCCTTAAAAGGAAACTTTATTTTTAAAATGATACAATGACATCATGGCATGCATCACACATAATATATTGGCTACATCTTCAAGCAAGATAGTTGACTTTGGAAGATTTTGATATGACATGACAATGGTGTGGAGGATACAGCTGGATTTGGAAAGATTTCCAAAACTATTAGCTGTCATGTTGCTGTCAAGTTGGCGGATCCAATCGACATAAAGGACGGATCCCTTTTATGGGATCGCCGGATCCGCCGGCTGTTCATTAGCTTGCCTATAAATAGCAAGCTGATCATTTGGACACACCATCACTCATAGAGCCTAACATTCATACTCATTCATTTACATATCATCTAACATTTATCATTCATTCATTTCATTGATCTTTCCTATTGTAGCAAGGGAGATTAAGCATCAAGGTTCAACACAGACGTGTAAACCTTTAGCATAGTTACTGTGTGATATAGTTGTAGTTCACACATCATTACTTGCATCATTTATCTCAGTGAGTGTGGTTAGTGTTTTAGTCCTCAAAACACAAAGAGTGTAGGGAGTGGTTGTACCCTTGTGAAAGAACCAAACGGGAGTGGTTGTACCCTTGTAAAGAACTCGACATCTAGCTTAGTGTCGGTAATTTTATAGGCGAGTTAGGTTGGTTCTACCTTGTAATAGAACCCGGTGTTTAGCTTAGTACCGGAAAAGGAAGTAAGCGACGTGTAAAAGTTTTCTCCACCTAGAAGAAAGTTTGTTTCTTAGTGAAGGATAACTCTCGAGTTAGAGGCTCGAGGAGTGGAGTAGGGCAAGGAAGAGTGTCCTTGTAGCCGAACCACTATAAACATCCGTGTTGTGTGGTTTGATCTTTCCTCTCTTTACTTCTCATATAATAATAATATATATATATATATTATTATATATATATAATAATATATATATATATATATATTTATTGTGTGAATATTTGTTTGTGCTTGTTTCCTTTGAAATAACATAAAGTAACAAAGTGAATTAATTTTAAAACGGTAAAACTATTCAACCCCCCCCTTCTATTTTTCCACAATTGGCATCAAGAGCTACGTTACTTAAGATTTTTAAAATATATTGTATTTTAAAACTTAAAACGATCCATGGATTTTGAAAACTTTAAAGAAGGGCAATCTATGCAAAGACCACCTCTATTCGAACCTAATTGTTTTATTTATTGGAAAAATCGCTTTGAGACTTATGTGAAGTCAAAGGATATTGATCTATGGTTTATAATTGTTGAGGGTGATTACAAGGCCATAAGTAATGATATTTCGGGTGGTCGGGACGTAGAAACTTCTCTTACTCGTCACAGTGATGAGCAAAAGAAGTTGATTGCCAAAAATAATGAAGCCAAAATGATGCTTTACAATGCTTTACCTAAGAAAGAATATGAAAGAGTTTTTATGTGTAAAACGGCTAAAGATATTTGGCAATCTCTAATTGTCACTCATCAAGGAAACTCACAAGTCAAAGATAACAAAATTGATCTTCTTGTTCATCAATATGAACAATTTGTTATCTCTGAAGATGAGATCATTGATAGTGCGTTTGCTAGGTTTAATACTATTATTACATCACTTAAAGCACTTGACGAATCTTTTTCTAGTAAGAATTTTGTCAGGAAATTTCTAAGAACACTCCACCCAAAGTGGAGAGCAAAAGTGACAGCTATTGAAGAATCCAAGGATCTTTCAAGCATGACACTAGATGAGCTCATAGGAAATCTCAAAGTTCACGAAGTGGTGATGGAAAAAGATTCAGAAATAGTTAAAGGCAAGAAGGAGAAAATGAAGTCCATTGCTTTGAAAGCTAGAGCTGAGTCAAGTGATGATGAAGAATCTTGTTCTAGTAGTGAAGACGAAGAATATGCCATGGCCGTAAGAGATTTCAAGAAATTCTTCAGGAGACGAGGAAAGTTCGTAAGACCACCTCGTGAAGAAAAGAAATCCCTTCGTAAAGACCGTGATGATAGAAAAGGCAATTTAGAGAGGAAGTGCTATAGGTGTAGAGATTCTGGTCACTTTATAGGTGATTGTCCAAAGCCTCCAAAGAACAAGTCTCAAAAAGCATTTGTTAGTGGAGCTTGGAGTGATAGTGAAGGAGATGATGATGAGCATAAGAACAACGAAGTTGCCCTTATGGATCATGACACAGAAGAGTACATTCTGACTCATACTCCTCTATAGATGATGAAACCTTAGAAGTAGAATATAACAAACTATGTGATATAACATTAAAAATCATCAACAAAAACAAATTCTTGAAAACTAAAACAACACTTTTAGAAAATGATGTGTATTGGCTTAAAGAAAAAGAGATACGAATGGAAAAAGGCAAAAATAGTAAAGATACATGTGTCTCTTGTCAAGAACTAAAATTAGAATTAGATGCACTAAAAACCACACAGGAAGATCTCATTAAGCAAAACTCCAAGTTTAAAAAGTTTGATAAAAACATAAGTTGTGTAGATGTGATAATGAAAATGCAAAAACTTCTTCATGATAAAACCGGACTAGGTTTTATGAAACAAGGAACCTTAGGTGACTTTAAGAAACAAACTGTAAATGAAAAAGAAACTGTTTCAACTATGTCAGAAGCCCACGGATCCGACGGATCCAAAGTTTTGGATCCGCCAGTTGTACCCAAGGGATCCGCGGGTACAGAAGTTGAACAGAAGGATCTCAAAATGAACCGTACTGAATTCGCTAAGGTCACTAGAAAACCTAGCACTAGTATAACTAACAACAATCTAAAACCAGCTGTTTCTGTACGAAGAGGTCAAGCTAGGAATGAGTATAGAGTTAAAACAACTCAACAGAGACCTCAGACTAGGTTTCCCAAACACCCCTTTCCTAAGAGTAATGTTAACTCACAACATAATTATCAAAATAATTGGAACCAAAATATGCCTAGAAACTTCCAAGGTCCCAATTACATGTCATGGAACAACTATCCTCCATTTGCTTACATAAACCATGATAATGTTATGTTTAACCCAAACGGACCCATGAGATATTGGGGACCAAACGCTTGAGTCTTTCTTGAACTTAGGTATGCTTAAAGGTTGATCTAGAACCTGATGAGTGGATCAAGGATAGTGGGTGTTCAAGACATATGACGGGAAACAAAAGCCTTTTCTCAACTTACCAAGTGTACGACGGAGGTAATGTCACATTCGGTAGCAAACTTAAAAGTAAAATCATTGGAAAAGGTACGATCTCTCATGACTCTTCTCTATTGATGATGTTGCTCATGTAGATAATTTAGGATTTAACTTGCTTAGTATAAGTCAATTATGTCGCAAAAAGTATAACGTCCTTTTCAGTGAAAATGGAAGTAAAATACTTAAAGACGGCATAACCGTAGGAAGAGGTGTTTTAAAGAATAACGTATATGTTATGAAATTAGATAAAACACCTAAAGACAAGCTTTGTCTTACATCTCTGGACGAAAACTCTACTCTATGGCATCGACGTTTAGGTCATGCCAATATGAGGCTTATTCAATCCTTATCTTCTAAGGAACTCGTTAGGAACCTACCCAAGTTGAAATATGACCAACATTTTTGTGATGCTTGCAAAATTGGGAAACAAGTGCATAATAGCCATAAGGCTAAAAACATGGTATCTACATCTAGGTGTCTAGAATTATTGCATATGGATTTGTTTGGCCCGTCGGCTATACAAAGTTATGGAGGAAATTTTTACAAATTAGTTATAGTAGATGATTACTCTAGATATACGTGGACTAAATTTTTGAAAACCAAAAATGAGGCCTTTGATAAATTTGAAATTCTAAGCAAGAAAATTCAAAATCAAATAGGAAGTAACATAGTATCTATTAGAACCGACCATGGGCGAGAATTTGACAACGAAATCCAATTTGGAACTTTTTGTGATAATAATGGAATAACATATAATTTCTCGGCTCCCCGAACTCCACAATCTAATGGTGTAGTAGAACGGAAAAATAGGACAATTCAAGAAATGAGTAGAACTATGTTAAATGAACAAAACATACCTCAAAAGTTTTGGTGTCACGCTGTAGATACATCTACATATATTCTAAATCGAGTTCTAATTAGACCATTTTTGGGAAAAACTTTATATGAGTTATATAGAGGCAAAAAGCCTACTTTAGGGTATTTTAGAGTGTTTGGAAGCAAGTGCTTCATTTTAAACACAAAGGACTATCTCACCAAATTCGACCCAAAGTCGTATGAAGGTGTGTTTCTCGGGTATTCACAAAATAGTAAAGCATACATAGTGTTGAAGAAAGAAACCTCAAGAGTCGAGGAATCATTGAACATAACATTCGATGAAAGTCCACCTCCCTCTAAGATGTGACCTTTGGTAGATGATGACTTAGTTGAAGACCAAATGGTTGAAAATTTAGAGGATGAACCAGAAAATAAAATTATCAACATTAAAGAATCTAAAAGTCATCCATTAGAAAACGTCATCGGAAAACTTAATGAAAGAACATTAAGATCTCAAGCTCAAAATGAAAGTAATTTCTTTTGTTTTGTTTCAACAGTTGAGCCTAAAAATATAAATGAAGCTATAAAGGATGAATCATGGGTTATTGCTATGCAAGAGGAATTAAACCAATTTATTAGAAATGATGTTTGGACATTAGTTCCACAACCTAAAAATCAAACCATAATTGGTACAAAATGGGTATTTAGAAATAAAATGGATGAAAATGGCATAGTATCTAGAAACAAAGCTAGGCTAGTAGCTCAAGGCTACAATCAACAAGAAGGTATAGATTACGATGAGACATTTGCACCCGTAGCTAGACTAGAGTCTATTAGGATACTACTTGCATATGCATGTGCACATGATTTTAAATTATTTCAAATGGATGTCAAAAGTGCGTTTTTAAACGGATTTATAAATGAAGAAGTATATGTTGCACAACCTCCCGGCTTTGCCGATTTTGAAAAACCAAATCATGTCTACAAACTTAAGAAAGCATTATACGGACTTATGCAAGCACCAAAAGCTTGGTATGATCGACTTAAGACTTTCCTAGTTGACCATAAGTATACCATGGGCCTAGTAGACAATACTCTCTTCACCAAGAAAAAGGGATCACATATTATCATCGTCCAGATATATGTGGATGACATTATATTCGGCTCAACTTGTCAAGAGTTATGCAACGATTTTTCAAAAATCATGCTGAATTTGGAATGAGTATGATGGGGGAACTAAACTTTTTCTTAGGTCTCCAAATTAAACAATTAGAAGATGGGATATTCTTCAACCAATCAAAGTATATCAAAGATATGCTTAAGAAGTTTGGTCTTGAAGACTCAAAACCAATGAAAACACCCATGTCCTCAGAAACCAAACTCACAAAGGATGAAGAAAATGAATCCGTAGATAGCACTAAATATAGGGGAATGATTGGTAGTTTACTCTATCTTACGCTAGTAGGCCGGACATTATGTTTAGTGTTTGTCTATGTGCACGTTTTCAAGAAGATCCCAAAATATCCCATCTTGAAGCCGTTAAAAGGATATTTAGGTACATTAAAGGCACTACACATTTAGGATTATGGTATCCCAAAGGAACAGGTATAGAAACCATAGTGTATGCCGACTCAGACCATGCCGGTGACTATGTTGATAGAAAAAGTACTAGCGGTATTTGTACTTTTGTAGGACATTGTCTCACCTCATGGTTCGCTAAGAAACAAACAGCCCTCGCAATCTCAACAACAGAGGCAGAGTATGTGTCTGCAGGAAAGGCGTGTCAACAAGCACTGTGGATGAAACAAGCCCTCGTAGACTATGGAATTGAACTCAACGACATCCCCATTCTTTGTGACAACAAAG
The DNA here is from genome assembly GCA_021014915.2 of Artemisia tridentata subsp. tridentata. Taxonomy (NCBI): domain Eukaryota; kingdom Viridiplantae; phylum Streptophyta; class Magnoliopsida; order Asterales; family Asteraceae; genus Artemisia; species Artemisia tridentata. Next base: position 401,410,074 of record CP139508.1, read on the forward strand.
GAGCAATCGACCTCAGCAAAAATACGGTCCAACACACAAGAACCAAACACATTGAAATACGTCATCATTTCCTACGCGACAATGTTCAGAAGGGAAACATCTCAATTGAGAAAGTTTCCTCAGAGGACAACATTGCCGACATCCTCACAAAACCTCTCAAAAGAGAACCTTTCAACTACCTTAGACTTGGATTAGGATTAATGGAACATAGTGATTAGATAAAACAGTAGAGTAAACCTTAGTTTGACCAAACTCCAAACCAAAAATTGTGTTCTGATCCCGCGGATCCAAACGATAACAAAGGTGGAACCTTTGTTTTGGATCCGCCGGATCCGTCACATGCACAGGTTGTTTTATTATATAATAAACAACACCAAGTACTATTCATCACTCTCCTAAAACTTATCACCTACTGAATTCGTTTCATACTTCACCACAATCATAATTTAGGCTATTTTCTTCCACAAATTTGTGCTCCAAACATCACTGTAAGTATCTTTATCATGTTTATACTCCTGATCTGCGTCTAGGATTTCTATTTCATGCACAAAATCAAAACTTGGGGAATATGCATAATTCTTGAAAAATCATGAAACATAGTTACTGAATTGCACTTCAAATCATGTTTTTCTTAGTTAGGAATTGCATCTTGTAGTACATTATCATTATTTCATCAAAAACCCCATGAGAAATTTTTTTTAAATCTTCTCAGACTAGGAAAAATGGTTTTTGAACATTGTTCATACAAATATAAAAACGTTAGTTTTTAAACATCACTTGCATAATGTCTCTTGAATGCTAAAGGGAATACATAACTAATATGTATTTTTGGGTACATTCAAATGTAGCTACATTGAAGTAGGAGCGTTTGGGTTATCTCTCATTTTATCATAAAACTTTCATAAAACAAAATTTTCATGCATCTGAATGAGTCGAGATAACCGTACCTCCACATAGTCCCCATGTAGGCACACACTAGACCTATACATGTATTTTCGATAATTTCGACTAAAACTATATAATTTTTTATGTTTAGGAAAATCATGCCTGCCGCGACCAACTATGATCACAAACACACCATAAAATACCCACCTAAACACCATAAAACCAAAGGACTCACTGAACAACAAGTTGAAATTTTCAAAGCTCTAGAAAAACACTACGTTCATGAGGGTAGGTTTGTAGATCCCTCATTCTATGAAGGAACCTATCTTAGGGAACAACTAGCGGCTATTCACTTCGATTCCCTCCTAGATATCGATGAACCATTAATTCCTCGTTTCATTTTAGAATTCTATGCTAGTTTCAAACTAGAGTCAAACGATCAAGGTTACATAAACATTCGCTTTAGCGTCAATGGACATCAATACAATATCCCATTAAATCAATTTGGAGAAGTCATAGGAGTTCCAAGTTATGGAACAAGTGTCTATTCTGATAAATGATCATTGACCATTCTTGAGTCAAATCTTGAACGAACGGCACCATATGCCACTCCCTTGACTTCAAAAGAAATCATTTGTCAGCATCTCTTCATACCTAGGAACAACCCAACAAGGTTGTATCGAGGGAAACATGTTCCTAGAGATCCATTTGCTATGGAGCTAAATGAACTAAAACCCGAATTTAGGAAAATGGAAGAAGTCTTAAGGGCCAATGTCATGTGCACGGTAGGAAACCGCGATCACATCAATGCTTGTCTTTGCCACATGATGTACAATGTGTCAACCCATCAACCCTTCAACCTTGCTTACTCTATCGCCAAGAGAATGGCCGATATTCCAATTCAAGGAAACATGGCATTGCCTTATGGAATGCTTTTGACCTGTCTCTTTAGAGCGTTTGCACCCATTCCTAGAAATGCCTTAGGATTTGTTCCTGAATATGATGAGATAGAACGCACCTTCGTTCCTTTGAGCGACTTTAGGGTATCGGTTGACAAGGGCAAAAGTCCTCGTGGTCAAACATCATCATCATCATCATCTATGAGTGACGATGATGGAATGCCAAACTCTAGGATTCCCCCTCCGGAGTACTTGACCCAACTTCCACCAATCCCAAATGAATCAGCCAAATATCGCAACATCAAAGGAATGGTGAAGAATTTAGGACGTTGGGTGATGAAGCTTCATAAGGGCATGAAGAAATTGAAGAAGAAGTTGAGTTAAAGGAGTGTTTGGCTCGAAACATTATTAGACAATGTAGTATTAATAATGGTTGTTTCTTAACTTGTTATGATGATATTTGATGTGTATCTGAACTAACTAAAAATTGCAGGTCGATAACACTTGATGTTATCAATTTTCCGAGTTTAAGCCTATGTTTGGCTTAACTCCTCATAAGGTAAGTTCTGATGAACGGATTAATCTATGATTAAACATGTGTTAGTATTATCATATTTGATTGTTTTGCATTACATATTAGATGATAGATATGCTCCAGGAGAATTTTTGGGTTTTCATCAAAAAACGACAAATATGCACATCTCTCTGTGTCATTTTAGTAGTTTTTGATCCAAGGATCTGGCGGATCCCTCATTTTGGATCCGCCATGTGTTAGCGTTGGATCCACCATTCTTTAACCTGCGGATCCGGCGGATCCTAAAATTTGGATCCGCACGCCTTGTCGATTGGATCCGCAGGTATAACAGTAAACTTCTTAAAACTTTTCGACTCATCCCGATTCTTAGATTTTAGTTTCTAGTATTCTTTAGAATAGGTTCACTGATCATTATACATCTTAGAATTATTTAGAAACTCTTAGAAACTTAAGAACAACATTTCCCACCAAAATTTGAATTTTTAAATTTAAGGAGTGAGTTACCTTTCCTATACAAGCAAGGAACCCTTTTTAGGGATCCTTCAAATCCGTGGGAACATCACATCAGAAGCTTTTCCACTATCTCTTTGCATTTACTGCATATCTTCTTCATATTACTCAACATAAGTTCTATGGATTGACTTATGTGATGTGATTTGCACAAATTTTTGTTCCAAATCATTAGGAACCAACATTCTCCATTGGATTTACATCAAATCCAAACACTAGTTTCCATAAACCATCTGCCTATATATTAGGATCATATCTTAGAGCAAAACTCACTCATTCACCTTCTTCACAACATACAACCTGTACATCTTAGTTCTTTTAGCTCACCATGACAAATCAACCAACTCCTCCACCTCTAGACCACCAAAACGCACTGCTCGCATAAGTGTTAAGCCCTGTTGCTTCATAAATCTTGCTAACTCATCATCAGAGGAATCATCTCCTCTTAATATCTCATCTCCTATAGCAAGTGAAAATTTTCTTACTTTATCCACACCTACACCATCCAATGTTGTCATACAAACTCCACCTCCATCCATAACTCCAATAGCAATCACACCACCACCCGCTCCATCACAGACTGTCAAATCTCAATCACAACCAAACTCACCCAAACTCCAACCCATGGAGCTATTTAGGACTCCACCTACATCACCTCATCCATATCTTGATGACTTGGAGGATCTCCCACCAAGATCAAACAATCCTCCACCCATGACCTTTGAAGGTCAAGAGCCTAGGCTTTTTCATCCGATTTTCCCGGATATCCATGGTCCTTTATACCATGATGCACCATCATCCCAACCTCAAATACCACCTCTCTCACCCACATCAACTCTCATTGCCATAGATGAGGCAATGTGGATCAATTTGCCTCAAACCCAAGAGGAGATTAGTGAAGAGCTCAACCGTCTCTACACTCTCTCGGGTATGGTAGATCACCGCCTCAATGAAGCCATGGACCTCCAAAACATCCTCATGAACTCCCTCCAAACACCACCGCCAACCAATGAACAAGCACAATCACCACCACCCAATAACCAATCACAACCACCACCACCACAACCAAATGAGTCTACTCTTCGCTCGGTTTTGCTCGCCATGATTGCAACATGTGTGAAAGAACCGCTCACATAGCTCAAAGGACAAACATTTTGGTGCACGAGCTCCAAAATGAAATGAGGTTCATTTTGAACCACATTCTTGAGCGTCTAAACGCCATCTCTCATCCTCCTCAATAGGAGAATTTTAGTCTCATTATATAGGACCTTCTAGATGTTGTTGTGGGACTTTTTATTTTTTAGGATGTATTTTTTTTATCATATTACGTTTGTGATTTTTTTCACATAATTTTCAATGAATGAATGTGATGTTTTAATGCTTATGAGTGATCAACATAAAGCATATTATCATTAGTTAGGTAACTAACATCATTATCTAGCTATTTGGAATCTATATTCTAGTTTGATCACTTGTACTTTAAGTACAAAATTTTGATCAGACACTACATTTTGACTTTTTAAAGTCAACTAGATTATCATTCTTATTTGAATGAACATATCATATGCATTATGCTTCTCCATTTGAGGCTATTCACAACTAACATTTCTTTTGCAGCATCTCATACCCTTTTAATGTATACGTTGGGACTCTTGTAATGGGGAGTATACATCGAGGGGGAGCATCTCATTTTTCTAACCATTTTTTTGTAGGATCATGCATCATTACCTTGTTACTCCATTTAGGGGGAGTATCAAACAAGGGGGAGCTCTTAAAGTTCTCAAAATCGCATTCGCTACGCAACTCTTCTTTTTGTTTCGACAAAAAGGGGGAGAAATGGATTAAGTTTGCATAACTGTGAATCATCACAGTACATACACTTTTGCATAAAAAGAGTTTTTAACTCAAATAAAACAAACTTAATCTATATTTTAAAGAGCTCATGCTATATTTATTCCTTTGCTCAAAAATATACTTTATGTTTTGTCATCAACAAAAAGGGGGAGATTGTTAATACAAATATCGTCCTAAAAACGTTATTTATATTTTACGATCTTTACTTAGTTTTGTTAATGACAATTACAAAGTATATCCTTTAGCAAATTATAAATGCTAGCTAAGGTTTCTTTAAAACACATTTTACATTTCACAAGTTTACTTAGAATTACATTTTACAAATCTACTAGTTTATTTCCTTAAAAGGAAACTTTATTTTTAAAATGATACAATGACATCATGGCATGCATTACACATAATATATTGGCTAGATCTTCAAGCAAGATAGTTGACTTTGGAAGATTTTGATATGACATGACAATGGTGTGGAGGATACAGCTGGATTTGGAAAGATTTCCAAAACTATTAGCTGTCATGTTGCTGTCAAGTTGGCGGATCCAATCGACATAAAGGACGGATCCCTTTTATGGGATCCGCCGGCTGTTCATCAGCTTGCCTATAAATAGCAAGCTGATCATTTGGACACACCATCACTCGTAGAGCCTAACATTCATACTCATTCATTTACATATCATCTAACATTTATCATTCATTAATTTCATTGATCTTTCCTTTTGTAGCAAGGGAGATTAAGCATCAAGGTTCAACACAGACGTGTAAACCTTTAGCATAGTTACTGTGTGATATAGTTGTAGTTCACACATCATTACTTGCATCATTTATCTCAGTGAGTGTGGTTAGTGTTTTAGTCCTCAAAACACAAAGAGTGTAGGGAGTGGTTGTACCCTTGTGAAAGAACCAAACGGGAGTGGTTGTACCCTTGTAAAGAACTCGACATCTAGCTTAGTGTCGGTAATTGTATAGGCGAGGTTAGGTTGGTTCTACCTTGTAATAGAACCCGGTGTTTAGCTTAGTACCGGAAAAGGAAGTAAGCGACGTGTAAAGGTTTTCTCCACCTAGAAGAGAGTTTGTTTCTTAGTGAAGGATAACTCTCAAGTTAGAGGCTCGAGGAGTGGAGTAGGGCAAGGAAGAGAGTCCTTGTAGCCGAACTACTATAAACATCCGTGTTGTGTGGTTTGATCTTTCCTCTCTTTACATCTCATATATATATTGTGTGAATATTTGTTTGTGCTTGTTTCCTTTGAAATAACATAAAGTAACAAAGTGAATTAATTTTAAAACGGTAAAACTATTCAACCCCCCCTTCTAGTTTTCCACATGTCGTACAACTTGAGTACCTCAGATATGAAGGAATCTGAAGTGGTAGTCATGATGTAAACGTGCACGGGATTTTACAATTCTATGATTTAAGCCGAGAAATAGATTCTTTCGCGGGATTTTACAAAAATCAAGATTAAACCGTGAAAGGATAATGATTACTTGAATGTGTTATGATTAGTGATTGTGTGTTGAGGGTGATGATTGATTGTAGGATCAGGTGATATGTAGTTTAGTTGTGATTTGGTTTGGTTGATGAAAGTGGTTATGGTGAAATATTTTACTGAAAACTTAAAATCTCAATAACTTCATTCCGGAAGGGATTTGGGCCTCGATAAATTCGGTTCACGATTTATGGTGAAACCTCACTATATTCAGGCTGTTCCGGTCGTTTTTGCAGGTATTTCGCTGAAAACGAAGTTACGGTTCAAAAGTTATGGCCGTTTGAAGTTTTGACGTAAAAAGTCAACTTTGGTCAAACCGCAACAAGTCAAGTCGCAATTGATCAAATCGCAACAAGTCAAATCACAATTAGTCAAATCGCAACAAGTCAAATCGCAGTGACTCAAATCGCAACGACTCAAATCGCAGGCTCACTCAAATCGCAGACCTCAAATCTCAGACCTCAAATCGCAGACCTCAAATCTCAGACCTCAAATCGCAGTTGACCAGTCAAACCTCAGTGTCACTTTCAAAGTGTCACTTTTCACCCAGATTTGTCCTTTTACACTTTCTAGCAAACTTCCAAACTGCAACTTTGTCTTTTAGCTCAAATCTCAACCAAGAAATATCAAATCGCAACCAAGAAATATCATATCTCAACCAAGAAACAACCTTTGACCAACTCGAATCAATACGTATTGATTTAACTAAGAAAAACACATATTGATTTAACAATAGAAAAAAGCACAACTCTAATCAAATTATCTTTGACCAACTTGTTTGTACTGAGTTAAAAAAAACGCAACACGAATCAAATCGTCTTTGACCAACACGTATTACGTTTGACCGCTGCACCGAGAATCAACACCAAACAGAGCACAAAATTGGACTCCACAATATTATATATCTTATTTAAAAGGCAGATCTTGGAGTTGGCAAAAAATATCTGCCAAAGGTCATTAACATGTGATTAGTAAGCCAATGTGTGGCTGTTAAGAGTCATTTAGAAGTCATGGTACTGTAGATGCTACTGTAATTTACTGTTGCACAACTGTGCATTGTAATTATGAAGGATTAAAAATGGGTTAAACTATGATAAATACATCTCTATATCTCTCTCACTCTCTCTAGAACATCTCACCACTCTCTTCATCTCTCTGGCTCTCTAAAACACCGAACCTACCCAATCAAAATCACAAATCACAAATCCAAATCCAAAAAAATGTCATCAGGTTGTGCTTTGTTATGCGAGATCATATTCGCACTACTCCTCCTTCCACTCGGTGTTTGCCTCCGCTACGGTTGTTGCACTGTAAGTCCCACCCCCTTATTATGCACATCATCTGTTTGATAAAATGTCTGACTAATATGTTTGTTTGTTTTTGTAAGTGGAGTTTTTAATTTGTTTGTTGTTGACTTTGTTGGGTTATCTTCCTGAGATTATTTATGCTATGTATGTTATTGTCTTCCTTAATCCGGATCGGGATGATTATCGCGATCATTACCATACGCTTGCTTGATCATCATCACTATGCTGAAGTGGGTCTCATTTAATATGGAGCCGTGTTTTACACTCTTATGATTTATGATCCTATGTGTAATTTGGCGTTGCGTTGTGGAGGTGTTATGTTTTAGAATTCCTTCGGTTCTGTTTGTTGATGCGATACTCTAGAATTTGTGTGATGTTGCTTTCCCCTTTATCTTTGATCACTGCTAAGAGGGTTAGATTTTTGGTTGCTAACTTTTTTCACCTTATTTTGCGTAGAATCGCAACGTAAAATACTTACTCGGTTTTATTTGTAAACGATTTCTTAAACATAAACTTAAATATAATAATGATGCTTGCAAAATTATGGACAGCTACTTATGTTTCTACACAAATATATTTCGTTCAGATGTTATGTAAACCATTGAGTGGTTCTTATTAATGTTGAATAACAGAGGCAATATTGCTTGGCTTTAGTTCTGCTATCATGTATGCAACTAGAGGTATATATGTGTTTTACATTTCACACGGTTTTAACTTTTCTGTTATGCTTTCTTTATATGTTAGAGTTATATTTGTAACCATTTTTTCTACAACTACTGTTTACATCAAGGTAACAGTAACCTCCCTCTGAAAACGTATGAACAACTAATTCATTACAAAAAGGCATTGGTGTAGGCATTTTTTTTTATAAAAGGATGATTATTTTCTCTGTGTGTGTCTGTTTTAAATGGAAAGTTGATTTGATTAGGATGATTATTTTCTGTGTGTAATAAAAAAAAAATGAATAAGCCTAAATTTTTTTAATACCATGTACACTCCTTACTGACATTTCTTTCTTTCGCGTGCAGTTTGTTTCCACAATGACTACAACAAGAGGAAAGCCACCTTAATCAGTCAAGCAAATAATTTGAATAGGGATTATGAACAGGCCCTTACCTTGGCCTTAGCCGTTCGATTGATATCTCCTTTTAATAGCCAATGATAAATATGCATGTGTGTGGCTACTTGGTGTAAGAAATTATTCGTACATGGAAATTTGGCCTAGGGGTGTTCATGGATCGGGTAATATCCGCAGTAACTGAAAACCGAAACCGAACCGAATCGAAAATAACCGAACCGAATTCTTAACCGAACCGAATTCGTAAAAACCGAACCGAACCGAACATTTTAATCGGTTTATGGTTCGGTTATGGGTTTAGCATATTGACAACCGAACCGAACCGAAAACCGAATTATAATTAATATTTAATATTTTTTATATATTAATTAAAAAAGTATAACTTGACTAACCCTATGTCCTATGATGTTAGGGTATTTTGTGTTCAATAGATGTTAAAACTTGTCTAGGTATGTCGTTTTGCATATATTTTGGCATACCGTTATGGGGTCATGTGCTATGATTAGTTATTTCTTAGGAAAGTTTATGTATCTGGATGATGTATGTTCTATTTTCTAGGTTTAATCATTTGACATACATATCAATATGTGTATGCAAGACTGTTATGGTTCAATATTAGAGCAAATATAAATGTTGTTCAATATTCAAGTACAAAATTTCGGTTTTCGGTTTTGACCCATAACCGAACCGAACTTCGGTTCGGTCACAAATATTCTCGGTTCGGTTCGGTTTTCGGTTATGACTCCAAATTTTTTTTTAACCGAACAACCCGAACCGAATAAACCAATTAACTGAGAACCGAACCGATGAACATGTTAGTTTTGTGTATAAATATTAATATACGTTTGTCCGGTTTCAAACCCGAGGCTCGGGATTGCACACAATAACGTGAGAGTTTCAATGATGAATAATTAAATATATTTCATTATATTTATTTATTCATTTCACCAATAAAAACACTTAACGACGGTTAGTACTTAACGGGGTTTTAACTAACGACCGTTAAAGGACTAATTGTGAAAAATAGGAAAGAAGGATCTAGAATCCCTTGAGGGATGCATTGATCAGCCGAACCTCTCCCATTAGGGTTAGGAGTCGGTTTGGTTAGCTTGGGCACAAAGAAAAGAAAAACTATAAATACCATTCATTGTGTTTTGGTTTTTCACTAATCTTGAAACCCTAAAAGGCCAAACTTCTCTTCTCCTCTTTCTCCCTAGCTAGAAACGATCGACCCTTTTTAAATCCACTAGGATTTGTCGATTCAAAGTAAGGCTAGTCAAGTGTTTGGTTATTGGTGATCAAGAACCTAGCTTTTCTCATTGAAACGCTATCATTACGTGTGTACATGAACGAGTGACAAGCTTCCTTTAGCTTGTGATCTTGGTTTAGTTCGATCCACATATAAATCCTATTAGGGTTTATAACTTGTTCTTGTTCAAGAGATTCCTTTTTCTTGCTAGGAATCAATAAGGTACGTATCTATTTATGTTTAATTAATTACATGTTCTTGTAGATCTATTCCGCTACGTGTGCTTGATGATTTTATGTGTTTATGATTTATTTATAGTTCACATATTCCAACAGTAGCATCATGAGCCTCGTTTAGAACTTGTAATTAATTACTTAAACCTAAAAATTGGATCTTGTAGAGATTACATGCAATAATAATTTTAGGGTTTGTTTATTTTTTTATGAAACCCTAATATGGTTCGATCCATATTAATTAAAAATTAGGGTTTTAGTTTTTTTAATTAAAACTTGAAAAACCCTAGGATTGCATGAAAATTTTTAGGGATTAATTAGTAAGTACCGTATGTGATGTTACTAATTAATTAGATACGTACAATTAATATGGACATAATAATATGTGATGCATGATTATGTGATCAATATGGTATCCATGACAAAATCTTGCATATTTTGTCATGGTGTGATTTGTATGTTTTGTTTTGAATTGTTTGCTACATGTTTAAATAAATCTTAAATTGGGGAAGACCTCAATAAATATTAATTAAAAGGTTATGTGCAATGTGGTATCTAACTAACCAAAACTTACGCGGCCAAGTTATTTGGTGTCTGTGGACTATTGGGCACAATGAGCTCGAAAACCAATGGGAGTTTTGTTAGTTACATACATTTAAAATTTCACATAGAATTAATATTAGGATTTATTGAAAAAGGTTTGCATGTGGCTATATGATATCGTGGATGATCATATATTTGTTATTATGTGTTTATTTATTTTTGTAATTACTTGATCTTTTGTGTTTAATATTATGATGGATTGTAAACTACAAAAGAGGGTAATTTTTCATAATAAAAATAAATAAGACTAATAACTATGAAACCTTTGTAGTAATTTTATTTATTGCCAAGTCTTATGTGCCGACAGTGGTTCGCTTCGCACGGTAATTTGCTCCCAGGCGAGACTAGCAATAATAAATTTACTACATTAATTATTTTAGCAAGAAAATCATAATTTTTTAGTTGATTGATTGCAACTGTACAAAAGTGGTCGAAGCGGCGGACCTATTATTGACAAACTATAAAGTGGGTTTAAGGTTGGCTCACATTAAATTGTGACCTTAAAGGGGCACGGTTTTAACCAGCTTCGGCGGCTGTCGTCCCTCCGCTCGCCTGTGCGTCAATAATAGACTTACCAAGTACACCATGAAAAAGTACGAAGCATCTTAAGGCAATGTTGTAATTTGCTCAACGCCTCAATTAAAAGATTTGATGACTTGAGCTACGAATGAGTAAACGATTTTGTTTTGAAAACATATATGATACAAAGATGAATGCATGACATCTTTGTACATATTTTTTGATTTAACACATCAAATTTTATTACCCTATAAATTTAAGTTAAATGCCACCCAACTACAAAAAGGAACACCTAAGGTTTCATCCTACATCACTAGCAGCCAAAGCTGAATGTTGATGTTCAAAGGATGGTCATCTAAGGGTAAATTGAGTACTTTATTGCTAGCAGCCAAAGCTGAATGCAATAAACTGACGTCAATTTACAGTTTCTTGAGTTGGTTAACTTAATTGGGCACTTTCATTACTAGCAGCCAAAGCTGATGTAATGGAACGGCGCCAAGGCATAAAGAATTGGGGATGAAACATGCTTACATTTTGCAACTGAGGTTGGCAATATAATGTAAGTCCCAAGATTTCTAGGAATTGCAATTTGACATTGGCAATTGGGTGATCCCGTACCTTATTGAGCACTTTCATTGCTAGCAGCCAAAGCTGATGTGATGAAACGGCGTCAATTAGGATCCTAGTTTTCATAGAAAATTAAATGGTATTTTAAACCAATGGGTGTTTAATTTTCTTGAAAAGTTTATTATCGAAAGTACTAACTTTTGAACTTTTTCTGTAGAAATGGCCCAACCCGGAAACTCGTCAAACCTAACTTCCTGTTTCAAGATGATGCTTGAAAAGGAAAAACTGACTGGGACTAAGAATTTTAACGCTTGGTATCGAAATCTAAGGCTTGTTCTTAGAATTGCCAAACGTTCTGAATGTCTTACTGAGGACCTTCCAGAAGCTCCTCCTGCAAACTCGCCTAATGAAATACTTAGGCAGTACAATGAAGCCTATGACAAGCACAATGATGCGGCTTGTCTCATGCTATCGGGGATGGATGATCAACTGGTAAAACAGTTTGAGAAATATGGCCCGAAAAACATGATTGATGAACTGACACGTATGTTTCAGAAATCTCCTATGGCTGAATTGTATGATGTACTTGACAACTTAGGCAAGTGCAAGCAGGACGCGACAACACCCGTAAGTGATCATGCGATTAAAATGAAAGGTTATCTTGACCAACTAGATGCACTTAATTGCGGGTTTGTGGAAGACGTTAAAGTTGGCCTCATCAACAAATCCCTCAATGAGGAATTATATGGTGATTTTGTGCGCAACTTTAACATGCATTGCAAGGGGAAGACATTTTCTGAATTGCATGCAATGCTTATTGAGCATGAGAAGGCACTCACTAAGAAAGCTCCTACACCTGCTGTCATGGCAATAAGAGGTGGTAGGGTAACTAAGCCCGGTAAACCGAAACAAGTGAACAAGAAAGGAAAGGGCAAAGCTAACAAGGGCAAGCAGATTGTGACTTATCAGCAAAAGCCAAAGAAGCAGAATCCTCCTCCCAAGAAGGATTATCCCAAAAAGGATGCGGCTGCTTGTCACCACTGTAACACTCCTGGACACTGGAAGCGTGACTGTCCATTGTTGCTTGAGGAGTGTCGCAAGAATAAGAATGCCAAAGCTGGGCAGGGCGCCAGCACTTCAGGTATTTTTATGGTTGAATTGTTTTCTTTTCCTCGTAAGCAAAATGCCTGGATATATGATACAGGATGTGGTACTCACATTTGTAATACATCGCAGGGGCTTAGAGGAGCGAAGAAGCTGAACTATGGGGAATGCTACTTGTACGTGGGAAATGGAATACGAGCAGCAGTAGAAGCCATAGGGACTTTTGAGCTAGTTTTACCTTCTGGTTTAATATTAGTTTTGAACAATTGTCATTACGCACCTTCTATTGTTAGAGGTGTCGTTTCAGTTTCTTTGTTATTGGATTTGGGTTTTAAGCATACTTTTAATGATAATGGAATTTCTGTTTCTTTAAATTCTGTTTTTTACTTTAATGCTATTCCATTAAATGGTGTGTTTGAAATTGACATGGAAAACCATGTATCCAATAAAAATAATTCAATGTATAGCATCGGAAATAAGAGAGTCAAGTCTAACTTGGACTCGTCTTATTTATGGCACTGCCGTCTTGCCCACATAGGCAAGAAACGCATGGAAAAGCTGCAACACGATGGGCTTTTAAATAATATCAATGATGATTCAGTTGATAAATGCGAGTCTTGCATATCTGGGAAGATGACAAAGAAACCTTTCCATAGCAATATGGAGAAGGCTTCAGATCTACTTGGATTGATACGCACGGACGTGTGTGGTCCACTTAGACATGTGTCTAAACGTGGTGCTGTCTACTTCTTGACCTTCACGGATGACTATAGTCGTTATGGTTATGTTTATTTACTTAAACATAAACATGAAGTCTTTGAGACATTCAAGGTCTTTAAAAATGAAGTAGAATTACAACTCGGAAAGAAGATTAAGGCACTTCGATCCGATCGTGGTGGTGAGTACTTAAGCCAAGAGTTTAAGGATTATCTGGGTGAGTGTGGCATTGTGCAACAACTCACTTCTCCTTATACGCCACAGCAAAATGGTGTATCTGAAAGGAGAAATCGTACCTTGTTAGATATGGTGCGATCCATGTTTAATCTTACAACTCTTCCCTTATCCTTTTGGGATTATGCTCTTGAAACTGTTGTTCACGTGTTGAATAGGATTGCAACTAAGAAGGTTGATAAGACTCCATATGAAGTATGGACTGGAAAAGCTCCCAACTTTTCTTACTTAAAGGTCTGGGGTTGTGAGGCGTTTGTCAAACGTGACTCACCTGATAAACTCCAACAAAGATCTGTTAAGTGTATCTTCGTAGGATACCCTAAGGAAACAAAGGGTTACTACTTTTACTTCCCACCTGAGAATAAGGTCATCGTAGCTAGGTACGGTGAATTTCTTGAGGATAATCTAATATCTCAAGAATTCAGTGGGAGAGTATATGATCTTGAAAATGATCATGAAGATACGTCACCTTCTGAAAGCACTAACACACTTCCTGTGGAACCTGAAAGTTTAGGTCCTCCACCTGAAGTAGAAGTGGTACCCATCCGTAGATCTTCAAGATCTATAAAAGCTCCTGAACGCCTATGTTTAAGCATAGATGATGAGGAAACTTTTCTATTGGATCACATTGATGAACCAACTAGTTATAAGGCTGCCATTAATAGTCCTGAGAAGGAAAAATGGCAAGTGGCCATGGATGGGGAAATGCAATCCATGAAAGAAAATAAAGTCTGGATTGAAGTAGACCTTCCACCAAATGCTAAGGTAGTTGGGTGTAAGTGGCTCTTCAAGAAAAAGACTGACATGGATGGCAACGTACACACCTACAAAGCTCGTTTGGTGGCCAAGGGCTTTACCCAAACATATGGTGTTGACTATGAGGAGACTTTTTCTCCTGTAGCCGACATTAGAGCTATTAGGATTCTTATAGCCATAGCTGCCTACTATGACTATGAGATTTGGCAAATGGATGTCAAAACCGCGTTTTTGAAGGGTCGCCTAGATGAAGACATCTATATGGCGCAACCTGAAGGTTTTGAAAATCCACAATTTCCTGAGCGTGTATGCAAACTTCAAAGATCCATTTATGGATTGAAGCAAGCATCCAGGCAATGGAATAAGAAATTTGATGAGGAAATCAAGAAGTTTGGATTTACTCAAAATTTCAATGAGCCATGTGTATACCACAAAGTTAGTGGGAGTAACACTACCTTTCTTGTCCTATATGTCGATGACATATTAATCATGGGAAATCACATACCAAGCCTTAATGAAGTTAAGAAATATCTTGGTAATTGATTTGCTATGAAGGATTTAGGAGAAGCAGCGTATATCCTTGGAATCAAGATCTATCGAGACAGATCTAAACGGTTAATCGGATTAAGCCAAAGTGCTTACATGGATAAAATATTGAAGAGATTCAATATGCAAAATTCCAAGAAGGGATATTTGCCCATGCAAGTAGATCATGGCTTAAGTAGCGAAATGTGTGCTTCTACACCTGAAGAGGTGGCATACATGCAGAAAGTCCCGTATGCTTCGGCAGTAGGATCTATCATGTATGCTGTTAGATGCACAAGGCCAGATGTGACATTCGCTCAAAATTTGACCAGTCGATATCAGCAAAATCCAAGAAAAGGTCACTGGCATGCTGTTAAAAACATTCTTAAGTATTTGAGGAATACTAAAGATATGTTTCTTGTTTTCGGGGGAAATCCAGACGCAGAACTGAATGTTACAGGTTTCTGCGATGCGTCCTGGCAAACTGATAAAGATGAGACGAAGTCGCAAACGGGTTATGTCTTTGTCATAAATGGAGGAGCAGTAGACTGGAAGAGTAAGAAGCAGAGTACAACGGCCATGTCTGCTACAGAAGCTGAGTACAATGCTGCATCGGATGCTGCACAAGAAGCTGTTTGGATAAGGAATTTCATTACGGATCTTGGAGTGATGCCGTCTATTGAATTACCTATAAATGTGTATTGCGACAACTCTGCTGCAATCACATTCGCCAATGAACCTGGAGTTAAGAAAGGCGCCAGACACTTTAAAAGAAAGATGCACTATGTTCGTGAACAGGTCGAACTAGGTGAAATCAAAGTACTCAAAGTTCACACAAATGACAATCTGGCTGATCCTTTCACGAAGGAATTACCTAAAGATACGTTTACTCGACATGCTCAGGGTATTGGTCTTCGTTTAGCAGATAGTTTCATGTAAATCTGTTGGATTAGTATTTCGATAGGGACGTGTAAACAATTATTATTTTAATGAAATAAAGTGTGGATAACGTTTATTCTCATTATTAATATTTGTGTCCTATATTTGCATGTTTAAATCCGTGAATAATTTATTTATTCTAAATAGTCCGTTGTCAATTAATAATATGGGAATATTATTAAACTAAGACAAATGTGAGGATTGGTAGAATGAACTGTAAGGTTGAGACACCAATGTCACATGATATTCAATATTGGAGAAATTGAATATAGGACTTATCCCAAATACATGATTATACTTTATGGATCATAGTCATTAAGTATATCATGAATATTTATCCTCAGACTTGAGATGACAGATAATTGCCGAGGATGTAGCTTATTTTCTGTAAGATAGTCTAACGCTAACCGTAAAAGGTAGTTATAAGGGCTATTTTCAGAAATGATGCGAAATTCAAGGGTTATGCTCGCAGTCAATAAGGGATTTGTTCCTTCAACTTTGTGTTGAAGTTTAATACTGCTTGGCCACTCGTAGGATTGACAAGATGTTTGCGTGCGCACGCCCAAAGTCTATCTGGAAGACGTTCAGATATTTTGGTAATCTTGTTCAATTATGTATAAACGAGAAACTAAGTTAATTATGGAATGACAAAGATCCATATCCAAATTAACGCGGTATTAGTAACAAAAGGATAAGTATGGTGATTAATTTCATCACACGTGGTTTATTCCAGGAGGACCACAACTCGGATCGAGCTGGGGGCATTGGGAAGGTAAAGCTAGGCTGACCCATGTCATTACTATATTAATGTTTATCCAAGTGGGAGCTGTTAGTTTTGTGTATAAATATTAATATACGTTTGTCCGGTTTCGAACCCGAGGCTCGGGATTGCACACAATAACGTGAGAGTTTCAATGATGAATAATTAAATATATTTCATTATATTTATTTATTCATTTCACCAATAAAAACACTTAACGACGGTTAGTACTTAACGGGGTTTTAACTAACGACCGTTAAAGGACTAATTGTGAAAAATAGGAAAGAAGGATCTAGAATCCCTTGAGGGATGCATTGATCGGCCGAACCTCTCCCATTAGGGTTAGGAGTCGGTTTGGTTAGCTTGGGCACAAAGAAAAGAAAAACTATAAATACCATTCATTGTGTTTTGGTTTTTCACTAATCTTGAAACCCTAAAAGGCCAAACTTCTCTTCTCCTCTTTCTCCCTAGCTAGAAACGATCGACCCTTTTTAAATCCACTAGGATTTGTCGATTCAAAGTAAGGCTAGTCAAGTGTTTGGTTATTGGTGATCAAGAACCTAGCTTTTCTCATTGAAACGCTATCATTACGTGTGTACAGGAACGAGTGACAAGCTTCCTTTAGCTTGTGATCTTGGTTTAGTTTGATCCACATATAAATCCTATTAGGGTTTATAACTTGTTCTTGTTCAAGAGATTCCTTGTTCTTGCTAGGAATCAATAAGGTACGTATCTATTTATGTTTAATTAATTACATGTTCTTGTAGATCTATTCCGCTGCGTGTGCTTGATGATTTTATGTGTTTATGATTTATTTATAGTTCACATATTCCAACAGTGGCATCATGAGCCTCGTTTAGAACTTGTAATTAATTACATAAACCTAAAAATTGGATCTTGTAGAGATTACATACAATAATAATTTTAGGGTTTGTTTATTTTTTTATGAAACCCTAATATGGTTCGATCCAAATTAAT
This sequence comes from Artemisia tridentata subsp. tridentata, assembly GCA_021014915.2. Lineage (NCBI taxonomy): Eukaryota > Viridiplantae > Streptophyta > Magnoliopsida > Asterales > Asteraceae > Artemisia > Artemisia tridentata. The sequence continues at coordinate 401,427,810 of CP139508.1, forward strand.
TAAAAATTAGGGTTTTAGTTTTTTTTAATTAAAACTTGAAAAACCCTAGGATTGCATGAAAATTTTTAGGTCAAGAGCCTAGGCTTTTTTATCCGATTTTCCCGGATATCCATGGTCCTTTATACCATGATGCACCATCATCCTAACCTCAAATACCACCTCTCTCACCCACATCAACTCTCATTGCCATAGATGAGGCAATGTGGATCAATTTGCCTCAAACCCAAGAGGAGATTAGTGAAGAGCTCAACCGTCTCTACACTCTCTCGGGTATGGTAGATCACCGCCTCAATGAAGCCATGGACCTCCAAAACATCCTCATGAACTCCCTCCAAACACCACCGCCAACCAATGAACAAGCACAATCACCACCACCCAATAACCAATCACAACCACCACCACCACAACCAAATGAGTCTACTCTTCCGCTCGGTTTTGCTCGCCATGATTGCAACATGTGTGAAAGAACCGCTCACATAGCTCAAAGGACAAACATTTTGGTGCACGAGCTCCAAAATGAAATGAGGTTCATTTTGAACCACATTCTTGAGCGTCTAAACGCCATCTCTCATCCTCCTTAATAGGAGAATTTTAGTCTCATTATATAGGACCTTTTAGATGTTGTTGTGGGACTTTTTATTTTTTAGGATGTATTTTTTTTATCATATTATGTTTGTGACTTTTTTCAAAATAATTTTCAATGAATGAATGTGATGTTTTAATGCTTATGAGTGATCAACATAAAGCATATTATCATTAGTTAGGTAACTAACATCATTATCTAGCTATTTGGAATCTATATTCTAGTTTGATCACTTGTACTTTAAGTACAAAATTTTGATCAGACACTACATTTTGACTTTTTAAAGTCAACTAGATTATCATTCTTATTTGAATGAACATATCATATGCATTATGCTTCTCCATTTGAGGCTATTCACAACTAACATTTCTTTTGCAGCATCTCATACCCTTTTAATGTATACGTTGGGACTCTTGTAATGGGGAGTATACATCGAGGGGGAGCATCTCATTTTTCTAACCATTTTTTTGTAGGATCATGCATCATTACCTTGTTACTCCATTTAGGGGGAGTATCAAACAAGGGGGAGCTCTTAAAGTTCTCAAAATCGCATTCCGCTACGCAACTCTTCTTTTTGTTTCGACAAAAATGGGGAGAAAGGATTAAGTTTGCATAACTATGAATCATCACAGTACATACACTTTTGCATAAAAAGAGTTTTTAACTCAAATAAAACAAACTTAATCTATATTTTAAAGAACTCATGCTATATTTATTCCTTTGCTCAAAAATATACTTTATGTTTTGTCATCAACAAAAAGGGGGAGATTGTTAATACAAATATCGTCCTAAAAACGTTATTTATATTTTACGATCTTTACTTAGTTTTGTTAATGACAATTACAAAGTATATCCTTTAGCAAATTATAAATGCTAGCTAAAGTTTCTTTAAACCACATTTTACATTTCACAAGTTTACTTAGAATTACATTTTACAAATCTACTAGTTTATTTCCTTAAAAGGAAACTTTATTTTTAAAATGATACAATGACATCATGGCATGCATCACACATAATATATTGGCTAGATCTTCAAGCAAGATAGTTGACTTTGGAAGATTTTGATATGACATGACAATGGTGTGGAGGATACAGCTGGATTTGGAAAGATTTCCAAAACTATTAGCTGTCATGTTGCTGTCAAGTTGGCGGATCCAATCGACATAAAGGACGGATCCCTTTTATGGGATCCGCCGGCTGTTCATCAGCTTGCCTATAAATAGCAAGCTGACCATTTGGACACACCATCACTCATAGAGCCTAACATTCATACTCATTCATTTACATATCATCTAACATTTATCATTCATTCATTTTATTGATCTTTCCTTTTGTAGCAAGGGAGATTAAGCATCAAGGTTCAACACAGACGTGTAAACCTTTAGCATAGTTACTGTGTGATATAGTTGTAGTTCACACATCATTACTTGCATCATTTATCTCAGTGAGTGTGGTTAGTGTTTTAGTCCTCAAAACATAAAGAGTGTAGGGAGTGGTTGTACCCTTGTGAAAGAACCAAACGGGAGTGGTTGTACACTTGTAAAGAACTCGACATCTAGCTTAGTGTCGGTAATTGTATAGGCGACGTTAGGTTGGTTCTACCTTGTAATAGAACCCGGTGTTTAGCTTAGTACCGGAAAAGGAAGTAAGCGACGTGTAAAGGTTTTCTCTACCTAGAAGAGAGTTTGTTTCTTAGTGAAGGATAACTCTCAAGTTAGAGGCTCGAGGAGTGGAGTAGGGCAAGGAAGAGAGTCCTTGTAGCCGAACTACTATAAACATCCGTGTTGTGTGGTTTGATCTTTCCTCTCTTTACATCTCATATATATATTGTGTGAATATTTGTTTGTGCTTGTTTCCTTTGAAATAACATAAAGTAACAAAGTGAATTAATTTTAAAACGGTAAAACTATTCAACCCCCCCTTCTAGTTTTCCACATGTCGTACAACTTGAGTACCTCAGATATGAAGGAATCTGAAGTGGTAGTCATGATGTAAACGTGCACGGGATTTTACAATTCTATGATTTAAGCCGAGAAATAGATTCTTTCGCGGGATTTTACAAAAATCAAGATTAAACCGTGAAAGGATAATGATTACTTGAATGTGTTATGATTAGTGATTTTGTGTTGAGGGTGATGATTGATTGTAGGATCAGGTGATATGTAGTTTAGTTGTGATTTGGTTTGGTTGATGCAAGTGGTTATGGTGAAATATTTTACTGAAAACTTAAAATCTCAATAACTTCATTCCAGAAGGGATTTGGGCCTCGAAAAATTCGGTTCACGACTTTATGGTGAAACCTCACTATATTCAGGCTGTTCCGGTCGTTTTGGCAGGTATTTCGCTGAAAACGAAGTTACGGTTCAAAAGTTATGGTCGTTTGAAGTTTTGACGTAAAAAGTCAACTTTGGTTAAACCGCAACAAGTCAAGTCGCAATTGATCAAATCGCAACAAGTCAAATCACAATTAGTCAAATCGCAACAAGTCAAATCGCAGTGACTCAAATCGCAACGACTCAAATCGCAGGCTCACTCAAATCGCAGACCTCAAATCTCAGACCTCAAATCGCAGACCTCAAATCTCAGACCTCAAATCGCAGTTGACCAGTCAAACCTCAGTGTCACTTTCAAAGTGTCACTTTTCACCCAGATTTGTCCTTTTACACTTTCTAGCAAACTTCCAAACCGCAACTTTGTCTTTTAGCTCAAATCTCAACCAAGAAATATCAAATCGCAACCAAGAAATATCATATCTCAACCAAGAAACAACCTTTGACCAACTCGAATCAATACGTATTGATTTAACTAAGAAAAACACATATTGATTTAACAATAGAAAAAAGCACAACTCTAATCAAATTATCTTTGACCAACTTGTTTGTACTGAGTTAAAAAAAACGCAACACGAATCAAATCGTCTTTGACCAACACGTATTACGTTTGACCGCTGCACCGAGAATCAACACCAAACAGAGCACAAAATTGGACTCCACAATATTATATATCTTATTTAAAAGGCAGATCTTGGAGTTGGCAAAAAATATCTGCCAAAGGTCATTAACATGTGATTAGTAAGCCAATGTGTGGCTGTTAAGAGTCATTTAGAAGGCATGGTACTGTAGATGCTACTGTAATTTACTGTTGCACAACTGTGCATTGTAATTATGAAGGATTAAAAATGGGTTAAACTATGATAAATACATCTCTATATCTCTCTCACTCTCTCTAGAACATCTCACCACTCTCTTCATCTCTCTGGCTCTCTAAAACACCGAACCTACCCAATCAAAATCACAAATCACAAATCCAAATCCAAAAAAATGTCATCAGGTTGTGCTTTGTTATGCGAGATCATATTCGCACTACTCCTCCTTCCACTCGGTGTTTGCCTCCGCTACGGTTGTTGCACTGTAAGTCCCACCCCCTTATTATGCACATCATCTGTTTGATAAAATGTCTGACTAATATGTTTGTTTGTTTTTGTAAGTGGAGTTTTTAATTTGTTTGTTGTTGACTTTGTTGGGTTATCTTCCTGAGATTATTTATGCTATGTATGTTATTGTCTTCCTTAATCCGGATCGGGATGATTATCGCGATCATTACCATACGCTTGCTTGATCATCATCACTATGCTGAAGTGGGTCTCATTTAATATGGAGCCGTGTTTTACACTCTTATGATTTATGATCCTATGTGTAATTTGGCGTTGCGTTGTGGAGGTGTTATGTTTTAGAATTCCTTCGGTTCTGTTTGTTGATGCGATACTCTAGAATTTGTGTGATGTTGCTTTCCCCTTTATCTTTGATCACTGCTAAGAGGGTTAGATTTTTGGTTGCTAACTTTTTTCACCTTATTTTGCGTAGAATCGCAACGTAAAATACTTACTCGGTTTTATTTGTAAACGGTTTCTTAAACATAAACTTAAATATAATAATGATGCTTGCAAAATTATGGACAGCTACTTATGTTTCTACACAAATATATTTCGTTCAGATGTTATGTAAACCATTGAGTGGTTCTTATTAATGTTGAATAACAGAGGCAATATTGCTTGGCTTTAGTTCTGCTATCATGTATGCAACTAGAGGTATATATGTGTTTTACATTTCACACGGTTTTAACTTTTCTGTTATGCTTTCTTTATATGTTAGAGTTATATTTGTAACCATTTTTTCTACAACTACTGTTTACATCAAGGTAACAGTAACCTCCCTCTGAAAACGTATGAACAACTAATTCATTACAAAAAGGCATTGATGTAGGCATTTTTTTTTATAAAAGGATGATTATTTTCTGTGTGTGTGTCTGTTTTAAATGGAAAGTTGATTTGATTAGGATGATTATTTTCTGTGTGTAATAAAAAAAAAAAAATGAATAAGCCTAAATTTTTTTAATACCATGTACACTCCTTACTGACATTTCTTTCTTTCGCGTGCAGTTTGTTTCCACAATGACTACAACAAGAGGAAAGCCACCTTAATCAGTCAAGCAAATAATTTGAATAGGGATTATGAACAGGCCCTTACCTTGGCCTTAGCCGTTCGATTGATATCTCCTTTTAATAGCCAATGATAAATATGCATGTGTGTGGCTACTTGGTGTAAGAAATTATTCGTACTTGGAAATTTGGCCTAGGGTGTTCATGGTTCGGGTAATATCCGCAGTAACTGAAAACCGAAACCGAACCGAATTGAAAATAACCGAACCGAATTCTTAACCGAACCGAATTCGTAAAAACCGAACCGAACCGAACATTTTAATCGGTTTATGGTTCGGTTATGGGTTTAGCATATTGACAACCGAACCGAACCGAAAACCGAATTATAATTAATATTTAATATTTTTTATATATTAATTAAAAAAATATAACTTGACTAACCCTAGGTCCTATGATGTTAGGGTATTTTGTGTTCAATAGATGTTAAAACTTGTCTAGGTATGTCGTTTTGCATATATTTTGGCATACCGTTATGGGGTCATGTGCTATAATTAGTTATTTCTTAGGAAAGTTTATGTATCTGGATGATGTATGTTCTATTATCTAGGTTTAATCATTTGACATACATATCAATATGTGTATGCAAGACTGTTATGGTTCAATATTAGAGCAAATATAAATGTTGTTCAATATTCAAGTACAAAATTTCGGTTTTCGGTTTTGACCCATAACCGAACCGAACTTCGGTTCGGTTCTCGGTTCGGTTCGGTCACAAATATTTTCGGTTCGGTTCGGTTTTCAGTTATGACTCAAAAATTTTTTTTAACCGAACAACCCGAACCGAATAAACCAATTAACCGAGAACCGAACCGATGAACACCCCCAATTTGGCCACATGAATTTCGAATTCATAGTTGGATAGCTAAACTGTATAGTTGATGTTGCAATATTGTATTCAAAATATGTGTATGGAACATTAATTTCATTGAGTTGAAAATTTTCTATTGTTTCAAATTTCTCTTTAAAATGCTTAATATCAAATGCACCACGCTTCATAGCATTCCCGCCTCTATCGCCTCTTGCAAACCAATATTGCAAAAAACACGTCATCTACTCTACTCAAACAAAAAAACCACAAATTTAAAACATACCACAAAAATGTACGCGAAAATGAAATCTATTGCATATTTTTACATACACAAACATAAAACAACAAACCTGTGAGAAAAACAACGTTTACAGAATATATTGGACCACCACACTCCCGCGGCAATGCGCGGGCTACCCAGCTCGTTATATTAAATTGTAAATATGAATCAACACCAAACAGAATCAAAATCTCAAATAGATACCTTGATTTTTAATGCTAAGTCAAAATATTCACGGATACTCAAAATATTGGAGAATACTTTGATGTAAATATGAAAACAAAAACAAATATTCCAAAACACATAAACAGAATATTCGAACCAGAACCAAAACCAAAACAGAACACTAAAACTATATTTTCGAACCAAAAAGAAAGAAAGCTTTAATAGTTAGAGCCCAAACTACAACTTTATGTGAGCAATTCAACTCCTCAAGTTGATGTTCTAACGAGAAAATACCAGATCTGGAGATGCTATTCGAACCAAAAAAAAAAATAAAAACAAGAAAAATAGAAACCCACTTAAACTAAAGCTAATAAAACCACAAACCAAAGGTAATAAATGAATGCACTGTTACAGCCCAAAACTCAAACCAACTTGTAACCCAAGATGTAGGATAATGATATGTGGACACAAATCAGTTATGTGAACACAAATCAGTCACCCCGTGAACTGTTAAATCCCAAACAAATGATCGAACCAAAAAAAATTAAAACGAGAAAATAGAAACCACGAATCCAAGCACACACAATCAATCGAACCTAACCATGGCTCTTGATACCAATTGTAACATATGCATACTTGGATTTGATGATAGGTGAATTCTAGAGAGAGAGAGGAAGAAGATGGGAACTTCTTTAGAGAGAGAAAGTGAAAGAGAAAGTGAGTTGAATGATTAGAAGCTCCAATCCTTCCCAAGTGTGAGAAGGGGTATTTATAGTTACAAGATATGGTGCCCCGAGTGGGCTGTGGAGTGAGCTGACAGTGGGTAAAGACCCGACCCACTCCACAAATACTAATATAACTAATACTAATAATAATAATACTAAACTAGTACTAATATGCCTACGAGCTACATGAATGCTAAACAGATACTCGAGGTGACCGAGTCTTCACATGAATATTTATATTCCTAACATTGTTGACATAGTGAAGAAAACTCTCGAGTTAGGTGCTCGGGGAGTGGAGTAGGGCAAGGAAGGTGTCCTTGTAGCCGAACCACTATAAATCTTTTGTCTCGCGGTTAGATCTTTCCATCTCTATCTTTCATTTCATTTCATTACTTTACTTGCATTGTTTATTTAGATTTACTTATATTTGTTCATATTGTTCATGAGTTGAGTTCACATAAATTCGAATCTAAGTTTTTAAAAGTAAAACAAGTTTTCAAAATAAAATTAAAAAGACGTAAAACTATTCAACTCCCCCTTCTAGTTTTCCACATAGACAACTCCTCCATTTCAGTAGGTGCCAAGCGGTAGGGAGACTTTGCAACCGACATTGCTCCAGGGATTAGGTCTATCCGAAATTCAACCTCTCTCGTAGGGGGTAATCCGGATAGATCGTCAGGAAACACTTCTGGGAAGTCTCGAACGACTGGGATATCTTCTAGTTTCTGTTCGTCTACCTTCATGCTCATGAGATGTTTCACGTTTTCTTCAAGTCTCTCTCCATAGACTTTGAGTAACTCACCGTTAGGTAGTGGTATTCGGACCATCTTCTCATGACACACTAGTTCAGCCTTATTCTTAGACAACCAGTCCATTCCCACAATCACGTCGAAACTTCCGTGCCCAAATGGTATTAAGTCGATGCTAAAGGTATGACCTTCTAATTCTAGTGTACACCTGCTAATGATCTCATTTGTTTCTACCTTTTGACCACTTGCTATTTCAATTTCATAACTAAAGCCTAGTCTACTGGGTTCCATATTCAACAGATGCATGAATTTAGTGGAGACAAAGCTATAATCGGCACCAGAATCAAATAGCATGGTAGCATAGTGGTCGTTTAAAGAAAACGTACCCGTCACGATGTTCGGGTCCTGGCGTCCTTCTTCAGCGTTCATCACAAATACTCGACCCCGAGCTAGGTTACCATTGTTTCCACCATTCACATTGTTTCCACGGTTCACATTGTTCCCACGGTTTGCATTGTCTACACGGTTAGCATTATTTCCACCAATTGCTACAGCCTGATTCTGGTTGTTATGCACTGGCGCCTGTGTCCTACCCAACCTAGGGCACATACTACGAAGGTGATTCGGGCTTCGACACTCATAACAAGTCTTCGGGTTAACAACATTCACTGGTGTCACTGGTTTAGCTGTTGCCCTACAATCTTTCGCCATATGCCCAGGTCACTTATAGTTAAAGCATACCACCTGGCATGGCCTAGTCTCTGGATGATGGTAGTTGCATTTGGCACACATAGGGTAAGGACCCTGATACCACTTCTTGACGGCACTAGTTGCGACAAATCCTTTTCCCCACTTAGCTTTCTTATTGTTACCATTTGCTCCATCTTGCTTACTTGGCTCACTCACGGCTTTCCTCTTCTCACCACTTTTAGACAATGTCCCATTCCTGATCAGCTCATCCGTCAGGGTTGCAGATTTCAGTATTGGGCTCTGGATAGTAGCAGGCTCAGTTGCTTTCACCATTCCACGAATTTCAGGGGCCAACCCATAGATGTACCTTTCAATTCTCTTAGATTTAGGAGTGACCATATGAGGTACTAGTCTAGCGAGCTCATGGAACCGATCCGTATAAGCCGCATGGCCAGTTCCCACCATGGTGTGATGGTAGAAGTGTAGAACTCATGTTCCAGTTTCTGCATCTCATTATCTGGACAATACTCCTCTCTTAACAATGCTTTAAATTCACCCCAACTCATCCCTATGGCAACTTCTCTGCCCTTAGCCTGAATTTGCGTATTCCACCAAGTCAATGCTTTTCCAATCAAACAACCCTGTTCTTCATCAGAGAACAAAACACATTGATATTAGATATCACTTCATCAGGGACCATGTCATGAATGGTGACATTGAATTAAACTTCATTCCTATTGAATATCAGCTAGCTGATATATTCACCAAACCATTGGATGAACCAACTTTCACAAGACTGAAAGCTGAATTAGGAATGTTGGATATTGAGATTCAGTCCACTGATTGAATCCATCCAACTAAGTGTAAATTCTGAAAAACCCATGTCCCTGACTCAATGTGTTCCTCAGTGAAATGGATCACTGAACCTCAGGAACTAAACCCAAGTTCCTGAACCTTTGTACCTCAGGAACTAAACCCAACTTCCTGAACCATTGAACCATCAGGAACTAAACACAAGTCCTGAACAAGCAGGTTCGCTGAATGAAGAGTTATTCAGGACCCTCAGAAGATATTCAATGCTAACTTAAATGCTCTAAGTATCTAGTTAGTAAATGTCCGAGGTTGGTAACTGAATTCTTATTTAATATAAGAATATTTGTTCTTTTACCTTTCTGGCATGCACCTCATGGGCCACCACATTCCCACTTGGCATTTAATGCCTCTCCAATCACATAACAGATATGTGATGACTCAACTCTGCAAGTTTTACTTTTTGTAGATGGCACAACTGTTTGCCTTGACAGTTGCGCAAAACAGGGATAGTGGAGTGGTTAAGCATTTAATGCGGATCCCAAAAGTTTTATTCAAAACGGTTTTCAAAAAATATCTTTTGAGATATTAAACCGCTAAATGCCTAAAATACCCTCCACTTCACTTCCCTATAAATACCCCCAAACAAAAAACACACACACGTTTTTTAGAAAATTCTAAGCAAATTCTTGCCCCTTTTCTTTCAAAACAAAATTTTGTGTGTGTGTTCTTAGCTTTTAGAAACCCCAACCATCTTTGTTACCCAGACTTACCCAACAAAAATGGCTTCTTCTAATGCTATTACATACGCCCCAAATATGGAATTCCTCATGGAGGGCTTAGACATGACCAAGAACAATGTGGTAGGTAATTTTGCCTATCCCCAAAAGTTTTGGGCGTACAAGAATGTAGTTAAGTATCTACAAAACTGCTTTCTTGCTACGGCATTTACAAAGACCCCTTCAGTCATATACCATGACTACTTGAGGGAATTTTGGTGTACAGCAGTAGCAACTAGCCCTGAGGAAACCAAAGACTCTATTATCACTTTCTCAGTGATGAATGGGAGAAGGACCCTCTCCCTTGATTACTCAACCTTCATTAAGGCCGCTGGTCTTGATTTCGCTGAGAATTTTGCGCCCAACCCCACTGACCAAGAAGTTAAAGCAGAATTGCTTTTTCTAGGGCCACGTGACCCCAAACAACCTGAAGTGGCCCTAGGTTCATTATTGGAAAAGGCACCAATAATTAAAACTTGGTTCCTGATGAGTGTGTAAATACTCATCATTATACACCCATAATAGACACTAAAATGACCAAAAACACCCAATATATATTGCAGATATCCTTGGTTTGTGTTTTTATGTGTTTCAGGTACGAAGGATTGAAAACGGAGCGAAAACGAGCAATTTTTGGATCGACTCGACAAAATTAATCAAAAGTCAAAGACAAAGACAAAGTCAACCCCCAAAAATACCAAAATGACACAAATGGTCCTTGGAAATAATTTTTATATTTGGCAGCCTTGGTCCTTGGATTTTTAGAATGTTACAACAATGGTCCCTCAAGTTAAATCCAAGTCCATTTCTATCCTAACCTAAACTAAACCCAGCCAAATAACTAAACCCAGCCCACACCATAAAATAAACCCAAGCCCAATCATATAACCCATGACCCGACCTCTTTCTTTTTGAGTTAGCAATACCAGGTTTGACTTCGGTCAAATCCTTCTTCTAAAACCATGCCCGCCTAAAACCATACCACTCCACCCTTATCCCTGACACAATCCACCCCCCTCCTAGCTTCTTCTATACTTTTCCTAACAAACCAAGAAGCATTAATTGCTTCGTTATCATCACAAGATAACCAGTCAAGTGGTTTTTCCCACTTTGACTATTTTGGCGCCAAAACTGAGTTTGAAGGGCTGAGATCATTTCACACCTATCCAAGGGCTGGAAAAGGTTCAGAGGAAGATAAGAAGAAGAACCCACCTCAGTGTAGTATAAATAGGAGTCATTGTAAGCCTTAATTGGCAAGTATTTTATTTTCTTAATCGCATTGTACTTTAATTATTTAAGCTTTATAAAATTTAGTTTCCAGTTATCTTTACAAGTTATTTTCAGTCTGTTTATCATTAATCCTTGTACCATTTCCTTTAGTTAATTAAAATTTCATGTTTTCAAATTCCTATGTGAACTGAGAATTCGAATCAAGTTAATTGTTATTGGAAAATAGCTTATTTTCTGTTTCTATAAGCTTACATAAGCTCACTATAGCTTTTGATAAGTTTATAATAGGGTAACTCAGTCTTAATCCTTAAAATACCAAAAAGGTAAAAAAAATCAAACTAAGCTATAAATAAGCTGTTTGGTGCAACATAAGCTGGAGCACAGTGAAATATGGAAGCCTTTGGTTTAGAGCTTCTTGGGAAGCTATAGGTTGATATGGTACTTGGTCATCAGTCCTTGTTTGGAGCTTAAGCAATTTTGTAAGAAATTTCAAATTTCATGTTTTACTGTACAACTGCTTATTTATGTGCTTCTTGGTGTTTTCAGTACTTATTTATGTTATTTGAGTTAATTTAAGTTAGTTTGATAGTTAGTGTTAGCTTAAATCTCATTTTCACTTTTAAAGATAAAATCAGTCAACTTAGCTTAATATTAACCTTAGCTTAATCAGTGCTTATTCACATACAAGAACTGTTTATTAAGGGTTAATTAAGTTAGTCAATCATTTAATAATCAAAATCATAAGTCAAATTGGTTAGTTCTAGTTTTAAATCACCAAAATAGTCCCATAAAGGACTGTTTGGCTTAAAACCCAAAATGGGTCAAAATGGTTAGTAACTGTTCATTTGCAATCTTGGTTAGTTTCATCTAGCTTAAACTTGGTTAGAATAAGCTGTTTGTATGACTTTTAGAGTTAATGGGATTGTTTTGATGGTTTTGAACCAACTGTGCAAAATTTGGACCAAGGACTGATCAAACAAGCTTCTCATAAGCTTGAGCTCTTTTGTACCTTACTTGTAGCTTTTATGAGGTCCTTTGAGTCCAATTAGTGGATATTCAAGAGTTGGTTAAGTCTCCTTTGGTTTGTGCCATTTTGTGCAAGTCTGCACAGATTCAGCAGACCTCATCAGCTTCTTTGGCTGATTTGCAGCCCATCTATAAGCTGAATTTAAGCCCCCCCCCCCAAGGTCTAGCTTTTATATTCTGATTAAGTTCATATTATGAAGTTTTTGTGGTTTCATTTTGGTAGTCCAAAATTAGCTTATAATTAGCTTTTTCTCTGCTTAAAAAGGACCCCAGTTGAACTGAGGTGCCCTGCACCAAGGGTAGATCAGCAGACCCTTAGTACTTGTGCTTATTTGATCTTCATTCAGTGCTTATTTCTGTGTTCTTGTTGCTTTTTTAGTTTCCATCTTAGCTTATTTTTGGTTGTTTAGCTTATTTCAGTTCCATTATAGCTTAATAATAGCTTATCAGTCATTTTCTAAAAAAACTTGGGCTATTTCTCTTTTAAGCCAACTGATCAGCAAACTTAGCTTATTTTTGGGCTTAATTGAGGTTTTCAAAAAAGGTGTTAGTTGTAAAGTTTGCTTATCACTGAGTGCTTAATCAGTTTCAATCATAAAAATCAAAAAAATAAAATAAGAAGCAAAAAGTCAAAACTGGGATTCGAACCCCAGCCTCTTGACTCACACACAAGCACACTCACCAACTTCCCTTGGTTCTTTTCCAGTTAGATCCTACACCCATTAATACTTAACCCCACTCTCCATTTTAAGCTATCCGAACTTATTAGCTTATTACCAGCTTATCCCAATAAGCTGGCACTTATTTTGTATTTTTCTTAGGACTGTTTTAACATAAAGTAATTTTACAAAAAGTTTCAGAATTTTTAGAATAGTTTTAATATTTTTTATGCATTTTTCTTTTTAAAACAGTTTTTAATTCACAATAAAAAATATAAAACTCAGAAAAATATAAATCTTTTTTCTAAAATTTTCTTTTGTCATTTATAACTTAGGAAAAATAAAATTATACTTGTAAGATTAGATTTCCATATATCTTAGTTTTTAAGCCCGTTTTTAATTTCCAAATCACGTTTTTTTAATTTGTTTTAATCTTAATTTTCTTTGAGAATTTGTTTCTCAATTAGAATATAAAAAATAAAAAATTCCATATTCTAAATCATCAGTCACTCTAATTCCAAACCTTACACGATATCTTCAATTCTAACCTTGCTGGGACACGACCCGGGTAACACTTGCCCGGTATCACACATATCACAAACGTGAGTTTTTGCAAGTAGCCTTTTTTCTAAAAGGTTGATTTGTCAATTCCCGCGTATCACGTGTATCCGTCTGATTATATATATACTTTAGCACGGATCAAATTTTTGGCGCCGCTGCCGGGGAGGTTGTGTTACGACTATATCTGAGGAACTCAAATAAGTACATTTTATTATCATCTTTTATCCTATTTATTTGACTTGTTTTATTATATTATATATGAGAATCGATACATTAATGTTTACTTTAGTAATTCTCAGGTAAAAACAAGCATTATGTGAAACTTGGCGATTTTGGACTAATTATGGAGCAAAACAAGCGAGATGTCAAAAGTCTACTGAAATCCAGAAGATGCGCCGTATCTCACTCAACAGATACGACGCAATATCATACTTAGATGAATTCGAAGACCATTGCCTGACTTTGAAGAATGCGCCGCATGCAATTCTGTCATGCGCCGCATATGAAACTTTGGTCAAAGAAGAAGATCAAGCTCGTTCTACTCCAGATACGCCGCATTATACTTCTAACATACGGCGTATCACTATCAAAATTTCACCAGTTACAATCCAAGACAGCTAAAGTACATGCGCCGCATACAAAGATCAAGTTACGCCGCATCTGAAGACGGTGTACGAATATTCCAGAATATATTAATGTTGGACCCCACGCGAAGTTAAGTCAATGCGCCGCATCTATCAACTCAATGCGCCGCATCGATCCCTCAGACAGAAACTATAAATAACCCAAAGGCCAGACGAATTTAAGAGACTCTTGGAGAAGAAGACCGGAGACATTTTGTATAACCCTTGAGCCGAATTCAGATGACCAAGCAGCACAAGACACACCTCAAACAAAGATACAAGAGCTGTAAGAAGGTCCTGCATGTATTCAATTCATTAAGTAGTTTTGTTTTATTGTATTAGTACGCTTTAATATATCAGGATTGATGGGCTTGTTCATGTGACTACGGAAGATCATGCACTCCCCTTAATATTGCTTTCCCATTAATTAAAGTTTATATGTTGATGTCTTTGGTGACTTTTATTAGTGCATTGATAACCTCTGTGTCGAGCTGAGTCTTGCTTGGGTCGCCATGCCCCTTCCTCGCCTATTTATTAGAGACGCTTGAATAAATAGGATAGACATAAGTAATCATTAAGGGTTTACTCGCCGATAAGATTAGAGCCAACGAGAAAGGTTTAATTATATACACATCATATAAAACTATCAATAAAACAAGTGACAAGCTATTTAATTATCAGGACAGGTCTTCTTATTGTCTCGAGTATCTATCTTGTACGTGTGTGCTAATCGCTGATTCGTGCTCATTAGTTTAGTTTTCTATTTAATTATAACCAAACCGTGCCAGTCTCTCAGGCTGAACCCCCTTGCGTTAGATTAGGTTGTATAGCTAACTTAGGATATTAAAATACTGATTAGAATAACTAGATAATACGTTCCACTCTTAGTGATCGACACTCTACTTACCATTATATTCATACTGACTGGGTACACTGCTCGTTAAGTGTGTGTGTTATTGATAAGTCGGCTAAATATAAATTTAAAACTTGAGTAGGCATTAATACTGCTAAACCGCAACGACACATCACGCACCATCAAGTTTTTGGCGCCGTTGCCGGGGAGTGAATTGTTATTATCTGTTAATTTGATTAAGTATTCTAATTAGGTTTTTCTTTTTAGTTTTTTTTTTTTTTTTAGATTCTAACCACTAACTCTGTTGTATATTAGATAGATTGCATTCATTGTATAATTTGCATATTTACTGTTTTTGTGTGTTTTTTGTTTTCTGTAATTTTTGTTTCTTTTTGTTTGTTTTTATTTTTTTGTTTTTCTTTTTTCTATTTTTCTGCATTCTGCTGTCGTTGTATTGTGTTGATACAAACGATACGGCGCATCTGTTTTCACAGATACGGCGTATTGCGTTTAATTTTTATAAAATACAACGCGTTTAATAAATTCGAGTACGACGCATCTTTCCCCAAGATACGGCGTATTCTGTTTTTAATAAGAAATTTTTCTAAACCCTAACGCCATACGACGCATCTGTTTTAACAGATACGGCGTATTTTCTATTTAAATTAAAAACAGTTTTTTGAATTATTAAACAGAAGCGACGCATCGATCTTTATCGATACGGCGCATCTACTAAATCAAAAATCTTGTATTTTGAAACGTAACGAAAATACGGCGCATTAGCTTTTGTTAATACGACGCATTTAATTTAATAAATATAATTGATTTTTGATGTTCACTTTGATCGTTTCACTACTCTCGTGCACAAGTTAGTTTACTTTCAGAATAAATGATGGCTTAAGCATCACTATGGAAGATTATATTCTGAACCTAACCAAGAGATGCTAGCTGGAGTGATCAAACCTTCGATGACTGGAAGGTTGTAATAAGACGACAAGAGTAGTGGAAAACTCAGTACTGGTAACATTAAGTATCTTAAATTCTTGAAATAGAATTCCAGGTATCCTTTACAATAATTCACCTAGCCTTAAGGAGAGTTCTCTACGAAACCTCTCCCGAATATTTGACGATAAAAGTAAATTTCCTTTACTTTAATCTAACTATTACATGTTCATGTCTGAAAAGAAAATTTTTAAGAAACAGGTTACTAAAAAGTGAAAATTGCATGCTAAACACTGATATAAACCTCTCTTCTTATAAATTACCTAAATGCAAAAACACCGAATTCCACAACGAAAGTTGTGATTTCCGTAAGAGTTCTTCAGAAATTGATCTATGTAATACATCAGGTTCAAATTATAATCTCAATTTTGTAAGCTTAAAACGATATTTGCTCCTAACCTTGAATTTATATATATCATATGGTATACCGTTTTACCCCAATTTGATGTATAAGGAAATGTGTTGCGGAGGCCAAGGTACGTTCCCTATTTAAATTTTGTTCACTGGCACAACAATACGGCGGATCTTAGTATTCTAAGCGCCGTATCTCTGACTAATTAACACTTATTGACCAGTCAACGAATTTAGATAAATACGGCGCATGATAATTATGCGATACGGCGCATCGTATTTGCCCTATAAATATGAAAGAGATGCGCCGGATTTTTACTTTTTACCCAAAAATTTACACACAGTTAAAAAAACGCACACCACTTGTCTCGAATCAAACCCTTTAATCTGAGTTCTTGACCGAATCCTAAGCGTGATATAAGGTAATAATCCTATTTAATTTTGTTTAAATTTAAAAATTAGGGTTCGGGGAGATTGTTCTTTAATTTTGAAGGAAAAATGAAATCGTTGTGGTAAAAGGAACTTTTAGATTTTGATATATGGGTAAATGGAACCGTGATGTTGAGTGGGAGTTTACGTCACGGGGCCGGATTCTTGGAAAACGTGCCTGACCCCCTTTCTTTTATACTGATACATTGCTAGATACGGCGCATCTAAGTTACTTGATACGGCGTAACAACCTATTTTTAATTTAAATATTTCCACTATTGTTGCGACGTATTACGTAATTTAGATACGACGCATCCTCCATACGTCGTATTTTATTTATTGGATACGCCGTATTAGTAATTGTTATTGCGTGCTCCGCATCTCTTTTATTTTGTGTAACTAAGATACGCCGCATTGCTTCATCAAATGCGCCGTATCGACCATATTTCAGAACTATTCTCTAACCTTAAAATTTATTTCAGATGGCATTACCAGTTGGTGAACGCAGGCATTTGTGGCTCCGTTTTGAAACCATGGGACTTACACCAGAAACTGAGGCTGACTATGAAAGGAGACTAAGGGCGATTTTCTTTAGGAAAATCTTTAGGGTTTCGGTTTTGGATTTTGAGGGTGTTGGTATGATTAACGGAGGGAATGCTGCTGATAGTCTTCGTGATAGGTTAGAGATGGTGGTGAGGAATGAGGATGACGATGTTGTGTTTAGATCGTATGCATGGGAGAGGTTGTTTGGTTTTGATGAGCCTCTGATTAAGGAGCTCATGCTAGAGTTCTTTAGTACGATTTATTACAGGGAGACTGATGTGGAGTTAGATACAGCTGATACTCTGGTGTTTAGGTTAGGTGGGTGATGCGCGTGATGTGTCGTTGCGGTTTAGCAGTTTTAATGCCTACTCAAGTTTTAAATTTATATTTAGCCGACTTATCAATAACACACACACTTAACGAGCAGTGTACCCGGTCAGTATGAAGATAATGGTAAGCAGAGTGTCGATCACTAAGAGTGGAACGTATAATCTCGTTAATCTAATCAGTATTTTAATATCCTAACGCAAGGGGGTTTCAGCCTGAGAGACTGGCACAGTTTTGTTTGCAATTAAATAATAAAATAAACAAATAGGCACGAATCAGCAAGTAGCACACACGTACACAGATAGATACTAGAGACAATAAGAGGGCTGTCCTTATGATTAAGTAGATTGTCACTTGTTTTATTGATAGCTTTATATGAAGTGTATGTAATTAACCCTTTCTCGTTGGTCCTATTCTCATCGGCGAGTAAACCCTTAATGACGACTTATGTCTAAAAGTTATTCCTAAGTGATCAATTTAGAAACAACCGTGGGAGCCACACCTTGTCCCGCAGTCGGGTGCCCGCAAGCCACTAATAAACACAGAGGTGGTCAATGCACTAATAAGTAGTAACCAAAGACATCAACATATAAACTTTAATTGATGGGAAAGCAAGTATTAAAGGGAGTGCAATCTTTCCGTTGTCACATTACACAAGCCACCAATCCTGATGAATTAAAGTTTGCTAAAACAATAAAACAAAACTACTTAATGAATTAAATACATGCAGCACCTTCTTACAGCTCTTGTATCTTCGATTTGGGTGTGTCTTGTGCTGCCTTCTTGACTGAATTCGTCCTTCTTTTCTGTTCGGTCTTTAGGTTTTCGAACTTCCGAATCTCCGAACTCTCTAATGCGTCTGGTCTAAGGGGTATTTATAGTTTGTGTCTGAGGGAAGATGCGGCGCATCTACTTAAGTAGATGCGGCGCATGTACTTAACTTCGCGTGGGGTCCAAGATTATAATATTCAGGAATATTCGTACACCGCCAGAAGATGCGGCGTAACTCTTTATTAGATGCGGCGCATGTCCTCTTGTATCTTGGATCGTATCTGGTGATATCTTGATAGAGATGCGGCGCATGTTGATAGTGAGATGCGGCGCATCTGGAGCAGAATTGTCTTGATCTTGTCCATGTCAGTAGACTTCCACTTTATGTACGTTTTGCTCCATTATTAGTCCAAAATCGCCAAGTTTCACCAAATGCTTGTTTTTACCTGAGAATTACAAAAGTAAACAATTAAGTATCAATCCTCATACATAATATAGTAAAACAAGTCAAATAAATAGGATAAATGATAGTAATAAAATGTACTTATTTGAGTTCATCAAATATCCCCCCACTTGAACTTTACTTGTCCCCAAGTAAACCTTAGATTAAATCTCATGAAAATGTATCCTAAAAGATGTTAGGATTTATTTTATATTTAAGCATGTATTCGTTCATTTCATAATCACACAACTAAACACTTAACGAATTAGAAGTAAAATAAAATAAGTCGATAAAAGCAAATCTAATCGTTTAACTGTCCAGTCGTGACGAATATTCTATCATAAGCTTGGCAAGTATACACATCTCCACCACTAAAGCTAAGGAATAACAAGTCTAAAGCGGTAAAAAGGGTTTTTAGGCTTAAGGGTTAATTATTCTTATTTACACTATCGATCTCAAATTCCAGAAAAGGCGACAAAATCACAAATACATGATCGAATCCACGAACACGATACTTGCAATTGCTCAAATCCTTAACTCGAATAGGCTAAAGATAGGTCCAAACTTCACCAATAATAATATATCAAAAAGGGCGACAAAATCATAAATACATAGCCGAATCCACGACTACGATACTTAAGATTGCTCAAATCCCTAATCTCAATAAATCAAAGGTTTGGTTGGATAAAGAATAGTAAAGGGTATGGATAATTTTTGGGATATAAATTGGTGTAAAAATAAAAAATAAACAAAAACAAATAAATTAAAATCCTAAGTGTGGTTAATCACTATCCCAACCATCCCATGAATAAGACTCATATCATTGAATAACTCACGCTTTAACACTTGAAACACACGCTTTAGGTAGACACGAATTATACTCAACAAAATCTTAATCAAAGAATAATCCTTAATTGGCATTCCCATAACTGCCAATTCCCATTCAATCCATAGATATAGTACAACAAATAGTGGCCATATGAACCACTTACATAACTTTACATTGTTGGCTTAAAATAAACATCCAACTCTTTTTTTTTTTTCTTTTTCTTTTCTCATTTTTTTCGATTTTTTTTTTTTTTTTTTTTTTTTTTTTTTTTTTTTTTTTTTTTTTTTTTTAACTTGAAACATAAACATAGATGTGTAAAATTTCACCACATCACTATAACTTTCTTTCCGGATAATTTTTCCATACTTTTCATAACTTCAGAAATAATGGTAAATAGTGAAAGTAGTAAACACACGAAAAATAAACTCCAAAATATACAATATTTACTTTCACTCCAATTGCATTGTGCAATTTCCCGACCTAACCATATATAATGAATTACGCACGCGAACACAGGTAATGTAAGGAAACACACTCTGCCTATAGCAATTAACCAACCACGGATTCTAATCTACAGGGTAGGCTAAGGTGTAAGGGTGTAACGAAACATTTTAAACATAGGTGTAAGAAACGAAAGGAATGGCTCTGAGTGTTTTTCTAGGGGTATCTTACTCTAAAAATGAGAGTAACAAAAGGTTTTATACGGGGGTTAACTAACCAGTGTAGTTAGCTAATAACACATA
Organism: Artemisia tridentata subsp. tridentata; assembly: GCA_021014915.2. Taxonomy (NCBI): domain Eukaryota; kingdom Viridiplantae; phylum Streptophyta; class Magnoliopsida; order Asterales; family Asteraceae; genus Artemisia; species Artemisia tridentata. The sequence goes on from CP139508.1 coordinate 401,448,286, forward strand.
ACATATAAAGGCTTTTTGGTGTAATCCTAGAAATTTACCAAGTTAGGCAAGTCATTCCAATTAAATAAATAATACTCATTATGGTGGTCTCGAATAGTATACAAGCCAAGTTCTAAAGTTTACAAGTCACCGGCACACTCATAGATTTGTGAATTTTGGAAAATCACAATTTTTGAAAATAATGTCATGTGTGCAGTTATGCAACTTAGATCTTAAACAAAAACATGCTAAAAATTTTTAAGTTTGATATATTAAGCACATTTTAAGCATAATTTTTGAAAAAGTTTAGGACAAGTAAGTGTTAAGTGTTCTAATTCTCCTATCCCCCCACTTAAGTTAAACAACGTCCTCGTTGTTTGTATAAAAGGTTAAAAACTGGAAATAAAAAGAATTAGAATAGAAAAACTCCCCTGAGATTTGCTCGGTATGATCCTCCATTTGTGTAAGAGCAAAAATCATCTTTCTTGTGGATTAGAACGTTAAAGCTTCATGCTTGATGTATCCACAGGAAATCCAGAAAACTATAATACCACCAACACTTTAAAACACACCTAAGATAAGAAAGGTTCAACTTGCATAATACATTAGTAGTTAGATAAAAATAAAACTTAAAAATAAAAACTGAAAATCATCAGGTCAGTCGATGCGCCGTATCCTATTGAAGAAGATACGCCGTATCGATCCTGGAATAAATACGGATCAGAATAAAGATGCGCCGCATCCTTAACCAGGGATGCGCCGCATTAAAATAACTGATAAAAAGTTTTAAAGTCGAAAATAAAAATGCAGAAAAATAAAATAAGATATGACCATTGCAGAGGATGCGTCGCATCTCAGGATTGAGATGCGCCGTATCTTCGTGCGGCCTGGACTGACTCGACACAGAAAACAGAATAATAAAAGATAAATCCGGGTTGTCTCCCGGTCAGCACTTGTCTTTATTCCAGAGTCTTCAAGTTAGACTCACGTTCAGCTCCTTAGTTGGTCCTTGTCACGGTCCATCCTTCTTCCTTCATCCGAAAGATTTTCCCGTATATCTCTGCGACGTTTTCTTCAGTTCGATTTAGCCTAGTATAATTCTTTGTTTTCACCGCAGTATATTCTTCATCAGGACCCAAAGAATATTTGATGATTTTAAATTTTTCAGAAGTAATCATGGGTGGCTCATTGTATGGAATCCCAAGTAGTTGACGCTTTCTTTTGGTGAACTCTTCTTCGTCCTTGTCAACAAACTCAAAATAAGGATCCTTAATCAAATAGTCATCTAGTTCCTCAATCAACGACTCATTATTATTATCATCTTGAATCGCCTCCCATTCTCTTTCCAAGTCATATTGTAACCGTCGACTAAGCTTTGTGAAATCATCAAACTGTTTATGCACCCATTCCCAGAAAGTAGTATCCGATGTCCCTTTAAGTCCTTTCAAGCGTTCAATCCTGCCCTTTTCTTGTAAAGCCTCCGATTTTCGTGGGCAGTCTTCAACATTATCGTACCACTCATAATTTTCAAAGGTTACATCCTTTCCAACTCTTTTCATCCCAATTATACTTCCCCCATTACAGGTTCCGTCACTTTTATAATCACAGGTTGGCCAAACACTACTCCCGTCTTTGAAAACGAAGGGTGTACAGGTATGATTAATGTGCTCATATTCCCATGGTTTATCCCAAACCCATGGTACTTGGTCATTCCATTCATAGCACCAGGTGTTTTTGAAATCGTCATAAGTCTTAAATCCTGGTAGATCTCCAGTAAGCACATCATCGTTGACTTGAAGAAGGTAGTTAAATTCCTTGAACTGCTTGCACAAGGGTGTCTCATATTCTAACAAATCAATGTCAATTCTGAAAAGTTCTTCAATGCCCTCATTGATTGTTGAATCATGATGTGACAACCTATAATCGCTTTCTACTTCTTCGTCTTCTCCTCTCATCCAATATACCCATAATGCATCCTTAGTAGCTCGATCCATGCTCTTATGGTTATTAAACTTACTAGCTAACCATTCTGAAAAATCAACATCGTTAGGGTCATGGTTAACGTCAAAGCAAACCTTTCCAATCATATTCTTTTTTATCTCCATGAACTCGTTAAATTGCTTCTTAAAACTCCGAGTCAACCATGAAGTCATAATCTCCTTGACTTCGTTTGCAGGGGCAAATTCCGGACTACCATATTTGAGTTCTAACCAATCATTGAGGGAGAGGTCTATCAATCTTACTATCCTGTCATGAAATAGTAATTCCGCCAAAGCATAATTCATGTCATTATCCTGATAGTTCTCATTTAATCCCCAGTACCACTCAAAATAAGGCATGTAATAATTTTGGGTATTGTCTCCACCACAGTTGTTGTTGCTTGAGTCCATGTATGCAAGAGAGAATTTCCCATCATCTTCTTCGATAGTAGTCCAGTTCAATCCTTCTGCTTCAATCTTAGGCCATAAGAGCGGCAATTCTTCTCCAGTGTACCTCACAAATACATCATAAGAGAATACCTCTTTGTCAATGTTGCAAAAACGCATAAATTCCTTAAAAGCAGCTTCAAGAGGAGTCTCCCAAGAGAATAAGTCTGCATCGATCATGAGTACATTGAACGAATCTGAAAACAAGCATTCCTTAGCAAGATATCCGTTAACTGACATGTCTTCCATAGCAAAATCTGTCATCCAAGGTAAAATCATCAGTAGGATTTGTTCGCAAGGAGAGAAATTAATGAATATAGAAACGGATATAAGAATAAAAATAGCTGATATCTACAGACGATGCGCCGTATCCAAAGAGTTGGATACGCCGTATCTTAATACTTTAAAATTTAATCAGATTTTTATTCAGAAAATAGATACGCCGCTTAGAATTTATGAATGCGCCGTATCGAATTAATTAATCAAAAATCAGTTTATCTAATTAAAATTAAATGCGTCGTATTAACGAAAGTTAATGCGCCGTATTTTCGTTACGTTTAAAAATAAAAGATTTTTGATTCAGTAAGATGCGCCGTATCGACGGAAATCGATACGCCGTATTTGTTTAATAATTCGCAAACTGTTTTAAATTAAAATAATAGATACGCCGTATCTTCAAAAGAAGATGCGTCGTATGGCGTTAACGTTTAGAGAAAATTTTTATCAAAACAGATACGCCGTATCTACAAAAGCAGATGCGTCGTATTACTTTATCGCTTAGAAAAATTTTCTTATTAAAAACAGATACGCCGTATCTTGGGGAAAAGATGCGTCGTATCGAATTAATTAAACGCGTTGTATATAAAAAAAAATTAAACGCAATACGCCGTATCTGAGAGATCAGATGCGCCGTATCGTTCGATTTAGCACAGTACAACGATAGCAGAACAGAAAAACACGAAAAATAAAAAATAAAAATTAAACACACGAAAAAAATAAAACACTCAAAAATAAAAACAAAAGCAAACAAATAACACACAATACAACAAATATGCAAAATAGTACAATGATGCAATTAATCTAATAAAAAGAAAAATAACCTAAGATACACCACGAGTATTTTAATTAGGTTTTTCTATTAAAATACTAAATCAAATTAACAGATAATAACAATTCACTCCCCGGCAGCGGCGCCAAAAACTTGATGCGCGTGATGTGTCGTTGCGGTTTAGCAGTTTTAATGCCTACTCAAGTTTTAAATTTATATTTAGCCGACTTATCAATAACACACACACTTAACGAGCAGTGTACCCGGTCAGTATGAAGATAATGGTAAGCAGAGTGTCGATCACTAAGAGTGGAACGTATAATCTCGTTAATCTAATCAGTATTTTAATATCCTAACGCAAGGGGGTTTCAGCCTGAGAGACTGGCACAGTTTTGTTTGCAATTAAATAATAAAATAAACAAATAGGCACGAATCAGCAAGTAGCACACACGTACACAGATAGATACTAGAGACAATAAGAGGGCTGTCCTTATGATTAAGTAGATTGTCACTTGTTTTATTGATAGCTTTATATGAAGTGTATGTAATTAACCCTTTCTCGTTGGTCCTATTCTCATCGGCGAGTAAACCCTTAATGACGACTTATGTCTAAAAGTTATTCCTAAGTGATCAATTTAGAAACAACCGTGGGAGCCACACCTTGTCCCGCAGTCGGGTGCCCGCAAGCCACTAATAAACACAGAGGTGGTCAATGCACTAATAAGTAGTAACCAAAGACATCAACATATAAACTTTAATTGATGGGAAAGCAAGTATTAAAGGGAGTGCAATCTTTCCGTTGTCACATTACACAAGCCACCAATCCTGATGAATTAAAGTTTGCTAAAACAATAAAACAAAACTACTTAATGAATTAAATACATGCAGCACCTTCTTACAGCTCTTGTATCTTCGATTTGGGTGTGTCTTGTGCTGCCTTCTTGACTGAATTCGTCCTTCTTTTCTGTTCGGTCTTTAGGTTTTCGAACTTCCGAATCTCCGAACTCTCTAATGCGTCTGGTCTAAGGGGTATTTATAGTTTGTGTCTGAGGGAAGATGCGGCGCATCTACTTAAGTAGATGCGGCGCATGTACTTAACTTCGCGTGGGGTCCAAGATTATAATATTCAGGAATATTCGTACACCGCCAGAAGATGCGGCGTAACTCTTTATTAGATGCGGCGCATGTCCTCTTGTATCTTGGATCGTATCTGGTGATATCTTGATAGAGATGCGGCGCATGTTGATAGTGAGATGCGGCGCATCTGGAGCAGAATTGTCTTGATCTTGTCCATGTCAGTAGACTTCCACTTTATGTATGTTTTGCTCCATTATTAGTCCAAAATCGCCAAGTTTCACCAAATGCTTGTTTTTACCTGAGAATTACAAAAGTAAACAATTAAGTATCAATCCTCATACATAATATAGTAAAACAAGTCAAATAAATAGGATAAATGATAGTAATAAAATGTACTTATTTGAGTTCATCAGTGGGGTACACAGGCAGATGTCGATGCAGCAGTTCATTTTGGCCATGGGATTACATACTGAGGAGGAGATAGGATCTGCTGGGTTTGCTAGATACTGGACTGAGAGCTTACGGGTAGTTCCAAATAGGATGTTGCTCGGTGATTACTGGGAGAAGATATCCTCTGGGGGTGATTCCACCACTACCACCCCATCTTACACACTCATCAGAGAGCCTTTGAGGAGATTGTGCCACCGGATGATTGCATTGACCATTGCTGGGAGAGGTCAGTCACCTGAGAAGGTGACCACTTTTGATCTCTTCCTTCTCAGGAGCATGGATGAGGGATTGGTGGTGAACATCCCTCACTTTTTGGCACATTTCCTTCATAGAGGCGCTTTAGGGAGAGACAAGAGGAGCCAGATGACCGGGGGACATTTTGTGTCTAGATTGGCCCGACATTTTGGTGTGATTGGTGATGAGATCCCTGCTGGTTTAGAGATTGAGGTGACCAGTTTGCCGGTTATTGGTCAGGATTATCTGGTTAGGTTAGGGATTTGTGAGATGATCATGGGGGGATGCTATTGGGTAGCATTAGGTCCCGTTAGACCAGTAGAGGTAGAGTCAGAGCAGGTAGATCCCCAGGGAGCTCCAGCTGCCGCTCCAGCTCAGGAGGAGCCACAGGTACCCCCGCCACCAGTTGTACGTACTGTCGGTCAGAGAGTAGAGCGAGTTGAGGAGGAGGTGAGAGCTTTGAGGGGTATAGTTGACGGTATGAGGGCTGACGTTGCTGTAGTCAGGAGGGATGTAGGTTGGCTAGTTGGGAGTGTGAGTCAGATTCTGGAGCATCAGGGCACGAACCATACTCGCCCAGATGGTACTTACGTTAGAGGCATGATCACATACTCCCGGCTCCCTTCACATGGCACACGCAGAGTCCGACCTAGGACCGATGATGCTAGCACCTCAGAGACTCGCTCGGCTGAAGGAGACGACTCCCTACATCCTTGATTTCATGTGTTTGAATTTATAGAAATCGTTCCTCGTACATTTTTACTCTTTTGGGATTGTACTAAATACTATTATCATGTGTTTATTTAATGTTTCAGTTTATGTTTCTTATTATGTTTGATGGAGACTGGCATTAAGTTCAGCATGAGTGAACGAGAGAACCCGAGAGGTAAACCGTGTAAAGTGCCAATTTTACAATAGACTGTTAACAGTCTGTTTGGTAACTACATGCGCCGCATTTAGTGAAACAGATGCGACACATCCTATCCTTTATTTTATTTTAATTCGTATTTATTCTAGGCTCGATACGGCGTATCTTCTTCCATAAGATACAGCGTATCGACTGACCTGATGATTTACAGTTTAATTTTTTAGGTTTTATTTTTACTAACTACTAATGTATTATGCAAGTTTGAACCTTCTTAACTCAGGTGTGTTAAAGTCTAAATGGTATTATAGATTCTTGCATTTTTGTGGATACATCATTTATGAAGCTTAAACGTTCTCATCCACAAAAAAGTTGATTTTTGCTCTTATACGAATAATGGAGGATCATACCGAGCAAATCTCAGGGGAGTTTTTCTGTTCTAATTATTTTATTTTCCAGTTTTTAACCTTTGACACAAACAACGAGGACGTTGTTTAACTTAAGTGGGGGGATGGAGAATTAGAACACTTACTTGTCCTAAACTTTTTCAAAATATGCTTAAAATGCGCTTAATATATCAAAATTTAAATTTTTTTAGCATGTTTTTGTTTAAAGTCTAAATTACATAACCAAACACATAACTCTATTCTTTCAAAATTATTAAAACTTTAGTGTGCCGGTGACTTGTAAACTTTAGAACTTGGCTTGTACACTATTCGAGACCACCATAATGAGTATTATCTATATAATTGGAATGACTTGTCTAAATTGATAAATTTCTAGGATTACACCCAAATAGCCTTTATATGTTATGTGTTATTAGCTAACTACACTGGTTAGTTAACCCCCGTATAAACCCTTTGTTTACTCTCACTTTTAGAGTAAGATACCCCTAGAAAAACCCTCAGAGCCATTCCTTTTGTTTCTTACACCTTTGTTATAATGTTTCGATACACCCTTACACCTTAGCCTACCCTGTAGATTAAAATCCGTGGTTAATTGCTTTAGGCAAAGTGTGTTTCCTTACATTACCTGTGTTCGCGTGCGTAATTCATTATCTTTGGTTAGGTCGGGAAATTGCACAATGCAATTGGTATGAAAGTAAATATTGTATAACTTTTAGTTTATTTTTCGTGTGTTTGCTACTTTCACTATTACAGTTATTTCTGAAAGTATGAAGAGTATGGAAAAATTATCCGGAAAAATAGTGATAGAAAAGTTGTGAAATTTTACACATATATGTTGATGTCAAAAAAAAAAAAAAAAAAAAAAAAAAAAGGAAAAGTTGGAAGTTTGTTTTAACCAACTTATGTAAAGTTTTGTATTAAGTGGGAGATATCACCACTATTTGTTGTTGTATATTATATTTATGGATTGAATGGGAGTTGGCCGTTATGGGAACGCCAACTAAGGTTATTCTTTGATTGAGATTTTGTTGAGTATAATTCGTGTCTACCTAAAGCGTGTGTTTCAAGTGTTAAAGCGTGAGTTATTCAATGATATGAGTCTTATTCATGGGATGGTTGGGAAAGTGATTAACCACACTTAGGATTTTAATTTATCTGTTTTGTTTATTTTTCATTTTACACCAATTTGTATCCCAAATATTATCCATACCCTATATCATTCTTCATCCAAACCTTTGATTTATTGAGATTAAGGATTTGAGCAATCTTAAGTATCGTAGTTAGGGCCGTTCAAAGCGCTCGCCGCTCGCCGATCGCTCGCCGATCGTTCGAAAATTGCTCGGAAATTGCTCGCTCGATCCGTCGCTCGATTGTAAACGAGCCGCTCCGCTCGGTTCGGTTTGTAAATGAGCCAAGCATGAGCAAAGGTATGCTCGGCTCGGATCGGCTCGAATCAGCTCGAATATTTTTATTATATATATAAATATATTATATATGTATGTATTTATATAAATATAAATTTATCTTATATATATAAGTATTTATATATTTATGTATGTATTTATGGATTAACATTTTGTTATCCATAGCTTAATTAGAAATTATGCATAGTAAATTCGAAGAATATGATGTGACAAAATTCTATTTTCTAGATGTATGTTCCTTAATAATATTTTTCTTATTATCTTTTCACGATATAAATTTTGAGACGGCTTCAGTTTTATTCGAGTTGGGTTTGTTCGTGTAGAGGCTTAAAAAAGCATACTCAAATCCGACCTTAGCAAGTTTTCGAGTTAATCTCATACGGGTCTATTCAAGCCTTGTCCATCTAAGTTATGAACTTATGACCAATTAAATATGAGTAAATGTAATAAAGTGAATGTGAATCGTAATAAGCAGATAATGAAGTACTACTTTGATAACATAATACTCCGTAGTTCAGATGTGAATATATTTATGTTTCAAATGTGAATTTGTGTTGCAAATATCTGAGACATGTTATTATAAGCTAACAAAGATAAGACATGAAAATGTTATTAAACCGAGCGAGTTCGAGCCGAGCCGAGCCGAGCTGCTCGGTTTTAAACCAAGCGAGCTCGAGCATTGGTTTTCTGCTCGTTTCATTAAATACGAACCGAGCCGAGCTGCTCGGTTTCAATTCGAGCCGAGTTCGAGCAGACCCTCGCTCGGTTCGGCTCGGCTCGTGAACACCCCTAATCGTAGTCGTGGATTCGGCTATGTATTTATGATTTTGTCGCCCTTTTTGATATAATATTATTGGTGAAGATTACTTGGTCCTATCTTTAGCCTATTCGAGTTAAGGAATTGAGCAATTGCAAGTATCGTGGTCGTGGATTCGATCATGTATTTGTAATTTTTTTCGCCTTTTCTGGAATATGATATCGATAGAGATTAAAAAGGATGATCAACCCTTAACCAACAAACCCTTTTTACCGCTTTAGACTTGTTACTCCTTGGCTTTAGTGGGGGAGATGCGTATACTTGCCAAGCCTATGATAGAATATTCGTCACGACTAAGCAACTAAACGATTTAGAATTGTTTTACATAAAAAAATTATTTTGGTTTCTACTTCGTTAAGTGTTTGGTTGTGTGATTATGACAAAACGAATACGTGCTTAAATATAAAAATAAATCCTAATATCTTTTAGGATACATTTTCATATGATTAATTCTAAGGTTTACTTGGGGATAAGTAAAGTTCAAGTGGGGGGATATTTGATGAACTCAAATAAGTACATTTTATTATCATCATTTATCCTATTTATTTGACATGTTTTATTATATTATATATGAGAATCGATACATTAATGGTTACTTTAGTAATTCTCAGGTAAAAACAAGCATTATGTGAAACTTGGCGATTTTGGACTAATTATGGAGCAAAACAAGCGAGATGTCAAAAGTCTACTGAAATCCAGAAGATGCGCCGTATCTCACTCAACAGATACGACGCAATATCATACTTAGATGAATTCGAAGACCATTGCCTGACTTTGAAGAATGCGCCGCATGCAATTCTGTCATGCGCCGCATATGAAACTTTGGTCAAAGAAGAAGATCAAGCTCGTTCTACTCCAGATACGCCGCAATATACTTCTAACATACGGCGTATCACTATCAAGATTTCACCAGTTACAATCCAAGACAGCTAAAGTACATGCGCCGCATACAAAGATCAAGTTACGCCGCATCTGAAGACGGTGTACGAATATTCCTGAATATATTAATCTTGGACCCCACGCGAAGTTAAGTCAATGCGCCGCATCGATCCCTCAGACAGAAACTATAAATACCCCAAGGTCAGACGAATTTAAGAGACGATATATATAACCCTAGAGCCGAATTCAGACGACCAAGCAGCACAAGACACACCTCAAACAAAGATACAAGAGCTGTAAGAAGGTCCTGCATGTATTCAATTCATTAAGTAGTTTTGTTTTATTGTTTTAGTACGCTTTAATTCATCAGGATTGATGGGCTTGTGTCATGTGACTACGGAAGATCATGCACTCCCCTTAATATTGCTTTCCCATTAATTAAAGTTTATATGTTGATGTCTTTGGTGACTTTTATTAGTGCATTGATAACCTCTGTGTCTAGCTGAGTCTTGCTTGGGTCGCCATGCCCCTTCCTCGCCTATTTATTAGAGACGCTTGAATAAATAGGATAGACATAAGTAATCATTAAGGGTTTACTCGCCGATAAGATTAGAGCCAACGAGAAAGGTTTAATTATATACACTTCATATAAAACTAGCAATAAAACAAGTGACAAGCTATTTAATTATCTGGACAGGTCTTCTTATTGTCTCGAGTATCTATCTGTGTACGTGTGTGCTAATCGCTGATTCGTGTTCATTAGTTTAGTTTTCTATTTAATTATAACCAAACCGTGCCAGTCTCTCAGGCTGAACCCCCCTTGCGTTAGATTAGGTTGTATAGCTAACTTAGGATATTAAAATACTGATTAGAATAACTAGGTAATACGTTCCACTCTTAGTTATCGACACTCTACTTACCATTATATTCATACTGACCGGGTACACTGCTCGTTAAGTGTGTGTGTTATTGATAAGTCGGCTAAATATAAATTTAAAACTTGAGTAGGCATTAATACTGCTAAACCTCAACGACACATCACGCACCATCAATATCGTTGAAGTTTAAACGATTAGTGACTTGAGATCCTTCCTTGTGAAGTTCCCATTTTCCATAAACCCCATAAAATACAAAAATAATTTTCTTTTTCTTTATATATATATATCAGAAAATCAAAACACTTTTCCTAAAGTGTTTATAAAAACCCAAAAACATTTCTCGTTTTCTTGTGTTAAAATAAAAGATAAAAGCAATCTCAATATAATATTCCTCAACTTGGAATATTATCATAATAAGTTCCCAAACAAAAGATTAAAACTTGCCTTTGTGTCGCTTGCGAATTCGGCTCACCTTTGATTGATAAACAAACTATAACGGAGGTTTAAGGAGGGTTTGACATTAAATTGTCGAACCGAAAGGGACGGGTTTTTAAGAGGCATTCATTGCCCACCTTTGTTCCTCCGCCACTCTGTGCGTTTATCTTTTAAAGAGCTACCGTACGCTTGTTGATTATTGGTTTAAGTTCACTTGTGTTTTGCTTCGATCTTGTTTTAATTGAATTGTTTCATTTAGTGCATGCGCACTGGTTCTTCTAGATCTACAAGTCCTTTACGTGAACTCGTAGATATTCCGAGAAGACGTAATCGTAGGCGTGCTGCCCGCATAGTCGAACCCGAGATTCGTACTATTCCCATTGATAAAATGGCTGACAATCGCACAATGGCCGAAATGCTCCAAGCACCCACCGAGGGTTACGGAGATGCCATCGTTTTACCACCAATCGATTCTGATCATTTTGAATTAAAAACGCATTTGATTCAACTCGTGTCTACAAATCAATTCCACGGGTTTGAACGAGAAGATCCGTATGCACACATCCGTTGGTTCAACAAGTTGACCTCAACCATCAATTACAAGGATGTGCCGCAAAAAGTTATCAAATTGATGTTATTTCCGTTTTCATTCGAAGGGGCAGCCCGGATTTGGCTGGAAAAAGAACCCCCTCGATCCATTGAAACTTGGGAAGATCTCGTACAAAAATTTGTCAACTATTTCTTTCCTCCGTCAAAGACGACTAATCTGAAAAATGAAATTTCTGGATTTCGTCAAAGTTTCGATGAAAACTTCGGAGAGGCATGGGAACGATTCAAAGATCTCATAAGAAAATGCCCGCATCATGATTTCACGGAGTTACAACAGATCAATACGTTTTATAATGGGTTGAATGGAAACGATCAAGATTCTCTAAACGCTGCCGCCGGTGGCAATATCTTGAATCGTCGACCTAAATATGTGCTTGAAATTTGCAAGAATAAATCAAAAGTTCCTATTTCTCGAAACAAAGTAAATGTTCCTATCACTCCTGCTTCTTCATCTGGTAACTCATCAGAGTTAGCCGCTCTAACGGACGTAATTCGTTGCATGATGAAGGAAGTGAAAGAAATTAAGAGTGAAATTCATAAACCGGAACCAATCAAAGCCGTAAACAAAGTATGTGAAACTTGCAGTGGCCCGCATGCGTATTACGATTGTCAAGCAACCGATGCTTCTTTTTACCAAGCTCCCGTAGTAGCCGTAAACTACAATCAAAACCGACCGCATGCTGAAACTCATTACCGAGCACCAAATGCTATGGTACCACCTGGTTTTCCACCCGTGCAAAATCAAAATAATCAAAATCGCTTTGTTCAAAATCAGGGACAAAATTTCAACAATTCTCAGAATTTCAACCAAAACCGTAACAATTTCAACCAGCTTTATCAAGCTCCGAATCAACATGTTTATCAACAACCTCTTCAAGCTCCTTTGACTAATGATTTCATGAAAATTACTGAGTCCAACATGCATTCAATGCAGACTCAAATCAATAATATGAAAGTCGAGTTGAGAAAGGAAATTGATACTACGATGTCTCGTCAAACAAATGAGTTGAAGAATATGATGGGCAGTTTCATGAATATGAAAATGAACCAATCTTCTTCATCTTCCGGACGACTTCCGAGCAATACCATTCCTAATCCTAATGCTGAGTTGAAAGTCGTCACCACTCGTAGTGGTAAGACGTATAATGGACCCTCGACTCCTATGCCCCCTCCACCGAGGGAAGTGAATCGAGATACCGAGGTGACAACGGACAAGGTGCATTTCTCAAGCCCACGAAGTACCGCACACGTCCAACCTCCAAATGTCCAAATTCAAGTTCCGGAACCCGATGTTCCTGAAGACCAATCCTAAGCCTTCAATTCCATATCCTTCGAGGCTTAATGATCAGAAGCTTAGAGACAAAACGAATCAACAGATGGAGAAATTCTTTAAAATCTTCAGTGATTTGCACTTTGACATAAGCTTCGCTGATGCTCCCATTCTTATGCCCAAATTTGCATCTACACTCAAAAGTTTTGCTAAGCAACAAGGATAAGTTGTCTGAGATGGCAAAGACCCCACTAAATGAACAGTGCTCGGCGGTTCTCCTCAAGAAGCTTCCCGAAAAGCTCGGAGACCCCGGCAAGTTTTTAATCCCTTGTGATTTCTTGGGGATGGTTCAGTGCTCAGCCTTGGCCGATCTTGGCGCAAGCATTAACCTTATGCCACTCTCAGTATGGGAGAAATTATCTCTTCCAAAGCTTACATCTACTTGCATGACACTCGAGCTAGCGACCGTACTATAACTCACCCACTGGGAATAGCCGAGGATGTCGTTGTGAAAGTGGGAAAGTCAACTTAGATTTCGTTGTGGTAGACTTTGATGCCGATCCTCGAGTTCCACTCATTCTGGGGAGAGCTTTCTTAAGAACGAGTCGTGCTATCATCGATGTATACGCTGAAGAATTATCCATACGAGTTGATAATGAAGAAGTCACGTTTAACATTAATCAAGACTCTAAACCTCTAACCACCAAATGCAACATTGCTACGGTTAATCAAAAATCTGATTCCGTAATTGCTTCCAAAAGAAGTGATTCGATGCTTTCAAGATTCACGGTTAAGAGTCCTTCACAAAAACGTGCTGAGCTCAAAACAAGGGAAATTACCCCTGGTCCAAGCAAATGGTTTGAAAGTTGTGCTACAGAAGTTAAGAGTGTTTTTGACTATGATGAACAAGAATCGGAGATCACATCGGAAGTGGTGAAAATGGCTAGCTCTAAGAGCACACCACTTGTCCCACCCCCGGAATTGGTTTATCGTGTTGAAATTGTTGATTCTGTGGATGAAACTAAAAATCCCACTCCTTATTCTGCACCAGTCATTTCCGACTCTTCCCATCCTTCTCCTCCGCTTGAGGGAAGTGATATCTCTATGGAAGAGCTCGAGGTTTTCTTGTTTGATGCTCCAATTTCGCTGGAAATTGTTGAGCCTGATTGTGATCCGGGGGGAGACGCTCCTTTGATAGAAAAAATGGTATTTGATGAACCGTTATTTTCCCGCCCCCTGAAGGATGTTGTTGTTAAAGATAAGCCGTTAGATCCTCCAGAGCTCAAGCTCGAGGATTTCGTTCCCGAATATGAGAGTTTTATCTTTAATACAGCTGAAGAGAGTAGTGGCAATCCCACTTCTCATTCTGATTTTTCTCTCTCGGCTTATGAAGCCTTTTGCTTTGATATCGATCATTTGGAAGAAGCAGGAAGTGGCAGTACCACTTCTCATTTACATGTCTCTCTTCCCGAGTATGATGCATTTCATTTTGATATGAATGATCTTTATCATGAGGAGTTCCCCAGTGAACTCTCTCATATTATATCTCCTCCGGAATATGATCATTTCCATTTTGATCCTGAGGATGATTCTAGTGTGGGGAGAGGTGTACGTAATCATAAGAATGTGATTATTGATAAAATCATCCCAACCCTCCCTCCCGTTGAAGACAAATTTGCTTTTGACGATGAAGAGTTCTTCCTGATAATCATCATGATATTTCTCCTCTTCATCACATATGGTGTGATTTCTCTTTCCCTTTTCTCCTATGGGAATGAGGACACTATCTTTGACCCCGGTATCTTCCCTTATAGTTTCTACTATTAAAATACCGCGGGTATCTCATCGGTGTGGAACTTTCTTATGTTCAAATGTTTATCCAAACACATTGAATGAAACTCCGATGAAGATTGTTTCTTCCACTTGCTTCCCCATGAACCACTTAATTCGGGGTCGAGTCAAGCTAGTGACTCGGTTAACAAAAACATTAGCACCACATGGGTGACAACCCATGATCCTGACTTCTTTCTATTTTCTGACACTAAGTGTGGGGGGATTCCTCTACTGTGCTTTGTTTTGTGTGTTGTTTGCTCTTGTTTGCAGGTTTCCCTTAGATCGTGATGATTGACGCGCCTGTTTTCAATCCAGCCGCCCAATATCCTATCCTTTTGCTAACGATTATCTAGGGATATCTTTTTAATCCTGTTTGTGAAAATAGAGAATTCTTTCACACACTTGGCTATTAGTTTTACCTTTTTACGTTCTAAGTGTCGGCATAATAGCCGGTACTTTGAATATTGAGGGCAATATTCAATTCTAAGTGTGGGGGGGGGGGGGGGGAATTCTCGCGAATTTTGTCACATATGTACCTTCTAGTGCCCTAGTGCCCTAGTACCCCCGTTTTGGCCAAAATTTTCAAATTTTTTTTCGTTTTTAGATAAGAAATTGCAATAAAAAAGAAGTGTTTAGTCTTGATTAGGTTAGAACAAAGGGAATCCCGACTCTGCCAGAGTGTTGATCTGGCTGCTTCCTTAACGATTAGACTAAGGTTTTACGATTTGTGCAAATGAAAATGCTAAGCGTAGAATAGTTGGTTTTCTTTAGAGCTTATATAAGTAATCTATGGCTTTTCCTCCCAGGAGATAACTAATTTGACTTAATGAGTGCTTATTTTTCAAACATTTGAACACACAAAATCATTTTTCTATACGATTTTGAAAAATACTAGTTCAAAGCTTTATTTAACTTCGGAACAAGCATATGTCATAATAATGTAAAAGTTAAGTAATAAACGTATGTGCTAAAAAGCTACGGTTCAAGATCGACCCTTGGATTCTTATTTCCGGAAAGAATTTAGGTCTTGGCTACCCTCTTACATCGGCCCTTGGACCTCTAATTCAGGAATGTGTGAGGTCTTGGTCTAACACCCTTGGATCCTCATTTCAGGAATGTTTAGAGTCTTGGAATTCTCCGTTGTAACGGCCCTTGGATCCTTTATTCCGAAAGGTGTAAGATCTTGGTTCCCGTGAAACTCCGTTAGTTTATTTTGCACAAGTAAAAAAAAAAAAAAAAAAAAAAGATGAAAAAATGAGAAAATGAAAAGAAAAGAAAATGGAATGATATTGCAAAATGCAATAAATTTTGAAGCTTGCTTGTTGTAAATTTTAAATCTATCTTTCAACTAGTATTAGTCAAAGTTTTATAAAAACGTCGATTTTTGTTATCAAGATTTTGAAATTCAAGCACAGTCACCTAACTTGAATAAATTGTGGGAGTGAAAAGTTAAGTTTCAGCTTACATAGATTATTAGTATAAGTAGTGTTAGCATTTTACAAAAATATTTGCACATTGAATTTAAGCTTAGTTGGGAGTATAAAAAAGAGGATGATGATTTTAATTCCCTGGAGACACCCAGTTTGTGTGAATCCCGTTCCATGATACCATTTTTGGAAATCAAGCATGTTATATATTTTGTTCTAGTTTAAATTTCGGGCATTATAAAAAAAAAATCAAAACGGGGTATGCTTGGTATTCTTTTGATCCTTTCATTACTTTATATGATCGGATTGCTAGGGACTAGCAATAGCTTAGTGTGGGAGATTGATGAGTGTGTAAATACTCATCATTTTACACCCATAATAGATACTAAAATGACCAAAAACACCCAATATATATGGCAGATATCCTTGGTTTGTGTTTTTATGTGTTTCAGGTACAAAGGATTGAAAACGGAGCGAAAACGAGCAATTTTTGGATCGACTCAACAACAATTAATCAAAAGTCAAAGACAAAGTCAAAGTCAACTCCAAAAATACCAAAATGACATAAATGGTCCTTGGAAATAATTTTTATATTTGGCAGCCTTGGTCCTTGGATTTTCTGAATGTTACAACAATGGTCCCTCAACTTAAATCCAAGTCCATTTCTATCCTAACCTAAACTAAACCCAGCCAAATAACTAAACCCAGCCCACACCATAAAATAAACCCAAGCCCAATCATATAACCCATGACCCGGCCTCTTTCTTTTTGTGTTAGCAATACCAGGTTTGACTTCGGTCAAATCCTTCTTCTAAAACCATGCCCGCCTAAAACCATACCACTCCACCCTTATCCCTGACACAATCCACCCCCCTTCTAGCTTCTTCTATACCCTTCCTAATAAACCAAGAAGCATTAATTGCTTCGTTATCATCAAAAGATAACTAGTCAAGTGGTTTTTCCCACTTTGACTATTTTGGCGCCAAAACTGAGTTTGAAGGGCTAAGATCATTTCACACCTATCCAAGGGCTGGAAAAGGTTCAGAGGAAGATAAGAAGAAGAACCCACCTCAGTGTAGTATAAATAGGAGTCATTGTAAGCCTTAATTGGCAAGTAGTTTATTTTCTTAATCGCATTGTACTTTAATTATTTAAGCTTTATAAAATTTAGTTTCCAGTTATCTTTACAAGTTATTTTCAGTCTGTTTATCATTAATCCTTGTACCATTTCCATTAGTTAATGAAAATTTCATGTTTTCAAATTCCTATGTGAACTGAGAATTCGAATCAAGTTAATTGTTATTGGAAATAGCTTCTTTTCTGTTTCTATAAGCTTACATAAGCTCACTATAGCTTTTGATAAGGTTATAATAGTGTAACTCAGTCTTAATCCTTAAAATACCAAAAAAGTAAAAAAAATCAAAATAAGCTATAAATAAGCTGTTTGGTGCAACATAAGCTGGAGCATGGTGAAATATGGAAGCCCATGGTTTAGAGCTTCTTGGGAAGCTATAGGTTGATATGGTACTTGGTCATCAGTCCTTGTTTGGAGCTTAAGCAATTTTGTAAGAAATTTCAAATTTCATGTTTTACTGTACAACTGCTTATTTATGTGCTTCTTGGTGTTTTCAGTACTTATTTATGTTATTTGAGTTAATTTAAGTTAGTTTGATAGTTAGTGTTAGCTTAAATCTCATTTTCACTTTTAAAGATAAAATCAGTCAACTTAGCTTAATATTGACCTTAGCTTAATCAGTGCTTATTCACATATAGGAACTGTTTATTAAGGGTTAATTAAGTTAGTCAATCATTTAATAATCAAAATCATAAGTTAAATTGGTTAGTTCTAGTTTTAAATCACCAAAACAGTCCCATAAAGGACTGTTTGGCTTAAAACCCAAAATGGGTCAAAATGGTTAGTAACTGTTCATTTGCAATCTTGGTTTGTTTCATCTAGCTTAAACTTGGTTAGAATAAGCTGTTTGTATGACTTTTAGAGTTAATGGGATTGTTTTGATGGTTTTGAACCAACTGTGCAAAATTTGGACCAAGGACTGATCAAACAAGCTTCTCATAAGCTTGAGCTCTTTTGTACCTTACTTGTAGCTTTTCTGAGGTCCTTTGAGTCCAATTAGTGGATATTCAAGAGTTGGTTAAGTCTCCTTTGGTTTGTGCCATTTTGTGCAAGTCTGCACAGATCAGCAGACCTCATCAGCTTCTTTGGCTGATTTGCAGCCCATCTATAAGCTGAATTTAAGCCCCCCCAAGGTCTAGCTTTTATATTCTGATTAGGTTCATATTATGAAGTTTTTCTGGTTTCATTTTGGTAGTCCAAAATTAGCTTATAATTAGCTTTTTCTCTGCTTAAAAAGGACCCCAGTTGAACTGAGGTGCCCTACACCAAGGGTAGATCAGCAGACCCTTAGTACTTGTGCTTATTTGATCTTCATTCAGTGCTTATTTCTGTGTTCTTGTTGCTTTTTTAGTTTCCATCTTAGCTTATTATTGGTTGTTTAGCTTATTTCAGTTCCATTATAGCTTAATAATAGCTTATCAGTCCTTTTCTAAAAAAACATGGGCTATTTCTCTTTTAAGCCAACTGATCAGCAAACTTAGCTTATTTCTGGGCTTAATTGAGGTTTTCAAAAAAGGTGTTAGTTGTAAAGTTTGCTTATCACTGAGTGCTTAATCAGTTTCAATCATAAAAATCAAAAAAATAAAATAAGAAGCAAAAAGTCAAAACTGGGATTCGAACCCCAGCCTCTTGACTCACACACAAGCACACTCACCAACTGCCCTTGGGTCTTTTCCAGTTAGATCCTACACCCATTAATACTTAACCTCACTTTCCATTTTAAGCTATCCGAACTTATTAGCTTATTACCAGCTTATCCCAATAAGCTGGCACCTTGTTTGTATTTTTCCTAGGACTGTTTTAACATAAAGTAATTTCACAAAAAGTTTCAGAATTTTTAGAATAGTTTTAATATTTTTTATGCATTTTTCTTTTTTAAACAGTTTTTAATTCATAATAAAAAATATAAAACTCAGAAAAATATAAATCTTTTTTCTAAAATTTTATTTTGTCATTTATAACTTAGGAAAAATAAAATTACACTTGTAAGATTAGATTTCCATATATCTTAGTTTTTAAGCCCGTTTTTAATTTCCGAATCACGTTTTTTTTTAATTTGTTTTAATCTTAGTTTTCTTTGAGAATTTGTTTCTCAATTAGAATATAAAAAAATACAAAATTCCATATTCCAAATCATTAGTTACTCTAATTCCAAACCTTACACGATATCTTCGATTCTAACCTCGCTGGGACATGACCCGGGTAACACTTGCCCGGTATCACACATATCACAAACGTGAGTTTTTGCAAGTAGCCTTTTTCCTAAAGGGTTGATTTGTCAATTTCCGCGTATCACGTGTATCCGTCTGATTATATATATACTTTAGCACGGATCAGTTCCCACCTATCTGGAGGATCCTGATGACTTTTGTCATTCAGGTCTTTGGAGGTAATAAATCCTCCACGGAGCAATTGAACTCATCACAACAATTGATGGTGTTCAGTCTCCTGGAGGGTAGAAAAATCGACATCGGAGGAATAATCTTCCGTGACCTCGTTGCCAAGCTCTCATGGAAATCTAGGCAAAGACACATGTCTTACCCTAGATTCATTTCCTTTGTGCTTCAGGACTTACTTGGCCCTGACTATATTAGGCCTGACGCTCAAGGTTCTAAACCTGACGTCCTACACAAGGCCAATTATTCCAGTGGCATAACAGAGGTACAACCAGTCGCCCTGACCAACTACATGCTGGTAGTCATTCAGGGTGACAAAGCTGTCTCACCCATTCCTTCTCCTGAAAACCAGGAGAAGAAGAAAAAGAAGGTAAGGACCAAGAAGGTGGTTAAACCTAAATCACTCGCCCTTGGATCTTGTGCCTTAGAACCCTCAGAAGGGGAAACTATGGCCAAACCTCAAAGACACCCATCATTGAGACCCTCTTGACCCTAAAACAAACGCCAACGAAGGTCACTGATAAATCATCCTCAGTGTCCTCGGGCAAACCCCAGTTTCCTCATGGCTCTACTGACATACACAAGTCACTAGGGTCAGGAACCTCCACCCAATCACATCCCGATGAAGGAACTGACAAATCACAATCAGTGCCTGAGGGAGAAAAGGGTCCTGAATCCTCGGTAGAGCAGCACTACTCTACTGAGGAGGGGACCCACACCCAATCACATCCTGCTTACGGCCCTGAGAAATCACACTCAGGGTCTCAGGGAGTCAAGGACCCTAAATCCCCAAAAGGGCAGTACAACCCTGATGGGAAGGGGGTCCACCAACAATCACAAACTGTGCCTCATGATAGTACTGGAGAACACCCACCAGTCCTTGAAGGCGCACATGGGGACAAAGACTCAGGGGGCATGCGACCACCCGCTGATATGGAACTACAACCCCCGCATGGTGGATCTAGTCTCTTGGGAACTGACTCCAAACGCCAGGCTGAGCAAACCTACTCAGTTATTATGGCGGGGTCAGGACCTGGCCAAAACTTGTTGCAGATTCAGTCAATGGCGGATTTTCAGGCAGCTTTCTTGTCTGATGAGGAGCTCAGTATTGATAGTGAGGAAGAAGTGTTTGAGGCAGGTGATGATATGGATACTGATACTCAACCCACTGAATAATCGCATCAGTCTTCTCCACTACAAGGTAAAGAATCAGCTTCTCAGGCTGATCATTCTTCGGACTCAGAATCATCCTGCCCAGCTAATCTCAGGAAGTATGACAACATTCTTCCTATCACTGAAAGACAATTGGTCAAGTTCTTGTAGAAGGCCAATAATGCTCTCTTTCAAGGGCTCACTGAAGACATCTTTGACCAACATTGTGAAGCTGTAGTTCACTATGTTAACCTGAAGGAATCTGTTGAACTTTATCGTGATGAAGTTAACGAGCAACAATCAGGGATTGCCTACTCCTTGACAACTCTTGATCAGAATCTTAAAATATTCAACGCTACTCTCTCCAACATCACCAAAAGCATTGCAACTATTCAAGAGTCAGTGAAAGATGACCCTGAGCTCAACAAGAAAATTCTTCAGGCTTCTGAGACCTTTCAGCAATAGTCAACTCAGTTAGCTGAGGTTGTCAACATGCTGAAATCCTCTAACCTTCAGGGTCTCAGCTCTTCAGTGGACTCCATCAAGTCTTCTCTGGTTCTTTTGGAGGCACATTTGGGATCATGGGCCAAGTCTTTGAATTCCTTGGCCTGGAATCTTGGACCTAGGATGACTGCTATCGAGGCTTCTCAGGCATCTCTTGAAGCCAAGGTATCCACACTTCAGCAAGACACCTCAGACATCAAGTCGATGATGACTGAGATATATCAGGCTTTCAAAGGTCAGGCTGCTCCCTCAACGTCAGTGAGCGCTCCAACTCTTGCTCTCACCATGGCTCAAGCAACAGTTGAGGGGGAGAAAGTCATTGAAGCTTCTTCCAGCCAACAACCTCCTTCTCACACTGAGGGGGAGATTCCTGAAACAACCCCATCATCAACTCAAGATAAAGGAAAAGTCATTCTTACTACTACTGAGCCTGAGCCTACAATATTTGTGCTTGCTTCCTCAGAGAGAAGGCCTGACCCTGATGAACCAATCAAGGTCCCTTATGAGATCAATGGAGTGATGCACCTTAGCACTGAGACTGAAATTCAGGCTCATATGGAGAAGGAAGAAGGGTTGAGGAAAGCAGCTAAAGAAGAGAGGCTGAACAAGTCTGCCCTCATCCAGGTGGTCAGTGAAGAGGCCGAAAAGATTGGACTTGAACCAAAAGCCCTTGCTGGAAGGAAAGGTGGTCAGAGCTTTGTTCAAGCTCAGGATGCTGAGATGACTGCTCTCAGGAAGAAAAGAGAAGAAAGGTTGAAAAAGGCTGAGGAGATAAGGAAAAGAGGATCGAGAAGTACCAATGGGTTATGACAAGCAGACTGAGACCTGAACCTATCACTGATGTAAAGATTCATCAAAACACCAAGCCTGCTGTCGTCATTGTCTCCAGAGGTCCTGACAAGAGGAACTTTGAGATTCATGAGCCCTTTAGATTCGCTGACTTTTGGATCACTGAATTGGATGAATTGGGTCCAATCATATTCAAGAAGTCAAACGTTGTTGTCAAAGAACTGATGAAGTCCCTGAAGCTAAAATATGAAAAACTGGCCGCAACACCTCAAGAACTTGGTATTCCCTCACTTCTCCCAGCTCCAGCCAGTCAGTCTGCTCCTACTCAGTCCTCTAGAAGAAAGAGGAAACAAATTGAGTCTGAGCCCGAGATCAAAGTTCCTGGCCTTGATTGCAACAGAGCCCTCCCTGAAGGAGTTACATTTGTGAACAACTTGGTCATCGAACAACCTGAGAGAGGTCTCTTCTTCACTGATGCGTTTGGTGATAAAGCCTTCCAAAGATGGAGTGACATTGATAAGGCAGGAATTAAAACAATGCTTGGTTACCTCATGATGGCCTCCCTAATACAGAGTCCTGAAAATGTGAGGTTCTGTCATGACCTGAGAATCAAGATCCAAGAACATCCTGACCAACATGAGCTGGAATCCAAAAGACCAAAGCTTGAAGCCCTTGGTTACAAGTTTGACTGAAGAATCTGCAACACCACCACTATCCTGTACATTGTTTAGTTGTTAGGACTTATGTAATGAAATTAATAAAATGATGTCCCTTTGTTTTGTTATTTCAGTGTCCTTAATTACTTTCTAGTACATTCAGTATGAGAAAAAGTCGTTAGCTCACTCATTACTGATCAAAACACTTAATCATAATTTATATCCAAATAGGGGGAGATTGTTCGGTCCTTCAGTACCCAAGAGTCCTTAAAATAGGATTTGAATACAAATTCCGCTAAGTGTTAATCAACCGAAAACACAATTAGGTCACTGAGTGAACAGTCACTCAGTGAGTTACCTTCAAGATGCTCAGGATGAGTCTAAGAAGAAAGACTCACCACACAGGGAGGCAGATCTCCCTGAAGTGTTACTTGAGACGAAGAAGAAGGTAATGGGTTCAGTGAGTGTTAGACAAGAGCTCACTAACCCCAGTCTCCTCAACAACAATATGATTGAAGACTGAAGACTGAAGGCGATTACTGAAGAACCAAAAGCCTGAAAGAAAGGCAGGATTGAGTGGGAAGGTTTGAAGAGATAAGATCAAGTCTTATCGGGGTCAGACACAAACCATCCCTTAAGAAGCTAAAAGTCAAGAAGTGTCAGGACTAACACTCGAAGACTTTTTGGCGCAATCCTATTGGTTCTTGGAAATGACAATTACTGTTGTAGTTGTCAGACACGCTTTCCTATTGTTTATGTATTTCTAGTCTTTCAGTACTCTTACATGTTTGCCTATAAATAGAAAACAGATGAAGAAAAGTGGGTTAGGTATTTATGTGCATTAAAAGCTGACAATACCCCTTTTCTCCTACAAAGAGTAACTAATCCCTGAGATAGCTCAGTGGGTCAAAATTGTTACCACTTAAGCATTGCTTAAGTTTAGATAGGAGACACCATACCTTGTCTATTCAATCCCAAGTGTTTGTTCCGCAAAACACTTGGCTAATAGATTCTTTGATTCATTTCTAATAAGAATTTAAACGTTGAAAAAACCTTGTGTTTTTATATTTCGTTGTACTCATTAGTTATAATCAAACAAATACATTGTATCAGTCAGAAACATAAATAGATTAACTTTATAGTTAACTCTAAGCGTGTAAAGGGAACAACAGATAGGATCTCATCACATTAAGCATCTAAATGAACTCAAGAAACTGTTCTCGGTACACATGAACAACATGGATGCTAAATGCTTATTCGTTTCCGTTGAGAAACTCGAACTTTGTCGGGTACTAAGAATGATTTTTTAGCTAATACTATTTGAAAATTTAATTTTATTTTTAAATTTTTTGTATTTTTATCCCTTACAGGCAATGCCAATGATGGGCCTTGATAATACAGCTTATTGGTTATTATGGCTTACATAAAAGGGAGTCATCAACTAGTTCTCAGGTCTGTTTACAGTTCTCTTTCGAATGATGTTTCAGATCCATTCTCCTCGCACACAATTTTGTTTGAATAAATGTTTTATGTGCATAATTTGATCTTTTTAAATTCATAGGGGTAAAAGTAACATTTTTTGTGGCTCAATTATGAGATAATGCAAACACATTAAAAGCGATAAGACTTGAGTATGTAAGGAAACGTGGATATGACTGGGTAAATCTTGGATCACGCTGGCAATTTTACTTTAGTCATAATTAAAAATAAGCCACTGATCATGTTTTTGATCGAAGGTTCGTTCTATGTTGGTAATGTATGTCAAATATCAAAATACTATTTCATTTTAGATTGTCCCTTAACTAACTTATGTAATACACACAGGCTATTGGACGCTTCCCATAGGGACTTGAGAGCTAGAGCTGAAACATTGAACGTTGTCCCAAAACGGGCAAGTCAAATGTGTTGGGTATTGCGTCAAAGCTGGTAAGCTTCTGCTTATAAGTTATACTAATAACTAATAAGCCGATTATCAATAGGCACTCGAGAAAGTAGTGTTTAGGTTTGCTTATTTTGTAGTAAAAAATACTTGGAAATTCAACCACATGTTAAATAAAATTTCAATGGGATTTGTTTACAGAATGATTATGTCTGCTGGAAAGTGACATAAGTCCAAAATTTTAAGTCAGCTTTTGAATGCCACACAAAAGTGTGCGCGGAATATTATTATGAAATTCAGAATAAAAAACAACTTATTATGAAGGTTTTATACAGAATTAAGGTTTTAGTCGAATTTTGCTTGGGAAATACTAACCTATAGTGAAATTAGGCGGTGACAATCTTCCATGGGCACAGGCTGTCAAACTAGTATCAAGCACAAATGGAACATGTTCCAGAATCTCCAAGGCAGGATGCTTAAGATGAACAGTGCAATCCTTAGGTATTATTGATACAGATGAGCTGCTACTTCCAGATGTTGAAGCAGTCAGTTACTGGCCGTTATCATTATTTTTAGGCTAATAAACCACATTTTTGGTCGTCAAGTACAATTCAATCATGTTTATGATTATCGGTGCAATATGCTTTTCTACATTTTAGTGAGTGTGTGACTGTATGGTGGAGGCCAACTTTGAAACGATTATGCATCCGTATTGTCCTCCCCACGTCATGTAACACAAGGTAAGGATCTTTCATTTTTCACATACTCAATCTCTGTTTTTTTACTGTATCAAGTAGACTTTTGCGTGAACTACAAGTTCTTCTTTGCAATTAGGAGTAGTTAATAACTATTTATAAAATACGACACACATATTGAATTTACATGTTTTATATAACTGGAAACGAAAGCTATTGCGAGGTCGATTCATTGAAATGGGTGGGTTTGGGGGCTGAAATGGGTGTGGGATTGAGGGCTGAACTGGGGGCTGAAATAGGTGCGTTTGGGGAACTAAAATGAATTTAACAATATTACGTGTTTATATTATACTATATACTAAAAATCATTGGGGGAGGGGGGGCGTAGTCCCCAACAATGTAATTAACGAGTGGTTAACATGTTAATTCGGCCCCTATTGGTTTTTCACGACAAGAGTCAACATGCTATTGGTTGGAAGAGATAATTGTGGTGCTTATGTACAGTTCTGATAAATAGTAACTGCACTGTTTTCCACTATTCATGGCAACTGTTATTGTAATATGTTTCACACACACACTCTCATATCTTCCACCAACACACAACCTCCTTTCTCAACACTTCCAGAAAAATCTCCCAACATCAACTACCAAAACCCTAAGCAGCCTATAACCTTCCTCTGAAGACTCAGCTTCGCTCAATATCCGAACCAAAAAAGGAAAAGAAATCAAACAACCCTGTTTTCTTCTCTTCTTGGGTTCGTTCTACAACAAAAAAAACTAAGCGAAAACAATTAAAGATCACAGATTCGTGTTTAGGGCTTTAACCAAAATCTTTTTAAGATTAAACACGTTTTCTTCATAGATCGATCTATTTTGAAGCTTAGCTTCAGTGTATATACGAATGAAAAGGAAAGAATCATAACAAGTGTGTTACATTCTTCCTTTAATTCATTTGAGAAATAATAAGATCACATATACGAACCAGGAAGCCACATACAAAACCAAAAAAAAAAAAAAAAATCGAGATTCGATTTAAAGATGTCGAAGAAGAACTACAGGTATGTGCTTCTATTAGTTTTTGATTTTTTTTATGATTTTGGAGGAAAATTGATTGCTATTATGTGTTAATTTTTATTTTTTCAGGAAGTTCTTCACATCTAAGTTTGTATGAAACTTTCTTTACGTCTATGTCATTATCATAGTGAAGGTGATATTTTTGTATTTTTTATTGTTCAAGATCTGAATTTGTTTTGATGGTGGTATAGGGTGCCTTAGAAGTTTTATAGCAGACTATGTGGTTCCACTGATGGTTGATGCATTGTATTACTATTAATGTTTGTTTACGAGTGTGGCTGGTATAGCGGCGATAAAGTAGTCGGGTGTAGACGGGGAGGAAAAAATCTTGTAAGACTCTTGAAGAGCTGATGAGATTTTCCTCAATGTGTATGAGCTTATTTGCTTTTTTTTAATATGAAATAAGCCTATAAGCCGACAAGTTAAGCTAACCCAAACACCCCCTTTTCATGGGTTAAAACTGAAGAATAAGTTGAAAATGGCTTTTGACATAACCTTTTATTTTCATATTAGGTCTACTTGAGTTTTTGGTGGTTTTTAAGTGTGCTATAGGCGATTTAGCTTGCGTAATGTTTAATTTATTTTCTTATAAGTTTCAGGTTTGCAAGCTGTGTTCAAGAAATTGCCGTGGGGGTTTTCCTTTCGTAGGTTTGTCTTTGTCTACAACTGTCATTTCTTTACTAACACGTTTTATTGGGTTAAATTAAGTTGTAAAAATGTGTTCTTTATGTATAGGATGTTTGATTTACGCGCTTATAAGTAAAAAATTGGCATAGAGATAACTAGTTTAGGAATTAGTGTTTGGATTTGCTTATTATGTGCAAGAATGTGATGAGTAGATATAGAAGGCAGGAAGCAGTGAGACAAGCCTATTAAGCAGTTTGGCCCCAAAATAAGTAGAAAGAATAAGCAATTATGAACACCCTCTTAACGCTAATGCTGTCAATAAATGGCTTATTTATTGTCGTTTTTACTTGGTTATATGATTGTAGGTTTGGAGTAGTAGCATGGATATCACGTAAATTTAATTGATTTTATTTGACATTCAATATATATATATTTTTGATTTCATATATAATAATACGTGCAGCTGCTACAAGTATGAATCCAAAGTTTACGCTGGTCGCAAGTAACGACGTAATTCATCAGTTGCGAATGCATATTCAATATTATCTAAAAGCCTTTGAAATGAAGAAGGGTTGCGGCTAAACTACCATTTTTACCCACAAGGTATGAGCATTTTTGCGTCTTACTTACTATCAGTATTATTATCAGTTGTGAATGCATATTCAATATTATCTAAAAGCCTTTGAAATGAAGAAGGGTTGCAGCTAAACTACCATTCTTACCCACAAGTTTTGATACTCAATTGAGTACAACACTGTGTCAGCCATGATGTTATGCCAAAATGTATTTGGTTCCCTAAACAACTAGCTATATATATGCATTATTTACCCACATTACTTTATAGGTAGATGCTTTAACCTCATAACTCAAATTTGAATTTAGAAAATGGTCTTTACCTCTACTAAAGTCCTTTTTTTGAATTCCGGTATGATTTATGAGCTTAAACCATCCATCTACGAAGTAATGTGTGTAATCATCGATTTTTTATGGGCATTTTTGGCATAATAGAGAAAGTTCCATGCGTTTGACCCCACTGCACTTAAAATACTTATGTTAATTCTACTTACGCTAAAAAAAATGTAGCTCAAGATCAAAAATAGAGGGAAAGGTGTGTTTAGGGGGTTGATTCAGGGGGTTGGTTTAGGGAATGACTTCAGTGAGTTAGGTTGGTGAATTTTATTATGGTGTTCATTTTCTTGGTATATGTGGGTAGATTTTGATAAAATTTAATCCATTTGATCTTTTGGTAATTTAAATCATTACAGTGTATTGTTTCTTACATGACTTTAAATGCCGTAAAATTTGCAGAAGACGAGTGACACTATGGTGCAGTTAGTTAATATGGAAGTCTAAGCTGAGATCATGGAACGTTAGATGGTGACACATGAAAGTTTAGTCACTCTATAAGGGGAGGTTAATAGTTTCCTACAGTAACTGCCTGATCATTACGGTTTGGAAGTGTTGGTTTGGTTCCTACGGCCACGGGCCATGCAGTTGCTGTGAAGAAGTTTGAGCAAATCGAGGAGGATGATTTGAGTAGGAGACTTGCTGTGCTTAAAGGCCGTAGGTGAATTTATGTTTGTACGTATTATGCTGTTTATGATTTACTATTTATGTTTTCCAATTGAGTTTAAGTAAAATTGGATTTGGCTGATCTATGTTTCGTATGGTGTTTAACTTCTATGCCACCTGATAGTGAACCCAAAATCTTGGACTGAGATGGATCCGAATTTCATGAGGACATAAGAATGTGCTGATGACAAATTTGTTTGGACGCACGCGTCCGAAATGTTCCCGATCGCTCAGGTAAAGCTATGGGTGAATTTGATTTAGGTAGGCTGTTGCACCTTTTGTCTGCTATTCATTTGATGATCCTGGCAGCCTTAAACCTTCTGTTGCAGCTGCGGATGCGAAGATACTAAATATTGCAAGTTTCACATGATAGTTGCGCGTACTAATCTCAGATGTATGTGGCGCGGTGTCTGTGTGTGCGTGTTGGTTTCTGATCTAACAGATATATTTCTTACTATATAGTTGTCTGTGAAGATTGAGTCTCTGTCTTTGGACCATGTTACACGTTTTAAGGTTAATTTACCTGATGAGAAATCCAAGATTCAGGTTCACTAAAAAAATATTACAGTTCGGGACGATGGAGTAGCAAGTGAGTATATTTGTTCCCACAATTGAACCTGTACATAATTCATTCGGTTACTTATTTAATGATTTTCAATTGAATTCGGAAAATCATGACCTTCTTTTTTATTTGGGAAAATGGAACTCGCGGAGAAGTCATTCGGTCACTTACAACATGATGAGTCCGACTCTTTATAAGTCATTCGGTTACTTACTTCTATTTGAAAATTGAAAATCGATTTTTAGTGTTCGGGATTTCTTTCCAAAGTCTTAATTTTTTTATAACAACGATCTTCAGACAATAGTGTATTAAATTTTGGGGAAAAAAGTAGAGTTTTTTGTTTGACTGTTGTATTTTCAAAACTTATTTAACAAACTATGTACGTCTAAAAATATTTAGCAAATGATATTAATTCATGTATTTTATTAACAAAAATAAAAAGTCAATTGAAATAGGAGAAATTAAACAAACTTAGGCATCCATCATGTTGCCGCCGTGCAACGAATGTCTTCTCCTCCATCACTGGCACCGCCTCCCTTGCTGAGCCTTCACCTTAATTCTTCTTCGACTACTCAATATTTACGAGTCAGTAAAAACTCCATAATATAATCAATTTACCTGCAATAACAACGTACGGCTTTTTCGACATCATACTCGAAGGAGGAAAGTATTATATCTATATAGTAAATCCCATGGTCGGTGACCAAATAAAATATTTAATGCTCGATTAAAAAATTACTAAACTTAGTGGGGTAAGTTACAGCCCAGTAAAAGGTCGCTGGCCCATACTTTCTTCCTGTTCTGTTTTTCAAAGATAATTACAAACTTTCAGATAAGGTCGACAATCCACAAATCCAGACAATTCTAAACCGCTGGCCGACTTTCTGAATCCTTCCACAAATTCGTTCTTCGTTATAAACAATTTATAGAGGAGTAATCCTTTATTTTTCTGCAAAAACACTATACCGTTCAGATTTATATTCTTTTTTATATATCAATTTGTGTCCAATTTAAAAAGAATATTCTTGAAAACACAATGAGATTCGCGGGTGTGTATGTGGCTGTGTTCTTGATTGACAGTTAATGTTTTTATAAAAAGTTTATATTTTTATTGATATATATATATATATATATATATATAAATATATTATATATATATTATATATATATATATTTAATTGCAGTTTTCAACTCCAATTCATGGGTGGGATTGCTTGAAGATACTAAACTTTGGTGAGCAATATCCTATTTTATGTTGGAGGTAAATTATTGTTAGCGGGTGTTTGGGATATCTTAGTTTATACGGTTTGCGATGTACGTCATGGTTGTTCTTTTGTAGAATATGTGGAGATATGTTTATTGTCAACATGCACTCAAAGTGCTTATTGTTTACATGCACTCAAACCAATTTGAAAATGTTATAATTTTGGATAGCTTTGAGGTTTTGGTGTGTTTGTTGTAATGATTTAGATTTGGGTTTGTAAGATTGTTGTTGTGTGTTAACCGTTTGATTTCTTTCTTTCAGGTAGGATAATGTTTCTACTCCTGTTTCGCCTTAAAGGTAAGTACCCTAATTTCTAAGTATGATATAAAGGCTATTGGTTTTGTGGCTTCTTTGTTTTCGACTTTGTATTCAAAACAAAATGTGGATGCCCATGTAAAAATAAGCAACCAAAAAAATACTTGACTGTATGGATTCTTGATTTTTTTTTGGTAGGTACGGAATTGGTTACAAGCTTAAAAAGTGCTCAACAGCTGCCGATTTCAGTGAAAGGGTATACACCTCTGTTTTGGTTATCGAAAAACTTTTTTATGTGACTAGATAGCAACGACTATCAGTTGCAACAGCTTTTGGCATCATTGGAACATTAATTTTTAACTATCATTTTTAAATGTTGCAGGCCGATGAAAAGATTGTAGATAATAACCACTATAATAACCTGATGAAGCCGAGGGTTTTACCATACCCTCGGTTCGAGTGAAAACAACCCACAACACCCAAAAATAACGGCTTACAAGACTATCACATAACTCGACTCAACCACAAAAGAAATCAATAAGACTCGGCCGTGAGCTAAAGCTCACGGCATAACCACGACAAGACCTCAAATGACACAACCACACCACGATAATAGATACCAAACATTTATTAATCATTTTTAGTTATTAAAAATGTAAAACCCATTTGTTTTAAACACCCAATCGAACTAAAACTAAAAAATATACTCGACAAGCTCGAATTATTGCACACCGAGTCACAACCACGGGTGACTCGGTGTTACCCACCTTTAACACTCTCGGATCTAAACAAATCTTGGCTGGAAAAAGATACGGGGTGGCGCGTGGTGACGGTGGGGGAGGGTTTTATAGTGCGTTTTGTTGTGAAATGGTTTAAGGGTTGCAAGAGACGAGGTTTGGTGGTGGTGGTGTAAAAAAAGGAGTGGCGGTGAGGGCGTTTGGTGGTGGCCGGACTTGATGGCCAGAAAAGATTAAAGAGTTAGAGGGGGGGAGGGGTCGGCTGTTATTGGGAAATGAAGGGGATAACCCTAAATGTTGTTATAATTTTCTTTATATAGCAAAGGACTAGATTTAAATGTATAAGGCCCCTCAAGGACTGATTGTGTAACTTGGGTGTGGGGTGGGAAGTGACATTCGGCCAAACTTTCTATAACACGTAACCGGGATAGATTTAAGTATCGAGATGACTTCCTGAGTAATTTTAATGTGTTCCACTGATTTTAGAATAATTTTTCCATTCAAAATGACTATAAATACGTCTATGTTCAATTAGCGCGTCCAAAAGTCAACATTTCTCGTTTTTATTAGATCTAACTGTGCCGACTCACGGGGTTCACAAAGGAATACTCATCATATTATAAAAATTCACGATATATAAACCAAAATCCAGATAAAATATCCAACACGTCCAAAAGTGATTACAAGTGATAAAATGTTCATTTTTAAAACGTAATGCGGTAACTTAAAATGTTCTTGAAATTTACCAGTTGTCACAGCCTCCCAGCCTTAGAAGAAACCTGTCCCGGGTTTCAGTTCGAGTTACCCGATACGTTTGAAAAGAGATGAGGGTACTTTCGCTTTATCTCATCCTCACGCTCCCATGTAAACTCAGGTCCACGCTTTGAGTCCCAACGGACTTTAACTATTGGTATCTTGCTACGCTTCAACTTCTTGATCTCACGTTCCAAAATCTCAACCGGTTTCTCTACGAAGTGCAACTTAGGATCTACCTGAATCTCTTCCAAGGGTATGTGTAAGGTCTGATCAGCAAGACACTTCTTAAGGTTCGACACGTGAAACGTATCATGGACGCCACTCAGCTCTTGTGGTAGTTTTAGTCGGTAAGCTACTGGACCAATTCTCTCAGTGATCTCAAAAGGTCCTACGTATCTAGGTGCTAGCTTGCCTTTCTTTCCAAATCGTACAACCCCTTTCCAAGGTGATACCTTGAGTAACACATGATTACCAACGCTGAATTCTAAGGGTCTCCGTCGGTTGTCGGCATAGCTCTTCTGACGATCTCGAGCAGCCTTGAGCCTATCCTTAATTTGAATGATCTTCTCAGTGGTTTCTAACACTATCTCAGGTCCTATCATTTAACTCTCTCCAGCTTTCGCCCAACCAATAGGTGAACGACACTTTCTTCCATAAAGTGCCTTGAATGGTGCCATATCTATGCTGGTATGGTAGCTGTTGTTATAGGAGAACTCGGCTAATGGAAGATGGGTATCCCAATTACCACCGAAGTCTATGGCACACGCCCTGAGCATGTCTTCTAGGGTCTGTATGGTACGCTCGCTTTGACCATCAGTCTGTGGGTGATAAGCCGTACTCATATCTAAGTGTGTTCCCAGGGAACTTTGCAATAATTGCCAAAAGTTTGACGTGAAGCGGCTGTCACGATCAGATATGATCGATATAGGCACACCATGTCTTGCCACTATCTCCTTGATGTAAAGTCTAGCCAATTTGTCCATCGTATAATCTTCTCGGATAGGTAAGAAATGTGCAGACTTAGTCAACCTATCTACGATGACCCAGATCGTATCGTGTCTACTACTAGTCCTAGGCAACTTTGTAATGAAGTCCATTGTTATCCTTTCCCACTTCCACTCGGGAATCTCCAGTTGTTGTAACAAACCAGATGGTCTCTGATGTTCAGCCTTCACTTTAGAGCAAGTCAAACACTTGCTAACGTAGATGGCATTGTCCTTCTTCATCCCAGGCTACCAGTACAAGTCTCTGAGGTCGTAGTACATCTTATCCACTCCTGGATGAACGGAGTACCTCGCCGTATGTGGTTCATCCATGATTAGGGTTCTTACATCACCGGTTAACGGTACCCAAATTCGGTATACAAAGTACAGTCCCCCGTTGTCTTTTTTCTCCATTTGCTTATCTAAGCCTCGCATCTTCTCCATGGGTGCATCCATTTTCATAGAGGCCTCTCTCTGAGCCGCCAATATCTTATCCTTGATACTCGACTGTATGGTTATACTCATGGCCTTTACTTTCCTAGGCTTGAGTCTTTCCTTCCTACTCAAAGCATCAGCTACTATGTTTGCCTTACCTGGGTGGTAGCGAATTTCACAGTCATAATCGCTAAAGAGCTCAATCCATCTCCTCTGGCGCATATTTAACTCTTTTTGATCGAAGATATGTTGGAGGCTCTTGTGATCAGTATAGATAAGACTTTTCGTCCCATACAAGTAATGTCTCTGTTGATGCAAATAATGTTCTAAAAACGTTATTTATATCTTTCGATTACTTCACGTTTTGAGGATGACAAAATGTGAACTCACGTTACGTTAAAATTAACGTTAACAAGTTTTTAATCGGAAGATCTCGTTTCTACGCAAATCACTCTTGAACAAAGTTACAACTTGAACTAGTGATCAAAGAAGTGAATTTATGTTTTGAAAATTTACATTTTAAATGGGACAAAACATTTTTTATCAAAAATACACATTACAAATTATTTTTGAAATATTAAGAAATGTTTTAATGGAAAAATTAGTTTGAAAATCATAACAGCTATTTTCCCCCCAAAATCAGTTCCAACCTTCCCCAAATAAGTTTTCACCAGAAAAGACAAAAATTGGAGCGTCTTTGTCAGGCCACGGTTCCACTAAATTTAGTGGAGCCGTATGGTATTTAACGGAGCCGTCCGTACCGATTTTATTTGTAACGTTCAGATTTTCTTTGCCTATAAATACCCACCTCTTTCACAGTTTTAGGCACCCTTCACACACAGAAAAATCCCTTAGCTAAATCCTCTCACACCTTTCACTTCTTAGGGTCATTTAGATTAGTTTTTCTTTGTTTCAAGAGTGATCCAATCATCCTTCAAGTGATCCTCTTCATACCTCTTCACTAGCAAGAGAAGAACACAAGTATCCAAGTTGATACAAGGTGTTGTCATCCCTCTTCATTAGCAAGAGAAGACCTCTTGTAACACTTGTTACAACCTTGTTGTGTCTTAGCATACATCAAGTTTATTTTCTTTTTGTGAGTGAGAGTGAAGATCAAGTGTGATCTATAGAGATAGTGAACATCTCTTGAAGCCATTGGGCTTGTGTGATTGATCAAGAAGATCAAGGGTCATTAGGTTAGTGTTAGTTGAGTAGAGTGAAGTGAGTGTTGATCATTGTGATCGTGTTGAGATCTTGGTGATCTCTTGAAGCCACTGGGCTTGAGTGTTTGGTCACGTGGACCTTGGTAGATTGGTGCTAGCTAAGATTAGCACTCGACATCTAGCTTAGTGTCGGTAATAGGATAAGCGACGTGTACGGTTTTCTCCGCCTGAAGGGAGGTTGTTGATATAGTGTTTGAAACTCTCGAGTGTGGTACTCGGGGAGTGGAGTAGGGCGAAGAAGAGCTTCGTAGCCGAACCACTATAAATCCTCTGTCTCGGTTTGATCTTTCCAACTCTACTCTTTACTTTTATTTGTTATTATTACTTAGCTTAGTGTGTAGTTCATATTGGTGTTGATTGACTACACATAGAGTTCGAATCAAAGTTTCCAATAGCATACTTTTAAAACAAGATTTTTAAAAGAAGTTTTTAAACCGGTAAACTATTCAACCCCCCCCCTTCTAGTTTCCCACAATTGGTATCAAGAGCCACGTCAGTCAAGATTTTAAAGTATATTGTATTTTAAAACTTGAATCGATCAATGGATTCCGACAAATATCTAGAAGGGCAATCTATGCAAAGACCACCACTTTTCGAAACCGATTGGTTTATTTATTGGAAAACAAGATTCGAAACGTATGTGAAATCAAAAGACATTGATCTTTGGCATGTTATTACCGAGGGTGACTTTCAAACTATTCAAAAGAATCCGGAAACTAAAAAGGATGAAATAGTTTCTTATGATAAACAAAGTGATGAACTAAAAAGGAAATTAGCCAAAAATAATGAGGCTAAAATGATGATTTATAATGCTTTGCCTAAAAAGGAGTTTGAAAGAATTTTCATGTGTAATACGGCAAAAGATATTTGGAAAACCTTGTTAGTCACTCACCAAGGTAATAACCAAGTCAAAGAGAACAAGATAGATCTTCTTGTTCAACAATATGAACAATTCTCCATTTCGGAGGATGAGTCAATAGATAATGCTTTTGCTAGATTTAATACTATTATCACTAGTCTTAAAGCTCTTGATGAAGGTTATTCTAGTAAGAACTATGTTAGGAAGTTTCTTAGAGCTCTACATCCTAAATGGAGAGCAAAGGTCACCGCCATAGAAGAGTCAAAGGACTTGGCGGCATTGTCACTCGATGAACTTATAGGAAACTTGAAAGTTCACGAGATGATCATCAAGAAAGACTCTGACATTGTCAAAGGCAAAAGTGAGAGAGTTAGATCTCTAGCATTAAAAGCCAAGAAGGAGTCTAGTGATGAGGAATGTTCGAGTTCCGGTAGTGAAGATGAAGAGTACGCACTAGCCGTTAGGAACTTTAGAAAGTTCTTTAGGAGGAAAGGTAGATTTCCTAGACAATCTCGCGATGAGAAGAAGTCATCCCAAAGAAATCATGATGAAAGAAAAGGGACAAGTGATAGGAGATGCTATAGATGCGGAGATCCTAATCACTTCATAGGAGAATGTCCTAAGCCACCAAAATCCAACAACCAAAGAGCCTTTGTAGGAGGTTCTTGGAGTGATAGCGGTGAAGAAGAAGAGAAGAAGCCTAACGATGAAACGTGCTTAATGGCTCAAGCTTCTAACGAGGTACATTCCGACTCTTCTTATTATAGTGATAATAATTCGTCAATAGATGACAGTGAATTACATGACGAATACAACAAACTATGCGTAGTTAGTACTAAGATCTTAGGTAGAAACACAAAGCTAAAATTAAAATTAAAAGAACTAGAACTACAAGTCTTAGAACTAAAAGATCAAGTCAAGAGACTTGAGAAAAACAAGGAAGTAGACTTAGGATGCGGGTCATGTATAAGTCTTCAAGTAGAAAATGAAAAACTTAAAGAAAATGCTTTAAGAATCATTAAGTTTGATGAAGGAACTAAAAAGCTTAATGATATACTTGAAAATATTAGATATAGTGAACATGACCGTTCGGGTTTAGGATTTGACCCAAATCAGGCTTCTACAAGTGGTACTAAATAAGTAAAATTTGTAATGCCTGAAAAGTCCATGTCTGAAGGTGACGGCACCATTAAAGGTACAGACGGCACCACTAAACTTAGTGGTACCGTGGTACCATGTGGTGCTGAGGACAAAACTGGGTCAATTCTGAAAAGTAACTTAAGTACTAAACCAAGTCAAGTAGTTGTAAATAGAACTAAAGTGTCTACTCCAAGTAGAGAGGAAACCAAAGTCTTTAACAAACCATTGTCATCTCCCGAACATGGATTTGTAAAGTGTGACACTAGGTTAACTACTACTCCACCTAGAAAGGTAAACTCTCCCAAACCTCGGTCTAGAACTCCTCTACCGAGAGGTAACTTTAGAAGACAAAATCATCCAAGTAACTTTCCCGTAACTTGGAATGATTGTCCACCACAAAGTTACTTACCATGGGAAATGTGTCCTCCATTCTCACATCCTAAACTAACGCAACAAATGCGTAGGATGTTTAACTCTAACAACTTTGGACCCATGAGATATTGGGGACCAGATGTTTGAACATTTGTTTTGCTAGGAAAACATGAGTGTAAATAAACTTTGGAGTCTAACAAAAGGAGTATGATGCGTTATCAAGCAAATCCGGTGACGCAATTGTCAAGTCGTGTCTTTCATGCTTAACATTCAACAAAGGTACCATAGTCTTCTAGTTTTAAGAGCAAACACCTCAGGCACAGGTACGCTTTCTTAAAACACCCTTGTTGATAGAAATGCTAAGCATGTAGTAGTGTTAGAATCTAACTTGGTAGGCACTGTCATAAAGAAACAGAAATTCACAATTCATCATTACGAACTCAACTTGTCCAGAAATATTCGATGATCGCTTCAAGATCATGCGTGACAAGTTTGAAATGAAAATGATGAGTGAATTAAGTTTCTTCCCTGGCCCGTAGATAACTCAACCTAAAGAAAGTATCCATATAAACCTATGTATACTATATATGTATAAGATACTTAGATTAGACAAATACTAATCTATACTAATGCCCATATCCGTGATAACGAATCTCACAAGAGACGATGAAGGTGAGTACACGGATATAACTAGGTTAGGGGCACAATAGGTAAAGTAGTTTACCTAACGGCAAGTAGGTCCATTATCATGAATAGTGTTGGCTTTGTGCCCACTTGTAAGAAGTGTCCCAAAACTTCTTACATCAAAGTGTTCAATGTATCATACGATGCATTGAAGATACTACACACTTGAGACTACGATATCTCAAGGAGACGGTTGTAGAAAATGTTTCTATACCAACTCTGATAATGCGAGAGTTGATGTGGATTGAGACATAAAGAGCAATGTTTGTACCTTCATAGGTTTGTTAACAAACTTCTTGGTTCCCCAAGAAACAAACTACTCTTGCTATTTCCACGACCGAAGCCGAGTACGCAAGCGCCGGAAAGGCATGACAACAAACACTATAGATGAGACAACTCCCTGTGAAGAGTAGCAGTCAAGATGCCATTAGACTTGTCCGGGAACCCTATAGTTTGCTCATGAACGAAGCTCGTCGAAGTACGTCATCTCCCCGCGGAAAGACATCTCCTCCGTCATGATAACGTCGAAAGAGAAATCTTTTCTTTGAAAAGTATCTCTTCTCACCTTAACCTTTACATTCTCGTCAAATGACCTCTTAATACTCCATTGGAAATATTAATGTCATCTCTCACGTCCCATCATATGACTTTTCAAGTCATTCCTCATATCCCGCTCATGACTATTTCAATATTTCTATGGAAATATTAAAGTCATCCCTCGCGTCATACCTTATAACCTTTCATCCCCTCTTATGACTATTTGAATATCTCTCCGGAAATATTGAAGTCATCTCACACATCCATCTTATTCTCGACTCATGACCCTTGAATATTTCATTGGAAATGTCAAGTCATTCCCTAAGCCTCATCTCATGACTTCTTAATATTTCACTGGAAATATTAACGTCATTCCTCGCATCTCGTCATATGACTTTTCAAGTCATTCCTCTCATCCCGCTCATGACTATTTGAATATTCCTTCGGAAATATTAAAGTCATCCGTCACGTCATACCTCATAACCTTTCATCCCTTCTATGACCTCTCGAAAGTTTCGCGGGAAACATTGAAGTCATTCTCTACAAATCGCCCATGACTTTTTAAGTCATATTTTTCACTCGTCATGTAACACCCCAACCCGGCAAGGGTAGAAGTATCACACAAATGGCTCCATATCAGATCAAACAAAGCATACAATCAATAGTAATACAATGGTTCTCAAAGGTTACAAATGAAATCTTGCAATACAA
The DNA here is from genome assembly GCA_021014915.2 of Artemisia tridentata subsp. tridentata. Lineage (NCBI taxonomy): Eukaryota > Viridiplantae > Streptophyta > Magnoliopsida > Asterales > Asteraceae > Artemisia > Artemisia tridentata. The sequence continues at coordinate 401,487,341 of CP139508.1, forward strand.
AGGGTTACAAAGGAAAATAAAAGCTGCCTATCAAATCCATAAGTACATCTCTTCTAATGGCTTCTACTCAAAGTCTTCTAAGTCCAAAGTCTCTTCACTCTTACCCAGCTTCCAACTAAAACCTGCCGCGGGAAAAGAAACGCGGCTGAGCTACTAGAGCTCAGTGAACAGATATAACGTAACAAGCAGTAGTATAATGTATAATTTACATGAGTAAAAGAGTGTGGAAGCATGAATACATGGTATCAAGATGAAAGGTAAGAGTACATGGTATCATAAGGAAAGGTAAAAGGGTACATGGTAAAGGAAGTCAGAAATCCACTACGAGCCCATAACATAACATGAATCATAATCATAATCATAATCGTAAACATGCAGAGGGGAGACCTCTTAGTATCCTGTGAATATGAGGGGTGTCCTCAATCATGGGTTGGAGTAGCTAGCTCCCGGAGTGTGAAAGACGTGTATCGCACACACCATCAGTCACCATGAATAACATAACATAACATGAACATGAACAAATCTAGGATGCATCCATACGCCCCCGGTGGCCATAATCTGCCTCTACATAAACATGAATCATAAACATAACATGCAGGGACGGGACAGGTCATCACTCTCCTGCCCTAGAGTCATGCCATCGGTGCATCGACTGACATGGACATGAAACCCTCATGCCTAGTGAGTGGCTCGTAGTATCAAACTGAGGGTAAAGGTCAAGTATCATGAATCATGTTTTTAGTTTACTTGCATAGGTCAATATCTTGTTTCATAAGTTCATAATCATAGGTTCATAATCATGGTTCATAAGCAAGGTTCATAAGCAAGGTTCATAAGCAAAGGTTCATAAGCAAAGGTTCATGAATGAAAGGTTCATAATCACAAGTCCATATCAAAGGGTTATAGTAAAAGTACTTTTCCGAGGTTTCTATCAAAGTTCATTTAAAACAATCATTTAATAATGGTTTTCATAAAAATGATCTTTCAAATAGTTTTCATAAAATGATCTTTCAAAATAGTTTTCTTAAAGTCAATATATCATGCTTGAAAAACTCTTTCAAAATACTTTACTTAAAACATTTCCATCTCATATCAAAAAGGTCTTCATATCATAGGTCCAAAATCAAAGATCAAAGGTCGAAGCAAAGGTGTCATAGCAAAGGATCGTAACAGAGTATCAAATCAGAGATTTAACAGATTAGAAAAGAATCATAGGAAACCTTACAAGGAAGGTCAGAATATCTGTACCGTATTCGATAGCAAAACAAACCAAAGACAGATCACAACACACCGGATCACTCCCGCTTCACGGAACCTATACGAATTAATGATCGATTAATATTTAAGAGTTCATTTATTATCTTAATGACGTAACTGGTTATTGTCTTAGTGCTTATTGTTAAAATATTATATCTTCACATATTTAGTCATATCTTATATCAACATGTTTATGTCTTGATCATTTTTACTAATAGCATAAGTTTTCAAAGGTTTCTCGAAACATTGCTATATCGGATTAAGAGTAAGATAGACCAAATTCGGAAATATGACTAATCGAATTAGGAACAAGGTAAACCGATTTAGACACCACCAACTCAAACCACATTCGAATAAAAGTCACAAGGTTTCATTCACGATTCATTTATTTAGCATGTCGAAAATCTTAAGGTCTATGCTAGAGGACTTATACACATATTTTAATATATCTCATATCATTTTGATTAACCCCAAATACACACACCAATGCCAAGATAAGGACATGACCGACCCTTCCAAACATGCATGCATGACCACACATAAGAAATAGTTCTTAAACTCATTCCTTTTTACGTGACACAACATGTACAACCCATTTCATTTCTTTGCTTTTATATCAATTTATTTACACATTCTTTATGTATTTTAACTCACATAAGGCATGCATGCATACCCATGACATTCGTACACACAAACACATCAAACACATACTGATCACATAACTCACATCAACACGGACCTAAGAAGTCATCAGAAATCATAGTCTTAACCTCCCTTATACGACCCACATTCAGCCCACTTAAAAATCATGAATGAACCAAGTTTTGTACCCAACATTAATGTCATATACACACAATAAAACACCACACGACATACCCACAAGACCCACTTCTTTCACATGAAACTCGACCCATATTACAGCCTAACTCGACTCACAAACAGCCCTCCTAGTGACTCATTAACACAGCCACACGACACCACTTGTGACCACATAAAATCATAATATTCCACTCTAGTCGACACCCCCCTTTATAAAACAGCATGGGTTCGAAACAAATGACAAACAAACATGTATGTTCTTTCTTTTTATTTTCTGTTCGAATGGGTTTAGTCTCAACAGCTTTTAGTTGTGTATTTAGGTCACATTCATGCGTCTTATAGGGTCGAAAAACAACTGCAGCAGGTTCACTTCTTAGAGTTTTAGATGTTAGTTCATGTGTTTTAAATTAGGTTACGAATTGAATAACAAGAATAACATATTCAGTTTGACATATGATGATTAGGGTTTTAGATTGCATTGGTTTTATTAGATCGTATGAATATATATGTCGAAAGGATTAGAGAAAATATGAGTGAGTATTACCTTGTGATAACGAGACGAAGAAAAGAGAACGAGAGCAAGGACCCAACGAACTAATACCCACAACACGAACAGCAAAACAATAGTTCTTGTACTTTATGAACAACACCAACCGCCACAACCTTCAACAACTTGATCTTAGAGGGAAGGAAAATAGCAGACTTTGTGGTTTTTTTTTTTTTTTTTTTTTTTTTTTTTTTTTTTTTTTTTTTTTTGTATTTTGTCGTAGGGTGTGAATGTGAAAGGGAAAATGTATTAACAAAATCATAGGTGGAGCGTCTCTAGTATAAATGAGGTAGTAAATTTCCCATTAAATGAGCTTTAATAAAATCGGTTATGCTTGATGATTTGGGCCGAGCATTGCGGAATGGGTTTTGCAAAAAGAAGCAAAAATTGTGTGATAGTTTAAATTATATAGAATCTCATACTATTAATGTATAATTAGGTCATGTCATATAATTTGTCATAATATTTGTAACATATATATATATTTTGTTTTCGTGTCAAATAATTGTTACCAACTTAGGTAAAAGTTAAATTTAGACGTAAAATTAGGAATTCGAACTTCCGGGTTTTACACGTCACATGACTCATGAATATTTCACGGGAAATATCAAGTCATTCCTTGTGTCGCGTACTCCGACTAATTAAATTTTTCATGGGATATATTATAGTCATCCTCCTAAACACAACTCATAACTTCTATTTATTTCACGGGAAATACTAGAAGTAAATCCTCATCCAATGACAACTTAGTCAATTTCCTCGGAAACACTAAGGTCATTTCCGGTCATCCCATTTAATCATCTTTCGTCAAAAAGTTTATTAGGTATAAACTTTTTCCTCTTGTCAAAAAGTCTTACTAAATAAGTAAGATTAATCAGCCAAAAGTCAAAACAGAAGAAAAACTGGACCATTAGACATACGGCTCCACTAAAGAGCCACGGCTCCACTAATGTTTAGTGGAACCGTGGAGCCGTGCATCTGATAAACGCGCCCAGTTACACTTTTCTTCTGCACAAAATTTCCAAACACACAAAACCACTTCCACTTGCTGTCAAAACCGAACCATAACACCATAATTCAATTAATCTTTTGCAAATCAAGATTGAGGCATTGAAATTAACAAATCCTAACCACAACATCATCAATTGTAAGTAATTCACTCTTAATTTCTTTTAATTTGAGTCTAGGGTTTGTTCTTGCGTATAAATCCGAATTGGGGATTTTCAAAATTTGTTAAACCCTTGTGAAATTAAGACAAGGATTAGACAATGTAGCATTCACATGATTCCCTAAACCTAGGATTTCCAAAAACCCATTTGTGTTGCAAAACCTAATCCTAAATTAACAACTAAAATCGGATTATGGTTGATTGCTTGTAGTGGAATCATGTTTAGGATGATTAAAATTAGATTAGGAACGTTTTGCATTAAAGCTTTTCAAACTTAAGCTTTTTGGCGCCACAATGAGTCGTTTGCCAAACATCCCCATTCGAATTTTTTTTTTCACAAGTCTAGGATCATGAAACCTTTTTCATGCATTGTTGATGCAAATTAAAAACGTTTTTGCATGCATACATGAACTCTCAAATGTGAGTCGAGTTACATAAGTAATATGTATTGTTCGATGCATTTGATTGAGCAAAAGTGAAGTTAGGAGCGTTTGGGTAATCTCATTAGGATCATTTTTAGAGTCGAGATTACTACATCTCCACATTGTTTGCATTTAGGCACACATACACTGGAAGCAAAATTATTAAAATGCAACGAATTGACATATACAAAAATATTTTTTTGTAGGTAACAATGCCTCGAAATGATTATCAAGAAACCCAAAATTACATCCATGAAACACTTAAAAACCCAAACATTCCAAATGAACAAAAAGCCTACTTTGCAAAAGTCAAAGATCGATACATACATGAGGGTCGGGTAGTTGATGCCCATTTTGTCCTCTTGGATCATATCCAAGCATGTTTTCCCCTCATTGAGTTTGATTGCTTATACAAAATAAGTGGTCAAATCTGTCCTCTTTTCATTCTTGAATTTTATAGTCGAGTTCGTACCTTCACCAATGATGAAGGTAATGTCTTCCTTGATTTTTGGATCAAAAATCAAAATATCCACCTTTCCGTCACCGAAATTGGTCATATTTTCGGTGTTCCTTCCCATGGTCAGTGTGCATACACCGAAGACCATTCCCTTGAGTCTCTTGTCTACAACCTTGAGAATGAAGGTGCTTATAACACTGAAATTCCAAGTCCTGAACTCATCAAACAAACTATCCAAACACCTCGAGTCATTCACACGTACCAAAAACGTGATGGATCCATCATTCCTCTTGACCCAAACAAGATCTATCTCAAAGAGCTTCTTCCCGATATTAGAAATTGGGAACTCATTCTACGTGAGAACGTGTTAGGCCTTGCCGGCAACTGTGATCACGTTTCGGCGAGTCTCGCCCATATGCTCTATTGTCTCTTTGCCGAGGTACCCTACAACCTCGCATACTACATGGTCAAGAAAATGGCCAACATACTGATGTGCGTGTGTATTGCTCTAATTCTTTTATATCCACGGCAGCGGCACCAAAGACTTGGTGCGCGCGTGATGTGTCGTTGTGGTTTTAGCAGTATTAATGCCTACTCAAGTTTTAAATTTATATTTAGCCAACTTATCAATAAAACACACACTTTAACGAGCAGTGTACCCGGTCAGTATAAATATAATGGTAAGTAGAGTGTCGATCACTAAGAGTGGAACGTATTATCTAGTTATTCTAATCAGTATTTTAATATCTTAAGTTAGCTATACAACCTAATCTAACGCAAGGGGGGTTCAGCCTGAGAGACTGGCACGGTTTGGTTATGATTAAATAGAAAACTAAACTAATGATCACGAATCATCGATTAGCACACACGTACACAGATAGATACTTGAGACAATAAGAAGACCTGTCCTGATAATTAAGTAGCTTGTCACTTGTTTTATTGCTAGTTTTATATGAAGTGTATATAATTAACCCTTTCTCGTTGGCTCTAATCTTATCGGCGAGTAAACCCTTAATGATCACTTATGTCTATCCCACTATTCTAGAAACGATAGAATAAATAGGCGAGGAAGGGGCATGGCGACCCAAGCATTGCTCAGCTAGACACAGAGGTTATCAATGCACTAATAAAAGTCACCAAAGACATCAACATATAAACTTTAATTAATGGGAAAGCAATTTTAAGGGGTGCCCATGATATTCCGTAGTCACATGGAATCGGCCCATCAATCCTGATGAATTAAAGTGTACTAATACAATAAAACAAAACTACTTAATGAATTGAATACATGCAGGACCTTCTTACAGCTCTTGTATCTTCGTTTAGGGTGTGTCTTGTGCTGCTTGGTCGTCTGAATTCTGCTTCTAGGGTTCTTCTGTCTTCGGTCTCTAAAGTCTAGTCTAAGTGTCCCGAAATTCGTCTGGCCTTGGGGTATTTATAGTTTCTGTCTGAGGGATAGATGCGGCGCATCTAATTGATAGATGCGGCGCATTGACTTAACTTCGCGTGGGATCCAAGATTAATATATTCAGGAATATTCGTACACCGCCTTAAGATGCGGCGTAACTCCATTTCTTTATGCGGCGCATGTCCTTTGCTGTCTTGGATTGTAACTTGTGAAATCTTGATAGTGATACGCCGTATGTAAGAAGTATGTTGCGGCGTATCTGGAGCAGAATGATCTTGATCTTGTACATTTCAGTTGACTCTTAACATCTTGCTTGTTTTGCTCCATAATTAGTCCAAAATCGCCAAGTTTCACATAATACTTGTTTTTACCTTAGAATTACAAAAGTAAACATTAACGTATCAATTCTCATATATAATATAATAAAACAAGTCAAATAAATAGGATAAATGATGATAATAAAATGTACTTATTTGAGTTCATCAAATATCCCCCCATTTGAACTTTACTTGTCCCCAAGTAAACCTTAGAATGAATTTTATGAAAATGTATCCTAAAAGATATTAGGATTTATTTTTATATTTAAGCATGTATTCGTTTTGTCATAATTGCACAACCAAACACTTAACGAATTAGAAATAAAATAAAATATTTCGATAAAAGCAAATCTAATCGTTTAACTGTCCAGTCGTGACGAATATTCAATCATAAGCTTGGCAAGTATACGCATCTCCCCCACTAAAGCTAAGGAATAACAAGTCTAAAGCGGTAAAAAGGGTTTGTTGGTTAAGGGTGAATCATCCTTTTTAATCTCTATCGATCTCAAATTCCAGAAAAGGCGACAAAATCACAAATACATGATCGAATCCACGACCACGATACTTGCAATTGCTCAAATCCTTAACTCGAATAGGCTAAAGATAGGACCAAGTAATCTTCACCAATAATATTATATCAAAAAGGGCGACAAAATCATAAATACATAGCCGAATCCACGACTACGATACTTAAGATTGCTCAAATCCCTAATCTCAATAAATCAAAGGTTTGGATAAAGAATGATGTAGGGTATGGATAATATTTGGGATACAAATTGGTGTAAAATAAAAAATAAACAAAACAGATAAATTAAAATCCTAAGTGTGGTAAATTACTTTCCCAACCATCCCATGAATAAGACTCATATCATTGAATAACTCACGCTTTAACACTTGAAACACACGCTTTAGGTAGACACGAATTATACTCAACAAGATCTCAATCAAAGAATAACCTTAGTTGGCGTTCCCATAACGGCCAACTCCCATTCAATCCATAAATATAATATACAACAAATAGTGGTGATATCGCCCACTTAATACAAAACTTTACATAAGTTGGTTAAAACAAACTTCCAACTTTTTCATTTTTTTTAATCAATGCATATGTGTAAAATTTCACAACTTTTCTATCACTATTTTTCCGGATAATTTTTCCATACATTTCATACTTTCAGAAATAACTGTAATAGTGAAAGTAGTAAACACACGAAAAATAAACTCAAAGTTATACAATATTTACTTTCATACCAATTGCATTGTGCAATTTCCTGACTCAACCAAAGATAATGAATTACGCACGCGAACACAGGTAATGTAAGGAAACACACTTTGCCTAAAGCAATTAACCACGGATTTTAATCTACAGGGTAGGCTAAGGTGTAAGGGTGTAACGAAACATTATAACAAAGGTGTAAGAAACGAAATGAATGGCTCTGAGTGTTTTTCTACGGGTATCTTACTCTAAAAGTAAGAGTAACAAAGGGTTTATACGGGGGTTAACTAACCAGTGTAGTTAGTTAATATCACATAACATATAAAGGCTATTTGGGTGTAATCCTAGAAATTTACCAATTTAGACAAGTCATTCCAATTATACAGATAATACTTATTATGGTGGTCTCGAATAGTATACAAGCCAAGTTCTAAAGTTTACAAGTCACCGGCACACTCATAGATTTGTGAATTTTGAAAAGTTCACAATTTTTGGAAATAATGTTATGTGTGCAGCTATGTAATTTAGACTTTAAACAAAAACATGCTATAAAATTTTAAATTTTGATATATTAAGCGCATTTTAAGCATATTTTGAAAAAGTTAAGGACAAGTAAGTGTTCTAATTCTCCAATCCCCCCACTTAAGTTAAACAACGTCCTCGTTGTTTGTGTTAAAGGTTAAAAACTGGAAAATAAAAGAATTAGAACAGAAAAACTCCCTTGAGATTTGCTTGGTATGATCCTCCATTATTCGTATAAGAGCAAAAATCAACTTTCTTGTGGATGAGAACGTTTAAGCTTCAAAAATGATGTATCCACAAGAATGCAGGAATCTATAATACCATTAAGACTTTAACACACCTGAGTTAAGAAGGTTCAAACTTGCATAATACATTAGTAGTTAGTAAAAATAAAACATAAAAAAATTAAAACTGAAAATCATAAGGTCAGTCGATACGCCGTATCTTATGGAAAAAGATACACCGTATCGAGCCTGGAATAAATACGAATCAGAATAAAAGATGCGTCGCATCCTTAACCAGGGATGCGCCGCATTAAATAAACTGACAGAAAGTTTTAAAGTCAAAAATAAAAATGCAGAAAATGAAATAAGATATGACCTGTACATTTGATACGCCGCATTTCATGGAAGGAGATGCGCCGCATCGAAGTGCAGGTTTGACAGACTTGATACAAAATCAGAAAATAACACAAAAGATAAGCATGGGTTGCCTCCCACGAAGCGCTTGTTTTTGTTCGAGTCACGAGCCTGACTCCACCCTTATTTACTGTGTATTAAGGTGTTGTTCCCCCCACTTGGGATCAAGTGCGGGTGATAATAGCAATAAACACGAAAAGAGTGTAAATTTGCTAGTAAAGATGGAAGAAATAAATAAAGATCATACCTTGGCAATATATGTACATCTTTCCTATCCTTACCCGGTTTGGTTGATAAATTGGATGACTTGACCATTCCATCTGAAAGAGTAGTGTGTTGAGGAAAAATGAGTCTCCTTTCTTCTTGGTTAGTCTCTTTGGTAGTAAGGCGTCCCTTGACTTCCGCAGAAGATGAGAAAGGGTCTTTGGCAAGTAAAAGTTCGAGTTCCTCTATATCCTTCATAGGGTCGAAATCATCATCTTCATCAATCATAGCAATGTTTAAGAGCTCATCACCAAACTCTTCCTCGATCTCTACCAAAAACGGGTTGATCACAGGTGCTTCATGTGCTTCAATAGGTAGTGTAATAAATTTCACCTCATCATTTTTTTGTTTTGCAACCTGTTTAGGAAAACTAGCAAGATTATTAGTAACGGGATTAATAATATTAAATAAATTTGTACCACTTTGTGTTGTAAGTGACTCCAATTCATCTTGTGAATCTCCATCTTTAACTAGTGGTCTTGCAATTTCAGCATCGTCCCGAATTTCATTTTTAAACAAGTCATCCCAGATTTCTTCAAAATCCCTCGTTGGGTCAAAATCTGGTTGAGATATGTCATCATATACAATTGCGTCAAATGGTTCGAAATCAAAATAAGAATACTTTTCATCTTCATCCGTTGGATTGTCTAATGGTGGTAATACGATTGCAGAATATTCTTCAACGTAAGGTTCCGTATACACATCATCTTGTGCAATCTCCGAAGAAAAAGTAATATCAATAACAATTGCCGGAATTGGTTTCACGGTATATGAATCTTCTTCATCATCATTTGACATACACCAAGTGTGTTGAAATGGCAATTTGTTTCTTTCTTTCCTTGACTTTTCTTGTCCTAAAATCAAGTATTCTTCCATAGTGATTTCTTTCGTCTCAATGACTTGTGCACCATATCTTGCTCTTTTCCAATCATACACTTGATTATTGCTCAAGGCTCTTTCCTCTATAAACTTGACATATTCTTCCATTGTAATATCCGGATCGTCCATCTTCCTGAAATAAACTTACTCGTGCAAAAGAAGAGTGAAACAATCAAAGTAAAATAAAATTTGCTGATATCTGTAGACGATGCGCCGTATCCAAAAAGCTGGATACGCCGTATCTTATTTCGTTAAAATTTAATCAGACTTTTATTCAGAAAATAGATACTCCGCTTGGAATTAGAATGCGCCGTATCAGTTTTAAATTATCAAAAATCGTTTATATTTATTAAAATTAAATGCGTCGTATTAAAAAAAGTTAATGCGCCGTATTTTCGTTACGTTTCAAAATACAAGATTTTTTATTCAGAAGATGCGCCATATCGATAGAGATCGATGCGTCGTATCTGTTTAATAATTCGAAAACTGTTTTTAATTTAAATAGAAAATACGCCGTATCTGTGAAAACAGATGCGTCGTATGGCGTTAGGGTTTAGAAAAATTTCTTATTAAAAACAGAATACGCCGTATCTTGGGTAAAGATGCGTCGTACTCGAATTTAAACGCGTTGTATTTTATAAAAATTAAACGCAATACGTCGTATCTGTGAAAACAGATGCGCCGTATCGTTTGTATCAGCACAGTACAACGATAGCAGAATGCAGAAAAATACAGAAAAACAAAAAAAACAAACAAAAATAAAACAAACAAAAAGAAACACAAATTACAGAAAATAAAACACACGAAAACAGAAAATATGCAAATAATACAATGAATGCAATTTATCTAATATACAACGGGTTAGCGGTTAGAATCAAAAAAATTAAAACCTAATTAAAATAATAATCAAATTAACAGATAATAACAATTCACTCCCCGGCAGCGGCGCCAAAAACTTGATGTGCGTGTGTATTGCTCTAATTCTTTTATATCCACGGCAGCGGCGCCAAAGACTTGGTGCGCGCGTGATGTGTCGTTGTGGTTTTAGCAGTATTAATGCCTACTCAAGTTTTAAATTTATATTTAGCCGACTTATCAATAAAACACACACTTTAACGAGCAGTGTACCCGGTCAGTATGAATATAATGGTAAGTAGAGTGTCGATCACTAAGAGTGGAACGTATTATCTAGTTATTCTAATCAGTATTTTAATATCTTAAGTTAGCTATACAACCTAATCTAACGCAAGGGGGTTCAGCCTGAGAGACTGGCACGGTTTGGTTATGATTAAATAGAAAACTAAACTAATGAGCACGAATCAGCGATTAGCACACACGTACACAGATAGATACTTGAGACAATAAGAAGACCTGTCCTGATAATTAAGTAGCTTGTCACTTGTTTTATTGCTAGTTTTATATGAAGTGTATATAATTAACCCTTTCTCGTTGGCTCTAATCTTATCGGCGAGTAAACCCTTAATGATCACTTATGTCTATCCCACTATTCTAGAAACGATAGAATAAATAGGCGAGGAAGGGGCATGGCGACCCAAGCATTGCTCAGCTAGACACAGAGGTTATCAATGCACTAATAAAAGTCACCAAATACATCAACATATAAACTTTAATTAATGGGAAAGCAATTTTAAGGGGTGCCCATGATATTCCGTAGTCACATGGAATCGGCCCATCAATCCTGATGAATTAAAGTGTACTAATACAATAAAACAAAACTACTTAATGAATTGAATACATGCAGGACCTTCTTACAGCTCTTGTATCTTCGTTTAGGGTGTGTCTTGTGCTGCTTGGTCGTCTGAATTCTGCTTCTAGGGTTCTTCTGTCTTCGGTCTCTAAAGTCTAGTCTAAGTGTCCCGAAATTCGTCTGGCCTTGGGGTATTTATAGTTTCTGTCTGAGGGATAGATGCGGCGCATCTAATTGATAGATGCGGCGCATTGACTTAACTTCGCGTGGGATCCAAGATTAATATATTCAGGAATATTCGTACACCGCCTTAAGATGCGGCGTAACTCCATTTCTTTATGCGGCGCATGTCCTTTGCTGTCTTGGATTGTAACTTGTAAAATCTTGATAGTGATACGCCGTATGTAAGAAGTATGTTGCGGCGTATCTGGAGCAGAATGATCTTGATCTTGTACATTTCAGTAGACTCTTAACAACTTGCTTGTTTTGCTCCATAATTAGTCCAAAATCGCCAAGTTTCACATAATACTTGTTTTTACCTGAGAATTACAAAAGTAAACATTAACGTATCAATTCTCATATATAATATAATAAAACAAGTCAAATAAATAGGATAAATGATGATAATAAAATGTACTTATTTGAGTTCATCACATACGTAGTCGCTCCGATAAGCTCATGTCATATGGTATGTTGCTTACTCGTCTATTCACGTGGGTCATGGAAACCTACCCACATCTCCAAAGTGTCAACTATGTCTTAGTCACTCCTGTCATGAAACCCCTTGGTGGACCACGACGTCGCACAAAGCAACGTACGGACAAAGGGTCCAAGCGTGGTCGTAAATCCACTTCTGTCATTCCTCTCTCATCCTCCTCCTTCGATCACGGGTCATCGTCTCAACCTATGAATGAATATGATGATGAGGTGAACGAAGAAGGAACATCTCGTCCTCATACTCCTTCTCCCGACACCTACTTTGGCAACCCTAACACCTCATCATTTCGACGTACAACCGATCTCCAAAACCCGAATATGACCCTAACCCACGTGATGAGAAGGCAAACTATTATGCACAATCGACAAGTGGAGATGCATGAGCAAACTATCGAGGGATTCAAGTCGATTGGGAATGTTATTAAGGGATTAGGAGACACGGTCAAGGAGTTGGGAAAAAGGAAGAACTAAAGGATGCTTACTTAAGTAGCTAATCTAACTTAAGTACTACTATTATGGTCTTATGTATGGCCATCTAACTATAACTTACTTGAAATGATCCTTTTGGTTAGGTCTTCACACTTGAATTTGGTTCTCTTTGGTTAATTAATCTTGATGATTAGTTTATCTTGCCTAGTTCATGCATGATTAGCTTATTTTATTACATACACTAGATGTTAAAACTTGCTTGAATTCATGCATGCTTAATAGTTGCCTAAATACATAGATGATCACATGATCACATTAGTTGCTAGTTTAACTAGCTTTAGGAATTCTATGTGCTTAGTAATATTGAGGCTTTGAGATTTGCAGCCAATGGATTCCCCAGAAAATTTCCCCATTTAGGCTGCCTAAAACCTGCAGACCTGGAAAGAAGGTCAAAAGAGCCCACGGCTCCATTAAATAGGCCATGGCTCCACTAATTTTAATGGTACCGTAGCACCTTTAATGGTGCCGTGCCTCTGGAAGACGAAAACTGCTATTCTCTTCCACTTTTTGACCCTCTTTTCCTGAAAATTTGCAAACAAAACCTGATTCCCATGCACCCAAATCCCCAAATCCAACATTTCAAACTTGCATGCTTATGATTTGGCTATTTAAGCTAACATTATGCATTGCCATCCTTACACCCATCCTTACACCTTCACATTCACCATACCATCATCATGGGATCAAGGGTATTCAAGAAACCTAGATTCAACATCAAACCAACCAACCAAACCACTTTAGTTGATCAATGGATCAAGAATGTCAACACACCCCAATCATCAACTAAACCTATCACCAATGACATTCCCCTCATTGATCTCACCTTGGATGATGAAGATGAAACCCATACACCTATAACCTCTACCAAATCATCATCTTCCTTCACTACACCCCAAGCTCCATCCAAGGCAACCTCTATCCAACCTACATCCTCATCCTCCATAACAAGAATCAACACACACTCATCTCAACCTAGTCCCATTCACCCTTTAGCCTTGACACTCAACTCATCACCATCAACTTCCCTTGAATTGGGAACTAACACAACACCCTCATCACTTTCAACATCACCACAACCTCTAACTCTCACCCTCACCCTTTCACCAAACACTCCCTTTGAATTTGGGAGCAACACATCATCACCTTCACTATCACCATCACCTCAACCCTTAATGGGTTATCCCATCATGTATCCCCTTCACTCACACACCTTGAGTTGTGCTTGTTGTCATCACAACTTTGAGCTCATCATGAACCTTAGAGATGAGCTTAGCTTTAGGTTTTCATACCTTGAACACCTCCTCACACCACCCATTGGACCCATCATCCTTCCACCACCTCCACCACACAATAGCCCAAACTAAACATGGTTATATTTAGTCTCCCTAAATAAATGATTAGGAACCTTTTGAAGTTGGAAGCAAATCTTGAAGCCTTATATTACTCTTGAAGTTTATATGTCTTCTTGTTAGAATTATTTGCTTTCCTAATGTAGTCATACTTATGTATGACATTTATTTTATGTTTATGAAATGGGCTTTTCATTTTGGCTACTTAGCCATAATTATTTTTCTTGTTGTTGGACATTTGTCTAATGTGCTACTTGTTAGATATTGTTTATTTGTCGTCTAACCCTGTTTTGTAGCACGAATCATTGCTCGATTCCTTTGTGTTCTCCAAATGAGAGAGAGTACACATCAAGGGGGAGCCTTAACCACCTTTTTGATTTGACAAAAAGGGGGAGAAATGGGAGTAAACTCATTAAAAACTTGTTAAAACTAATTTTAACCTAAAATGAGTTTACATTTTGTCATCATCAAAAAGGGGGAGATTGTTGATGCAAATAATGTTCTAAAAACGTTATTTATATCTTTCGATTACTTCACGTTTTGAGGATGACAAAATGTGAACTCACGTTACGTTAAAATTAACGTTAACAAGTTTTTAATCGGAAGATCTTGTTTCTACGCAAATCACTCTTGAACAAAGTTACAACTTGAACTAGTGATCAAAGAAGTGAATTTATGTTTTGAAAATTCACATTTTAAATGGGACAAAACATTTTTTTTCAAAAATACACATGACAAATTATTTTTGAAATATTAAGAAATGTTTTAATGGAAAAATTAGTTTGAAAATCACAACAGCTATTTTCCCCCCCAAAATCAGCTCCAACCTTCCCCAAATAAGTTTTCACCAGAAAAGACAAAATTTGGAGCGTCCTAGTCTACCACGGCTCCACGGTTCCACTAAATTTAGTGGAGCCGTATGGTATTTAACGGAGCCGTCCGTACAGATTTTCTTTGCCTATAAATACCCACCTCTTTCACAGTTTTAGGCACCCTTCACACACAGAAAAATCCCTTAGCTAAATCCTCTCACACCTTTCACTTCTTAGGTTCATTTAGATTAGTTTTTCTTTGTTTCAAGAGTGATCCAATCATCCTTCAAGTGATCCTCTTCATACCTCTTCACTAGCAAGAGAAGAACACAAGTATCCAAGTTGATACAAGGTGTTGTCATCCCTCTTCATTAGCAAGAGAAGAACTTAAGTAATCAAGAAGATACTAGAGTTATAGTTGATAGGTTTTTGTAACACTTGTTACAACCTTGTTGTGTCTTAGCATACATCAAGTTTATTTCCTTTTTGTGAGTGAGAGTGAAGATCAAGTGTGATCTATAGAGATAGTGAACATCTCTTGAAGCCATTGGGCTTGTGTGATTGATCAAGAAGATCAAGGGTCATTAGGTTAGTGTTAGTTGAGTAGAGTGAAGTGAGTGTTGATCATTGTGATCGTGTTGAGATCTTGGTGATCTCTTGAAGCCACTGGGCTTGAGTGTTTGGTCACGTGGACCTTGGTAGATTGGTGCTAGCTAAGATTAGCACTCGACATCTAGCTTAGTGTCGGTAATAGGATAAGCGACGTGTACGGTTTTCTCCGCCTGAAGGGAGGTTGTTGATATAGTGTTTGAAACTCTCGATTGTGGTACTCGGGGAGTGGAGTAGGGCGAAGAAGAGCTTCGTAGCCGAACCACTATAAATCCTCTGTCTCGGTTTGATCTTTCCAACTCTACTCTTTACTTTTATTTGTTATTATTACTTAGCTTAGTGTGTAGTTCATATTGGTGTTGATTGATTACACATAGAGTTCGAATCAAAGTTTCCAATAGCATACTTTTAAAACAATATTTTTAAAAGAAGTTTTTAAACCGGTAAACTATTCAACCCCCCCTTCTAGTTTCCCACAGTCTCCATATCTTGAGAGCGAATACTACAGTGCCCAGCTCCAGATCATGGGTGGTGTAGTTTTTCTCATGAACCTTCAGTTTTCGAGAGGCATAGGCAATCACCTTACCCCTTTGCATTAACACACACCCAAGGCCTTGACATGACGCGTCACAGTATACTACGAAATCTTCGGGACCATCGGGGAGGGCTAGTATTGGTGCATTACGCAGATTATCTTTCAATGTCCGAAAGGCACTCTTGATGAACTCAAATAAGTACATTTTATTACTATCATTTATCCTATTAATTTGACTTGTTTTACTATATTATGTATGAGGATTGATACTTAATCGTTTACTTTTGTAATTCTCAGGTAAAAACAAGCATTTGGTGAAACTTAGCGATTTTGGACTAATAATGGAGCAAAACGTGCATAAAGTTGAAGGTCTACTGACATGGACAAGATCAAGTCAATTCTGCTCCAGATGCGCCGCATCTCACTCTCGACATGCGCCGCATCTCTATCAAGATATCACCAGATACGATCCAAGATACAAGAGGACATGCGCCGCATCTAATCATGGAGTTACGCCGCATCTTCTGGCGGTGTACGAATATTCCTGAATATTATAATCTTGGACCCCACGCGAAGTTAAGTACATGCGCCGCATCTTCCCTCAGACAGAAACTATAAATACCCCGTAGACCAGACGAATTACAAGTTCCGGAAAACCTAAAACCGAAGTTCGAACAGGAGAAACAAAGGACGAATTCAGTCAAGGAGGCAGCACAAGACACACCCAAATCAAAGATACAAGAGCTGTAAGAAGGTGCTGCATGTGTTTAATTCATTAAGTAGTTTTGTTTTATTGTGTTAGCAAACTTTAATTCATCAGGATTGATGTTTATATGTTGATGTCTTTGGTTACTACTTATTAGTGCATTGATAACCTCTGTGTTTATTAGTGGCTTGCGGGCATTTGACTGCGGGACATAATGTGGCTCCCACGGTTATTACTAAATTGATCACTTAGGAATAACTTTTAGACATAAGTAATCATTAAGGGTTTACTCGCCGATAAGATTAGGACCAACGAGAAAGGGTTAACTACATACACTTCATATAAAGCTATCAATAAAACAAGTGACAATCTACTTAATCATAAGGACAGCCCTCTTATTGTCTCAAGTATTTATCTGTGTACGTGTGTGCTACTTGCTGATTCGTGCCTATTGGTTTATTTTATTATTTAATTGCAACAAATCGTGCCAGTCTCTCAGGCTGAAACCCCCTTGCGTTAGGATATTAAAATACTGATTAGAATAACGAGATAATACGTTCCACTCTTAGTGATCGACACTCTACTTACCATTATCTTCATACTAACCGGGTACACTGCTCGTTAAGTGTGTGTGTTATTGATAAGTCGGCTAAATATAAATTTAAAACTTGAGTAGGCATTAAAACTGCTAAACCGCAATGACACATCACGCGCATCAAGTTTTTGGCGCCGTTGCCGGGGAGTGAATTGTTATTATCTGTTAATTTAATTAGTATTTTAATTAGGTTTTTCTTTTTATTAGATTAATTGCATCATTGTACTATTTTGCATATTTGTTGTATTGTGTGTTAATTGTTTTCTTTTATTTTTGTGTGTTTATTTTCGTTTGTGTGTTTAATTTTTGTTTTTATTTTTCGTACTTTTCTGTTCTGCTATCGTTGTACTGTGCTAAATCAAACGATACGGCGCATCTGATCTCTCAGATACGGCGTATTGCGTTTAATTTTTTTTTAAAAATACAACGCGTTTAATTAATTCGATACGACGCATCTTTTCCCCAAGATACGGCGTATCTGTTTTTAATAAGAAAATTTTTCTAAGCGATAAAGTAATACGACGCATCTGCTTTAGCAGATACGGCGTATCTGTTTTCGAAAAAAAAAATTTTCTAAACGTTAACGCCATACGACGCATCTGCTTTAGCAGATACGGCGTATCTATTATTTTAATTAAAAACAGTTTGCGAATTATTAAACAGATACGGCGTATCGATCTCTATCGATACGGCGCATCTTTCTGAATCAAAAATCGATATTTATTTTTAAACGTAACGAAAATACGGCGCATTAACTTTCGTTAATACGACGCATTTAATTTTAATTAGATAAGCTGATTTTTGATTAATTAATTCGATACGGCGCATTCTTAAATTCTAAGCGGCGTATCTATTTTCTGAATAAAGTCTGATTTAATTTTAACGTATTAAGATACGGCGTATCCAACTTTTTGGATACGGCGCATCGTCTGCAGATATAAGTAACTTTAATTTTTCGTATTCCGTTTTCGTTGTTAATTTTCTGATATACTACTTTCTCGAGCATACCCTACTGATATTTTTGTGTTGATTTCAGGAAGTGCATGACCAGGAGTTCTACGAAGAACTTGATTCAACCTTTCGAAGATCCTGAACGAGCCCTACATTCGCTTAAAAGGCTTTTCAACACAAGAAGCTTTGATCTTTCAAGTTCACTCGAGCTTGATTATTTTTCTGAAGAAAAAGAGGAAGTTGAAACAGAAACAATGGGCGAAAACACTACTATGGAGGAATACATGAACAATACCCGTGCTGATTACACTTCAGGAGTTGCTAGACCTAAGTTTGATGATAATTCAAAATTTGAGTTGAAGGGTCAGTTTCTCAAAGAGCTAAGAGAGAATGCTTTCAGTGGGACGGAACAAGAGGATGCTAATGAGCATGTTGAAAAGGTCCTGGAGATTGCAGATTTGTTTACTTCAGAAGGAGTCAATACCGATCAACTCATGCTAAGAATCTTTCCAATCTCACTAAAAGGAGCTGCTAACAAGTGGCTAAGGAATGAACCTGCTAGTTCAATCACTACATGGGAAGGTTTGAAGAGCAAATTCCTGAAGAGATATTGTCCACCTGCTAAGACTGCTAAAAAGATGGAGGCTATCAATAGTTTCAAGCAAGAGCCTGATGAAACCCTTTATCAAGCTTGGGAACGGTTTAAAGATTTATTGATAAAATGTCCTCAACACTATCTAACCCCTATGCAGGAAATAATATTGTTTTATCAAGGATTGGACGTGCCTACAAGACAGATTTTGGATGCTAAGGGAGCTGTACCTCAAATGAGTGCAACCAATGCTAGGAAAGCAATCCAAGATGCTGCTGATCATTCCCAAAAATGGCACGATGGGACCTCTACTAGATCTAAGAGCAGCACTAATTTTGACGGGATTGCTGCTATTCAAGCTCAATTGGATAAAATTAGTAGAGAGATGAAGAAGCGAGATGAAAAAGCATATGCTGCCCAAGTTGGATGTGAAAAGTGCGAAGGACCTCACTACACTAAAGATTGCCCGAACAAGAATGAAAGTGAGACATTTGAAGAAGCATATTACACCCAATTTGGACAACCATTCCGACCTTCAGGAAGATTTAGGGAAGCTAGTCCGGGATTCTATCAAAAGAACAACTTCAATCCCGCTTATCAAGAAAGGAGGCAGACTTTAGACGATACTTTAAAGCAAATTATGGCCGATGCTGCTAAAAGACATGAAGAGAATACTGCTATGATCAAAGAAATTCGAGCTTCAACGGACACTACTACAAGAAATCAAGGAGCTTCGATCAAAGCATTGGAACAACAAATTGGTCAAATGAGCAAAGTTCTTCAAGAAAGGGGATATGGAAGTTTACCGAGCTCAACTGAAACCAACCCAAGAGATCATGTCAAGGCCATAAGCACCACTGAAGAAGTCACTCCTAATATACCTAGAAGATCGATGAATGGTAATGATGGTGCAAGACCCGAATTTTTCTTTAATTCTTCAATCAGTTTAAGGAGACTACTAAAAGAAAAGACAAAGATTGAAGAGGAGATCAAGGCAACAATGAAAGAAGAGAGCTCTGCAACCGACTTAAATGCCTTGCCTCATAAAGAAAGAGACCCAGGAAGTTTTACTCTACCTTGTTCTATTAATAATATATCTTTCAATAATGTGTTAGCTGACTTAGGAGCTAGTGTTAGTGTTATGCCTCTTAAGACATTCGCTACCCTAGGACTAGGAAAATTAGCACCAACTAAATTACTTATTGAATTGGCTGATAAAACGGTTAAAACGACCTGAAGGGATTGCTAATAATGTGCTAGTTAAGATTGAGCAGTTTATTTTTCCCGTAGACTTTGTTATACTAGACATGCCCGAGGATGTTAAGATTCCTTTAATCCTCGGAAGACCTTTCTTGTCTACTGCCCATGCTAAGATTGATGTGTTTAAAAGAAAAATCTCATTAAGGGTAGGGAATAATAAACTAGTCTATAAGTGCCAAGATCCGGTTAAAAGCATAATTAGAGGTGTTTATGTGCTAGGATTAAGAGAGCGTATGGACCTCGATCTTGAAGCTAGACTTATGGGAGAAACATTGATTCAAAACAACTCAACTAATCCTAATCATGAGAACTTTGAGGAATTCATTGACCTTAATGTACCCACCGAACTTAGACGCAATGTTGTTAATAATTCTGATGATGAGTGGTATGATTGTGTAGTAATTAATAAACGTAGAAGAGTAGTTGAGAAAACGAATTTGAACAATGATGTGTTTATTGAACTACCACCCCACCTTGCTTATTTGTGCCTATATGATAATAAGAATTTCCCGTCTATCATTTTGTCATCTCTGCCCGAAAGGGACAGGACTTTGTTCATACAGATAATGAAGAAGAACGGCGTGGAAATTAAGGACGGGCAAGGAGTGTTCACTATTACTGAATTGGCGATGAAGGAGCGCGATGTTTCCGACTCCTTCAATGATCGATATTAAAGAGCTGAACGTGAGTCTAACTTGAAGACTCTGGAATAAAGACAAGTGCTTACCGGGAGACAACCCGGAATTATCTTTTATTCTGTTTTCTGTGTCGAGTCAGTCCAGGCCGCATGAGGATACGGCGCATCTCAATTCTGAGATGCGACGCATCTCCTGCAATGGTCATATCTTATTTTATTTTCTGCATTTTTATTTTCGACTTTAAAACTATTTATCAGTTTATTTTTAATGCGGCGCATCCCTGGTTAAGGATGCGGCGCATCTTTATTCTGATCCGTATTAATTCCAGGCTCGATACGGCGTATCTTCTTCCATAAGATACGGCGCATCGACTGACCTGATGATTTTCAGTTTTAATTTTTAAGTTTTATTTTTCCTAACTACTAATGTATTATGCAAAGCTTGAACCTTTCTTATCTTAGGTGTGTTTTAAAGTGTTGGTGGTATTATAGTTTCCTGGATTTCCTGTGGATACATCAAGTATGAAGCTTTAACGTTCTAATCCACAAGAAGTTGATTTTTGCTCTTATACTAATGGAGGATCATACCGAGCAAATCTCAGGGGAGTTTTTCTGTTCTAATTCTTTTATTTTCCAGTTTTTAACCTTTTATACAAACAACGAGGACGTTGTTTAACTTAAGTGGGGGGATTGGAGAATTAGAACACTTAACAATTACTTGTCCTAAACTTTTTCAAAAATTATGCTTAAAATGTGCTTAATATATCAAACTTAAAAATTTTTTTAGCATGTTTTTGTTTAAGATCTAAGTTGCATAACTGCACACATGACGTTATTTTCAAAAATTGTGATTTTTCAAAATTCACAAATCTATGAGTGTGCCGGTGACTTGTAAACTTTAGAACTTGGCTTGTATACTATTCGAGACCACCATAATGAGTATTATTGATATAATTGGAATGACTTGTCTAAATTGGTAAATTTCTAGGATTACACCCAAATAGCCTATTATATGTTATGTGTTATTAACTAACTACACTGGTTGGTTAACCCCCGTATAAACCCTTTTGTTACTCTCATTTTTAGAGTAAGATACCCCAAGAAAAACCCTCAGAGCCATTCCTTTCGTTTCTTACACCTATGTTTAAAATGTTTCGTTACACCCTTACACCTTAGCCTACCCTGTAGATTAGAATCCGTGGTTGGTTAATTGCTATAGGCAAAGTGTGTTTCCTTACATTACCTGTGTTCGCGTGCGTAATTCATTATCTATGGTTAGGTCGGGAAATTGCACAATGCAATTGGAGTGAAAGTAAATATTGTATATTTTGGAGTTTATTTTTCGTGTGTTTACTACTTTCACTATTACCATTATTTCTGAAGTCATGAAAAGTATGGAAAAATTATCCGGAAAGAAAGTTATAGTGATGTGGTGAAATTTTACACATCTATGTTTATGTTTAATATAAAAAAAAAATAATAAAAAAATAAAAAAAAAAATTGAAAAAATGAGAAAAGAAAAAGAAAGAAAGAAAAGTTGGAAGTTAGTTTTAACCAACTTATGCAAAGTTATGTAAGTGGTCGATATCACCACTATTTGTTGTACTATATCTATGGATTGAATGGGAATTGGCAGTTATGGGAACGCCAATTAAGGTTTATTCTTTGATTAAGATCTTGTTGAGTATAATTCGTGTCTACCTAAAGCGTGTGTTTCAAGTGTTAAAGCGTGAGTTATTCGATGATATGAGTCTTATTCATGGGATGGTTGGGATAGTGATTAACCACACTTAGGATTTTAATTTATTTGTTTTGTTTATTTTTATTTTTGCACCAATTTATATCCCAAATGTTATCCATGCCCTTTATTATTCTTTATCCAACCAAACCTTTGATTTATTGAGATTAGGGATTTGAGCAATCTTAAGTATCGTAGTCGTGGATTCGGCTATGTATTTATGATTTTGTCGCCCTTTTTGATATATTATTATTGGTGAAGTTTGGACCTATCTTTAGCCTATTCGAGTTAAGGATTTGAGCAATTGCAAGTATCGTGTTCGTGGATTCGATCATGTATTTGTGACTTTGTCGCCTTTTCTGGAATTTGAGATCGATAGTGAAAGAGAATAATTAACCCTTATACCTACAAAACCCTTTTTACCGCTTTAGACTTGTTACTCCTTAGCTTTAGTGGTGGAGATGTGTATACTTGCCAAGCTTATGATAGAATATTCGTCGCGACTGGACAGTTAAACGATTAGATTTGCTTTTATCGACTTATTTTATTTTACTTCTGAATCGTTAAGTGTTTAGTTGTGTGATTATGAAATGAACGAATACATGCTTAAATATAAAATAAATCCTAACATCTTTTAGGATACATTTTCATAAAAGAAATTCTAAGGTTTACTTGGGGACAAGTAAAGTTCAAGTGGGGGGATATTTGATGAACTCAAATAAGTACATTTTATTACTATCATTTATCCTATTAATTTGACTTGTTTTACTATATTATATATGAGGATTGATACTTAATCGTTTACTTTTGTAATTCTCAGGTAAAAACAAGCATTTGGTGAAACTTGGCGATTTTGGACTAATTATGGAGCAAAACGTGCATAAAGTTGAAGGTCTACTGACATGGACAAGATCAAGTCAATTCTGCTCCAGATGCGCCGCATCTCACTCTCGACATGCGCCGCATCTCTATCAAGATATCACCAGATACGATCCAAGATACAAGAGGACATGCGCCGCATCTAATCATGGAGTTACGCCGCATCTTCTGGCGGTGTACGAATATTCCTGAATATTATAATCTTGGACCCCACGCGAAGTTAAGTACATGCGCCGCATCTACTAAGTAGATGCGCCGCATCTTCCCTCAGACAGAAACTATAAATACCCTGTAGACCAGACGAATTACAAGTTCCGGAAAACCTAAAACCGAAGTTCGAACAGGAGAAACAAAGGACGAATTCAGTCAAGGAGGCAGCACAAGACACACCCAAATCAAAGATACAAGAGCTGTAAGAAGGTGCTGCATGTGTTTAATTCATTAAGTAGTTTTGTTTTATTGTGTTAGCAAACTTTAATTCATCAGGATTGGTGGCTTGTGTAATGTGACAACGAAAGATTGCACTCCCTTTAATACTTGCTTTCCCATCAATTAAAGTTTATATGATGATGTCTTTGGTTACTACTTATTAGTGCATTGATAACCTCTGTGTTTATTAGTGGCTTGCGGGCATTTGACTGCGGGACATAATGTGGCTCCCACGGTTATTACTAAATTGATCACTTAGGAATAACTTTTAGACATAAGTAATCATTAAGGGTTTACTCGCCGATAAGATTAGGACCAACGAGAAAGGGTTAACTACATACACTTCATATAAAGCTATCAATAAAACAAGTGACAATCTACTTAATCATAAGGACAGCCCTCTTATTGTCTCAAGTATTTATCTGTGTACGTGTGTGCTACTTGCTGATTCGTGCCTATTGGTTTATTTTATTATTTAATTGCAACAAATCGTGCCAGTCTCTCAGGCTGAAACCCCCTTGCGTTAGGATATTAAAATACTGATTAGAATAACGAGATAATACGTTCCACTCTTAGTGATCGACACTCTACTTACCATTATCTTCATACTGACCGGGTACACTGCTCGTTAAGTGTGTGTGTTATTGATAAGTCGGCTAAATATAAATTTAAAACTTGAGTAGGCATTAAAACTGCTAAACCGCAACGACACATCACGCGCATCAACTCTCCTGTGCTTCGCCCCAATCGTATTTCTTGTTCTTTTGAGTCAGTGAGGTAAGTAGTTTGGCAATCTTGGAGAAGTTTGCGATGAAGCATTGGTAGTAACCTGCCAGTCCTAAAAATGATCGGACTTCTGTCGGGGACTTAGGGGCTTCCCAATTTTTCACTGCCTCAATCTTGCTAGGATCCACATGTACCATCTTTGTTAACCACGTGTCCAAGGAATTGGATTTCTTGTAGCCAGAACTCGCACTTCGAGAGTTTGGCGTACAGTTTCTCCTTCTTGAGTAGCTCTAGGGTTATCTTCAGGTGCGTTTCATGTTCCTCTTTGGTCTTGGAATAGATCAAGATGTCATCAATAAATACGATGAAAAATTTATCTAGTTATGGCCTGCAAACTCGATTCATCAAGTCCATGAAGACCACAGGCGCATTTGTTAGTCCAAACAGCATAACCATGAACTCGAAATGACCGTATCGAGTTCTAAACGCGGTTTTTGGAATGTCATCTTCGTGTACTCGTAACTGATGGTAGCCGGAACGGAGATCTATCTTGGAGAAGTACCGTGAACCTTGCAGTTGGTCAAATAAGTCGTCAATTCTCGGGAGAGGGTAACAGTTCTTAATGGTTAGTTTGTTCAGTTCCCGATAGTCGATGCACATCCTGAATGAACCATCCTTCTTCTTGACGAACAATACCGGTGCTCCCCATGGCGAAGAACTAGGTCGAATGAAACCTTTGTCTTGGAGTTCCTTGAGTTGATTAGACAACTCCTCCATTTCAGTAGGTGCCAAGCGGTAGGGAGACTTTGCAACCGGCATTGCTCCAGGGATTTGGTGTATCCGAAATTCAACCTCTCGCGTAAGGGGTAATCCGGATAGATCGTCAGGAAACACTTCATGGAAGTCTCGAACGACTGGGATGTCTTTTAGTTTCTGTTCGTCTACCTTCATGCTCATGAGATGTTTCACGTTTTCTTCAAGTCTCTCTCCATAGACTTTGAGTAACTCACCGCTAGGTAGTGGTATTCAGACCATCTTCTCATGACACACTATTTCAGCCTTATTCTTAGACAACCAGTCCATTCCCACAATCACGTCGAAACTTCCGTGCCCAAATGGTATTAAGTCGATGCTAAAGGTATGACCTTCTAATTCTAGTGTACACCCGCTAATGATCTCATTTGTTTCTACCTTTTGACCACTTTGCTATTTCAATTTCATAACTAAAGCCTAGTCTACTGGGTTCCATATTCAACAGATGCATGAATTTAGTGGAGACAAAGCTATAATCAGCACCAGAATCAAATAGCATGGTAGCATAGTGGTCATTTAAAGAAAACGTACCCGTCACGATGTTCGGGTCCTAGCGTCCTTCTTCAGCGTTCATCACAAATACTCGACCCTGAGCTAGGTTACCATTGTTTCCACCATTCACATTGTTTCCACGGTTCACATTGTTCCCACGGTTTGCATTGTCTACACGGTTAGCATTATTTCCATCAATTGCTACAGCCTGATTCTGGTTGTTATGCACTGGCGCCTGTGTCCTACCCAACCTAGGGCACATACTACGAAGGTGATTCGGGCTTCCACACTCATAACAAGTCTTCGGGTTAACGACATTCACTGGTGTTACTGGTTTAGCTGTTCCCCTACAATATTTCGCCATATGCCCAGGTCACTTATAGTTAAAGCATACCACCTGGCATGGCCTAGTCTCTGGATGATGGTAGTTGCATTTGGCACACATAGGGTAAGGACCCTGATACCCCTTCTTGACGGCACCAGTTGCGACAAATCCTTTTCCCCACTTAGCTTTCTTATTGTTACCATTTGCTCCATCTTGCTTACTTGGCTCACTCACGGCTTTCCTCTTCCCACCACTTTTAGACAATGTCTCATTCCTGATCATCTCATCCGTCAGGGTTGCAGATTTCAGTATCGCGCTCTGGATAGTAGCAGGCTCAGTTGCTTTCACCATTCCACGAATTTCAGGGGCCAACCCATAGATGTACCTTTCAATTCTCTTAGATTTAGGAGTGACCATATGAGGTACTAGTCTAGTGAGCTCATGGAACCGATCCGTATAAGCCGTATGGCCAGTTCCCACCATGGTGTGATGGTAGAACTCATGTTCCAGTTTCTGCATCTCATTATCTGGACAATACTTCTCTCTTAACAATGCCTTAAATTCACCCCAACTCATCCCTATGGCAACTTCTCTGCCCTTAGCTTGAATTTGCGTATTCCACCAAGTCAATGCTTTTCCAATCAAAGAACAAGCAGCATACTTCACCTTCTGATGACTCGCACACTTACTTATGTCAATCACTGACTCCATCTTCTCGACCCATCGAGTATAAGCTATCGCACCTCCACTGTCGTCAAAGTCCACCGGTTTACACGCAGTAAATTCCTTGTAAGTACATCCTTTGTTACCGTTTTTGTGGTTCCTATCATTGACGTGATCACTTCCACCGCCGTTGTTCGTTTGATCATTCCCACTCACGTTGTTCCCTTGGTTTCTAATATGGTCGCCAACTTGGGTGACAATGGTGGGTAGCAGTTCCTGTAGTTGTTGGGCGATAATGGTAGCAACATCAGGAGCCTCATTGCTGGCATCATCGCTTCCCGTGCCGCGACCTCCTGCCCTACCTCCTCGTCCACCATTCCTTCCACCCCTCGGTGGTGGAACACCTCGGTTAACTCGAGTAGACCTTCTTGGAGGCATGATTCTACAAAGTAGGACATTGGTAAACGTTAGATAGGAGATAGGTAAGATAGGTCGGTATACGTGTCGTGCTACTACACTTAACTTCCTATCTGACAATCCATGACTTTGATAAGTCCATGGTGCATCATGTTATCGTAAAAACGTTGGCCATGCATTTTTAAGATAGCATCATGCTGCATTTACTTATCATCATCACTTCGTGTCATACTATATACACATAATCGCACACGTAATTCCTATAATGAAAACTATATGAGGATTCTTAGGTTATAGTCTAGGTTAAACCACCTAATTCTCTATAACCTTGGTCTCTAATACCAATCTGTCACACCCCAAAAATGGCACAGTGGAAAGGCATTCACGGGGTATGACCTCATAGTCAAGAACACAAGGTGTCACCATAGAGAAATACTAAATGTATAACATAAGATAGATAATAGTCTCAAACTCCCACAACCGGGATAAGTACAAAGATCCAAGATAAACATAAGTCTCAAAGTTAAACAACATGACTAGAGAATAACAAAATGCAATTTCACGAGATATAACCCGGAAGGGTCTTGTCTTAAGTCTTGCTAAGCCAGGCCAGTATTCAACCTTCTAGTGTAACTTCAGTCTTAGCACCTGAAAATGGATACTCGAAAATGTCAATATAAAGTTGGTGAGCTCGTAGG
The DNA here is from genome assembly GCA_021014915.2 of Artemisia tridentata subsp. tridentata. NCBI lineage: Eukaryota > Viridiplantae > Streptophyta > Magnoliopsida > Asterales > Asteraceae > Artemisia > Artemisia tridentata. The sequence goes on from CP139508.1 coordinate 401,515,395, forward strand.
TTTAGGGTTTAAACCATGAGGCTGTGAATAATACATAGGACATAGTGAAATGAATACCAATTACAAGCACATTATCAAATAGCAATAGTGTCATGCCAACTGAACCTATAGTGTTCCTCATACGCATAACCAATATCACGTGGGGAGCTACCCCGATAGATCTATCAACATGTGGGCTCTCACCAGAGAGTTAACAGTTGCATCAACTGAACCTATAACTTGTGGGCTCTCAGCAGAGAGTTAACAGTGGCGCAGTCATGTATTCACAAAATAAGTATCTATCCGTATATTTCTAACTACTTGTGATATACATACAATCTATACCATACTTATCCTTGACAGTCCTTATCATTCAACAGTACCTTCACATATATACTAGCAGTACTAACTTATAGTTTGTACTGTTAGTTATTCTTCAGCAGTCTTCAGTTATACACTAGCAGTTTGTACTGTTAGTGTATTCTTCCATCAGTACTAAGTCTTGAACGTTTAATTCCCAACAATCCTCCCCTAAACTTGTGATTTACCGTAAATCATCAAATTTCTCTGAATTAAATGAGGACTGTGAGGACTCTTCCAAACACTACATAGTCAACCTTAGTCTTCTTGCTTTTATTTCTTCAAACAACTGGAATATCTTCCTTATCAATTCTCTTGCCATCTCTGAATCTTCTTCAACTTTAAGTCTTATTGCAAGCATAACCATTAATATTCCTGGTGTTAGTGGATAGTCTTTTTCAACAAACATATAAACCTCCACTCCTGCTTTTGTAGAAACTCTGTGAACTCCACAGTTATCAAATAATCTCCATGTGGTATCCAGGTCATTAGCTTGAAATCTCCATAGTGCATCATTTGCATCTGGTTCATATAGTCTTTTCAGCTCAACCCATAGCTCTTTATCTTTATCATCTGTAGGATCTGTAGTCTTGAATCTCTCTTGAACTAAGCTCCAAAGCTTATCCAAGTCATCTCTGTCAAAAGCTTTGATCATGTCTTCAAAGAACTTGTAGACTTCAAACTTTCCTCCTACTCTGATGATTTTCCATCCCTTGATCATTCCATCTGAATAAACTTCCCAATCAATGATGGGATATTTGGCTTGAATGGGATCAACATTTAGAGCTTCTGGAATTACCACCATCATTCCATGGATCTGTTCATCAGTTAATTTTTCTTCTACCTTTTCTTCCTCTGCTGATTCTTCTTGAACTATTTCTTCCTCAGTTCTTTGTTTCTTGGATTCTCCTGATTCCAATTGGTCTGCTATTCTTTTCTCTCCTCTTCCTTCACTTCTTTATAGATCACCTCTCAGAAACATCTGCATTCTCCTATGAGTATCAATGTAGATCCTTTCAATCTCTTCAAAAGATCTTCCCTTGAAATGATGTTCTTTCCAGGTATCTTGATGCTTCAGATATGTCTTCATATAGCTTAACTGTTCTTTCCTGGTAGGAGGCTTCTTCTGAGCAGCTTTCTTCTTGCTTTGGCTCTTTCTGATCTGCTGCAATAGGTCATCAATGGCTTGTTCTTGTTATTTTTTTGTGAATTGTGGCCTTTCTTCTTCTTGAAGCTTTGCAGCCAACTCCCTATCAGGAGCTTCTTGAGCAGCTAATTCTTGTACTTTAGTAAATAGCTTTTGGTCAGTCAGTAATTGAGCAATCTTCTCTTCTTCAGCTATTCTTTCTAATTCTTCTTCATGAATTCTCTGAGTTAATTCTTCATCAAGAGCAATCTGAGCTTGGCTCTTCTTGGTTGTTTTCTGAGAAGATTCTCCTTCTATCATTATTCCCTTACCGTTGTCTCCTCTGGATCTCTTTGGCCTTCTTGTGTATACTGTACCAACAATACCTTGTGAACCACCAGTACCTTCTTCTGGAATACTAGCAGTACCATGTATAGCAGTACCAGTACCTTCTGTCATTCCACCAGTACCTTGATCCATTTGATCTTCTTGCATCCCCTGAGTATCAAACTCCTCTTGAACCAAAGAAATATAAGGATCTTCATCTAGTTGAGCAATCTTCCTCCCCTGTTTGGAAGATTCCTCACCTTTATCTGCTCCATGATCATCTGAGGAACTTGAAGAAGATGATTTAGTTGATTCCACAAATTGAGCTGACCTCTTTTTCTGAAGTGTCTTTACCTTCTGCTCTAGCTTCTTGACCTTCAAAACCAGTTTAGTATAGACCTTCCCAAACACCTTCTTGTGGGTAGTGAGCTCAGCTTCCAAAGTAGTGACCTTCTTAGACAATTTTGTACACAAATCCGTCAATTCTTTTAGTGTCTTACTGCCCTCAGCACTTCCTGATGTGTAACCTTCAGGGAGAGGTGCATCATGGGGCAAAGACTCAGATTCCACCACATGGTGAGCCTCTGAGCCCCCAATATTTCCGTTTGGCTTGGGATTCCACCAATAGTACTAGGTTCATAGGAACTTGGTACTGTTGGTGTTGCCATAGGTTGGGTCTTATTTATGCTACTTCTATCCGGCCCAGCTTCTAAGCCTGAGACAGTAGAAGCAGCCCTTCCTATACTGAAAAAGTCAGCCTCATCTGGTACATGGGGAGGGTTAGGGTCCCTGTACTGAGGAACAACAGAGCCCTCTAATTTCAAAAAGCTTTTATTTCACACCAGTACTAACGGTTATCTAGCAGTACAAACTTAAACCTACCAGTACTAACTTTTTACCTGTTAGTACAAAATTTTTGGAAAATTTTTGACTTTGCATTATGAACTCAATTTTGATTAAAAACCATACTGCTTACAACCATTTTGAAGGGATTAAGTGTAAAGACAGACACTTAATCATAATTTCGGTTTAATGCAACCTCTGGTTGTGTGAAAACCAATAGTTTCAGTTATAAATAATTGCTTGTGATCAGATAAACTCATTCAAAGAGCTTTCTTGAAAGGGTTTCCAGCTCGTGACAGGTGTTGCGTCTAACACAAGTGTGCTAGATTTACGTTTGCTCACTGTTCTCTCTACCATATGTCCTTGGACTAACTCATTATATATAAAAGTATAAAATGGTAGAGAGTGAGTTAGGTCAGTTACTATCTGACTAACTAAGTCATCAATTCCAATACAAAATATCATAATAAGATTTCAAGAAAGAAGTTTTAAAGAATCAGTTAACTTAGGTATAAAACCTTTGTTAATGGATCCCCAAAATCTGTCCATCATCAACCTATTATGTCAGCAACTAATCCATCAAATGCTGCTCACACAATGCACTAGTAATTCCTTTGTGCTGAAATGATCAATACCTGCAATTGTTAGTCCAAAACCAAGAAAACAGATCGCAAACCATTTGCTTCATAATAGTATAAGCATATGACTAACAGTTTTAACAAACAGTCCAAATTTGTACTGGTAGTACAAACTATACATAACAGGACTAATTGACAAGCCTAGCAGTACAAATCCATTTTAATGTACAAAAACACACAGATTAAAAACTTTAAGGGTTAAGCATTCCAATACTTGCTACCAAGTATTGAAATCTTCCAACATCAAAGGCTTTAGTGAGAAGATCTGTAAAATTTTGATCAGTATCAATTTTGACAATTGAATTAACTTTTTCTCATTGCAGTCTCTTATAAAATGATGCCTAATTTCTATGTGATTTGTTTTAGAATGTTGCACTGGATTTTTAATAATGCATATTGTATTGCTATGAAGCGAAAAGTGTACCGCTTTTAAGGGGTCATTTAAGCCCTAAATCGTATTTATTTGATCAAATATTGCCCTAAATCATTCCTTTTGTCATTTTAGGTACTTTTGAGGAGAAATCTGGAAAAGGAGGCATTTTGGACGTTTTTGGAGCATAAAAGTGAAGAAAACGGCAAAGTCTCAAAAATCGGCTAAAAGTTACCTATGACGGAGTCACAATTAACCCCAGACGGCGTCATGACTTGGCAAGAAAAAGTGGACGTGAAATTTACTCATGATAAGCCAGTGAAAATAGCATGTGAATTATGACGGCGTCACGCTTTAACCTGATCAAGGGCATCACGGCTTAAATCAAAAGGGGACGGCGTCACGTTCAAGGTTCGACGGCGTCAAGCCTTGATAAGCCAGAATGGATTTTGGAAGAGCTAAAGAGGGACGGCGTCAAGAAGGTCATCCGGGAACCCTAAAAGCGGCGAGGTGACGGCGTCACACTCCATAAGGTGACGCCGTCAGATCCAAAAATCTATATATAGTTTTCTAATTTTTTGTCATTAGTGTAGAGCTTAGTGTGTGGAATTTTGGGAGAAAACCCTAAGACGAATTTAGCTTCTTTTCAAGGCTTTGTGCCTTGAGATCTTCCATGTTACATTGAAGATAAGTTATCAATTAATCATTCAATATGTCTATGTGTTGTTTGATTTTATCTTATTCTTGTCTTTTGATTAACATGTTAGGCTAAATTTATCTTGTGTTTGCTTAGATCTAATGAAACCTAGCTATTGATTATTGGTTATTAGTGTGTTGTTAGTTGTATTGGATGATTGTTTATCTATGTTAGGCTTAAGAAAACTGGCTAACTTCCTATTCGGTAACTTGCTTGAACGTCTTAAGAAACATGAACCAAAGGCGTACTAAAGGTTTTTATGGTTGTATTTAATGCACAAGCGAATTCTAGTGATCCCATGTTAGGAGCTTCCTAGCCGGCTCGACATAGGAGTGAAGTAGGAGCTTGTAGAGTTGGGGAAGTACGTACGCCACCCCACAAATGGTATTAAGGAATACACCCGTCATCCACGCGACTAATACACACTAATTAACCGGTAAAAGATAGTTAGGGAGTAAGGAAATCTAAGTAAACACATTTCTCTACACATAAGTTTCTCACCAACATTTTATTTTCAGTTATTTTATTTTATTTGCATTCGTAGTAATTTGGGTTAGTTGACTAGCAACTAATTCCGCCCACTCCTTCAAAACCGAGATTTTACCTGCTTTCATAAAAATATAAAAAACATAAAAAGAATCTTCCTCAACCCTTAGACCTAATTAGAGTAGTCTTTCACACCTAACGAACACTATTCCCTGTGGAGAACGATCAATCCCCCGTACTTACCACTACACTATACTACATCGGTCAGGTACACTGCCTGGTGGGGTTGTAAGCCTCTTGAGATCCCTCGAGAGGTAAAACCTGTTGTAAGGTTGCAAAACCCACGCATCAAGTTTTTGGCCCGCTGCCGGGGAATAGTTATTGTTTAGGTTGAATTTTTATTTCTATTAGGTCTACTCACTAGATTCCTTTCTAGTGAGATTTTTATTTTCTTTTTCTAGATTTTCTTTAGTCTATCTATTTTCTTCGTGTCTTTGTTCGTAACCATTACCATCCGACATCATGGAAGATGGTAATATCCTTAACCCCCACAACCCACCACCACAACAACCACCACCACCTCCTAGAGCCCGTACTTTAGGAGAGTATTCCCGTCCTAGCCACCACGGCTATCGAAACACCATTGAGCTCACTCAAGGAGCCAATGTCACACCCTTGCGATCCGACACCATCCGGTTGGTGCAAAGTGGATGCGCATTCCATGGACTTCGTTCTGAAGATCCTAATCAACATCTCAAGGACTTTCTTAAAATCGTTGATTCTATAGACCTTGATGTTGCCACTCGAGAGACGACCCGATTGCGTCTCTTCCAATTCTCTTTGCGGGACCAAGCTAGTCAGTGGCTAGAACGTCAACCCGCAGGATCCATCACCTCTTGGGATGATCTCACCACTCGTTTCCTTGCTCAGTTTTTCCCACCGGGAAGAACTACCAAGCTAAGGAATGATATCTTGATGTTCCAACAACGTCAAGGCGAAACCCTCTACGAGGCATGGACTCGATTCAAGGACTTACTCCGAAAGGTCCCTCACCATGGCATGGATCCTTGGCTACAAATCCAAATCTTCTATGATGGTGTCAATCATCAAACTAGAAGAGCCATAGATTACGCCGCCAATGGGAGATTGAGCAGGCTCAGTGTCGATAAGTGCTGGGAAGTCATTGAGGACTTAGCACAATACGAAGAGGAAGAATGGAATGACTCAACGTTCTCGGAAGAAGGGATTTTAAATTGCATGAGTGCAAACCCAAGAACAGCTGTTCGAAAACATAAAAAGGCAGGTTGAGAGCTTAATGAAAGCTGAGACACCTACGGCTGATGAAAATCCCGATAAGTGCGTGAACACAATTGGTAAACATACGTTTCATCAATTCTCACGAAAAGATGAGTTTGAAGGGATAATGCTAACTTTCATGAACAACCAAGAAAGGCGGATCCGGGAATTAGAGACTCACTTGAAAAACACCCAAGATATGTTCATGGAACTAGCAGAAAAGTTTATCGTGAGAATAAAGGAGAAAATTAGGGAAGAAGCCTCACACAAAAAGATCGAGAAGATCTTTGAACTCCCGGTCCCTAATGAACCATACAACGAATGGGATGATGAAACCCTCCTCCCCGAGCCTTCACTTTCAAAACCCTCTTATCTATTTGGATCCTCTCGCGAGAAAAACTCTCAAGATCGTAGCATTTTCGTGGGGAGCATGGTTGTCACGCTCCCTAACTTTCATGAAGCTAGGAAACGATCTTTTGGCTTTAAGCCAGGTGTGAGAAGAACTCAATTAAAGCACACCATCATTTCGAAAACCCCTTGGGAAAGTTCCTCTCACTCCCTGAATACTCGCCTTGATGGAAATTGGGACCCGAATAAGACGTCAACCGACCCTTTTCAACATTTTACTACACCCCGTGACAGTAACAAAACATTTGACCCAGGAGGAACTTGTTAACGAGACTAGCTATCAGGATTATTGACCCTGACTAGCTGCTCTCTTAAAGTACGAGGGGCTCATTTGTAAACTGGCACAAAGTAGTAAAATACGCTAATCTGACGGCGTCAGAATTTAAACGTGACGCCGTCACCCCGTCTGCACAGCAATAATAACTTAATTTCCACCACTTTCATCACAAACCCCACAAACCATATCCACTCCAACCCCACCTCCGAATTTCCCAGGGCAAATTCGCCAATTTCCGCTTCCAATCTTCACGTGGTAAGTAATTTTTACTCATTCTTTTCGCTTCAATTACTCATAGGATTTGTAAATTTCAAAAATCCCCAACTCGTGAAACCCTAGGATTGATTCATGCTTAGAACTCATAATGTGTTTTAATTAGTGTTATTTAACAAAGATTAAAGCATTTGATGATTGGCAATCAATTGGGTCTATTCACTAATAGGGAGGCCACGAATTTGAACCATAACCTATGATCCAATTACCCATTTTGCTGTAAAAAGGGAGTTTGGTTTATTAGCTTAAAGTTTGAATATTGATTTTTCCCTCGTAATTTTGGATTTAAATGTGGTTGAACCTGACGGCGTCACCTATCAAAGGGTGACGGCATCAGACCTGTCTGATACGCCACCAAGTCTTTAATTCACATATTAACACTTTTGTTCCTCCTGCTTTGTTCCAGATAATGAGTAAGCGTCAAAGACCCAGCCGAGGAAGTTCTTCCCGATCTCAACAAGAAAACTTTGGGGATACGGTCCTCAGTTGGGGTGTCTTTGACAACGATGCTGCTACAAGCAAATACGCACAACTGCTACTACACAAGGTCGAAAATGGGGCCGTAGTTGATTGGAACTTTCTGAGGAGAGAAGGTCTTGAGCAGACCTTTCTCCAAAGTTTTCAGACGGATGGATTTACCGGCCCCCAGTGGGAAAGACTGTTTAAAATTCAGGAGCCGGTATATGAGGAATTGGTACGGGAGTTCTTTGCCACCTTTCATTTTGACATGGCTGAGGCAAGGACCGATGTGGGCGGTACCACGATCTATTTCAGGCTGGGGGTGAGCTAAGGACGTGTTCTGTTGCTGAGTTTGGGTGGAGACTTGGGTTGTACGATCAGCATGATACCATTCAGGCAGGGTTCATGCAGAGGTTGTTGCGTGGGGAGTCGATGAAGAATGATTTTAGATGCTCCATGTTCTGGCAAACTATTAGGGATGGGGTGTATACCTCGACCACTGTGGCATCCCAAATCAGGGACCCTAGGGTTCGGTTGACTCATCGTTGCCTCACCTACAGCTTGACAGGGCGTCACAGCTCTCACCACCGTGTCACAGCTTCTGATCTCTTCTACCTGTACACCATCTACTCTAATGATGTTTACTGCAACATCCCGTTTTGGGTTGCTAGCTTTATGCATGGTGGAGTTGGGGAGAGGGAAGGAGACAGGATTTATGGTGGGATGTTTATCACCCGACTGGCTCAGTCTTATGGAGTCCTCAGGCCCGAGGTCATGAGGTATTTGAGTGGTGATGCATGCAGGACGGTGAAGGAGAGGTCCTTGAAGCAGATGGAGGTGATTATGGAGATGCATGATGGGTCCTTTATGTGGTATCTGATGCGTGGGTTTTGCAACCTTACAACAGGTTTTACCTCTCAAGGGATCTCAAGAGGCTTACAACCCCACCAGGCAGTGTACCTGACCGATGTAGTATAGTGTAGTGGTAAGTACGGGGGATTGATCGTTCTCCACAGGGAATAGTGTTCGTTAGGTGTGAAAGGCTACTCTAATTAGGTCTAAGGGTTGAGGAAGATTCTTTTTTATGTTTTTATATATTTTATGAAAGCAAGTAAAATCTCGGGTTTTGAAGGAGTGGGCGGAATTAGTTGCTAGTCAACTAACCCAAATTACTACAAATGCAAATAAAATAAAATAACAAAAATGAAAAGTGGTGAGAAACTTATGTGTGGAGAAATGTGTTTACTTAGATTTCCTTACTCCCTAACTATCTTTTACCGGTTAATTAGTGTGTATTAGTCGCGTGGATGACGGGTGTATTCCTTAATACCATTCGTGGGGTGGCGTACTTACTTCCCCAAACTCTACAAGCTCCTACTTCACTCCTATGTCGAGCCGGCTAGGAAGCTCCTAACATGGGATCACTAGAATTCGCTTGTGCATTAAATACAACCATAAAAACCTTTAGTACGCATTTGGTTCATGTTTCTTAAGACGTTCAAGCAAGTTACCGAATAGGAAGTTAGCCAGTTTTCTTAAGCCTAACATAGATAAACAATCATCCAATACAACTAACAACACACTAACAACCAATAATCAATAGCTAGGTTTCATTAGATCTAAGCAAACACAAGATAAAATTAGCCTAACATGTTAAACAAAAGACAAGCATAAGATAGAATCAAACAACACATAGACATATTGAATGATTAATTGATAACTTATCTTTCAATGAAACATGGAAGATCTCAAGGCAAGAAGCCCTGAAAAAGTAGCTAAAATCGTCTTAGGGTTTTATCCCAAAATTCCACACACTAAGCTCTCCTCTAATGACAAAAAATTAGAAAACTATATATAGACTTTGACATCTGACGGCGTCACCTTATGCATTGTGACGCCGTCACCTCGCCGCTTTTAGGGTTCCCGGGTGACCTTCTTGACGCCGTCCCTCTTTAGCTCTTCAAAAATCCATTCTGGCTTATCAAGGCTTGACGCCGTCGGACCTATAACGTGACGCCGTCCCTCTTTGATTTAAGCCGTGACGCCCTTGATTTAGTTAAAGCGTGACGCCGTCAGAATTCTCATGCAAACTCACTGGCCCGTCATGAGTAAATTTCACATCCAACTTTTCTTGCCAAAGCATGACGCCGTCTGGAGTTAATGTTGACGCCGTCAAAGGTGACTTTCAGCACAATTTTGAGACTTTGCCGTTTTCTTCACTTTTATGCTCCAAAAACGTCCAAAATGCCTCCTTTTCCAGATTTCTCCTCAAAAGTACCTAAAATGACAAAAGGAACGATTTAGGGCAATATTTGATCAAATAAATACGATTTCGGGCTTAAATGACCCCTTAAAAGCGGTACACTTTTCGCCTCATCAAATACCCTTACACTTGAGATTTGCTTGTCCTCAAGCAAATGCGCTTTTATTCTAATCAAAATACAAATTAGGGGTCATTTAATGCAAACATAAAAGTAATTACAACAAATAATCGTTCCACTTCAATCATAATAAGCACGGAGATTACATACTAGCACCTCACAAGTAGTGTTTAGATACTCACATCTCTCAAGTGTCATCAAAATAAATCTCATAAATGAAAACGGAAAATATCTCTCACTACCTGTCATAGCAAATAGATTACCATAGGCTTGGGAAAGGATCGAAAACCTCCTCCACTAGGCGTAAGCACCTAAGATAAACTATCAAAGAGGGCTTTTAAATGGGTTATAACGTTAGGTGTAGGGAAAAGGAAAACACGGTTTGGTTGGATACGGGATATTTTACTGGTGGCGAGTTAAAGATCTTGATCAATTACATGTACTATACAATGTTGCTAAGCCAAGACTAGACTCGATCTTAAGCTAATGAAAGAAAATAACAAAACATAAACATAAAATAAACATAAAATAAAACGGGATGGTAGTCCGTATGTTTTTTCTATTTTTCTTTTTCTCATTTTTTTTGTATTTTTCTTGAAATTTTTTTTTTTTTTTTTTTTTTTTTTTTTTTTTTTTGCATACACTTTTACCCTACCATCCAAAATAATACATCATAGGGGCATTGCATCCCCTTACACTTGAACTTTTACATAACTTTACAAATAACTATTCTAATGACTCGAATTAAGATAATTGAAAAACTTGGAGTACTTTTAAAACATTTAGCACATATGGGGGTAATAAATGATGTTCTTCCCCATTACTCCATTACACTAGTACTTTACCCATGAGTCCCCATCGTCCCAAAACAATATGTACAAGGATATGACTCGACTTAGCAACCATGTAATCAATTAGATAATTAACTTGGGTTTAAACAAATGTTGTCACAATAATGCACTAAAGATGAGTGCATACAAGGTAGGCTAAGGCGATTTGGGTGTACATTTAAGTGGGGTGTAACAAATTCTTCCTTTAAGTAAAATGCTTAAAGGTCGAAACGAAAAGATAGGCTCTGAGGGGTGTACTAGGGGTATCGTGTACAAAAAATGAGTACAACGCAAAGGGTGTGGGAGAATTACTTGACCAATGTAGCCAAAGTAATTATAACAAAAACACAGGTGTAAAACATGGGTTAATCCTAATGCCTCTTATCACGTAGTAAATCTAACTACACGAATGTAGTCTCACTTGTGGCCTCGGAATGGTCCTAACGCAAGTTCTAGAATCTAAGTGCTACCGGTACACACATCATAGCATAAATGCTTTTCCTACCAATTCTAGGGGCGAACCTCACATATTTGGGGGTGGAAAATTTTTTAGTGGTACGGTTTTTGTGCTAGTCATATAACTCCTATCCGTGAGACGCTCATTAAGATCAAAGTTTCACTCCTATATGTTGTAAAAAATTTTAAATTTGGCACTAAAATTACCTTAACAAGTATTTCTCTCAGTTTTATTACACATCTACCATTAAACAAACAAAAATCAAGCGTAATAGTATTCTCTAAAATCGTACTTTTACCCTCCCCTTACACTTAAGATGAACATTGTCCCTAATGTTCAAATAACAAGATGTAAAAGAAAAAGTAAAAGAATGAAATCAAATACTCCCCTGATTCGCTCGTTGGATAATGAAATTACACGGTTAAATCTTCCTCCAAAGAGAATGTTGAAGCTCCATGACTAATGCATCGCCATAAGCTTGATTCAAAACATTTCCTTGTCCAAAATAACCTGTTGATCCTGAGAAAACAAACACGAAAACCTGCATAACATCGGCGGGATAAAATCTATATATAAGGATATAATGCTTGTGGAATGATAACTTTGCAGATTCCTGGAGATTATAAGTTGGAGATTTTAATAAAAACTTTTTATGAAAACAAAATTTTCAAAAATTTCTGGAAATTAAATCTGACGCCGTCAGGTTATAACCCCTGACGCCGTCAGAAATGACCTGACAAAAATTTTCGTTTTAAGTTTCCGGAAAATTTCTGGAAAAACCTTTACCTTACTTCCTGGAAATCCTGCAAAACATCATTATGACTCGATACAAGCATTTGACTCAAACACATACGAATATGTATGTTAATTTATTATTATTACGATTCATGTTCATATGTGTTCTAATAAACCAATTTGACTTTCCCTTACACTTAACTTTTGCAAAATACCTTTATATGTAGTTAAGACGAAGTTAAAAACAAAATAAAGCATTTTCACAAATTAGTTTTTGAACATGAATCAATAAGAATAAAAATTAAACATACATATGGAAACAAATAAAACAAACACACAAACAAATGAACACACAAAGCAAATAAAACAAATAAAGATTGGGTTGCCTCCCAAGAAGCGCTTTTCTTTATTAACGAGTCTTGTAGCTAGACTCAAAGTCACGCTCATCAAGTGACTCCATCATTCATAATGACGTATCCCTGATAGATATGATCCTTGTTATCAGGGTGATGGTGTCTCAATCGCTCGACATTCGCGGTCACTTCACCTCCTCCTTTGCTGGTCAAGCTTACTATCCCATCTTGGTGTAAACTTTTAATTATGAATGGTCCGTACCACCAGGGACTTGGTTCATTAGTAGGTGCTTCAGTTGCTGAATGCCTTAGGAGCACTAAGTCCCCTTTTGTAAATTCAACGGGGTTATTGGTTTGCTCATCAGCCTCAATGTAGTTGTTATTTCCACCTTTACATTCTCTAATCTCATTTTCCATATAACTCTTAATCCTCGCCTCCCATGCAAGAATTTTCTCTCGAACATTACCACGGATTATAATGGGGTTAGCCTCCATCTTCTTCTGCAGAGCAACATCTCGTATATGTCGTGGGATCGTTGGGAAGTTTATTGTTTTCTTCCCCTTCTTCATTTGGATGGTGCTATTTTCGTAATTGATTTGTGCTCTAGTGGTAGCGAGAAAGGGTGCCCCAAGGATTATTGGCATATTCATATCATTTCTCTCAATGATCATGAAGTCGACCGGATACAGGAATCCGGCAACGTTGACCAATACATCTTCTGCAATTCCTAACGGGTACTCATAAGAATGTTTCGCAAAGGAGAGTTTAGTATGGGTGATGGATGGCAACTCATCGGTTAACTGGACATAAACGGATAAAGGCATCAAATTTACGTCGGAACCTTGGTCAGCTATCGCATCCAGATACTTATGTTTTCCAATGCTGCATGGTATTTCAAAGACCCCGTAGAATTTCTGCTTTTCCACTAACTTTTGTCCTATGAGGCATTCATACAATTGCCCACCGGGTAATGTGTCAGATTTGTCATCCGGTTCCACCTTCTTGGACTCCTTGTTGGGTAGATGAGTACGTCGATAGTTTCTCACCCAATCGTTTATGGTCTCCTTGTTTATTTCGTGCTTCAAGTAATGCTTCACTTGTTGTGATACTGGCGGTTCAAACAATTGGCGCTCCTCAGAGGGCGCCTCCTCTCCCTTGTCGGAATCGCATTTGTAAGCATTGGTGTTTCCCTTATTAAGTGGGATGAGGTCAATTTTGTTAACTTCCATAGTTATGGATTTTCCTCTTCCATCATTTCCGCCCTCTTGGACGACGGAGGTGGCCTTGACAAATTCAGTGTTAGGAACATCAGCGTCATTCCTCACCAACACTTTTTCAGGGGCTTTAGTATTTGTGTATTCTTTCAAAAGATTCATCATCTCCGCCATTTTCTCTTCCATTTCCTCCTTTTGTTTGTAGACGGCTTCCTCAAATTTTGCCAACCGTTCGGAGTGTTTTGACATGTACTCTCTCATTCGAGCTTCGAATGTTGGACTAAGTTCCTGAGGTGGTGAGTTGGGTGGAGCGTGCTTATGGAAGGGTTTGGTAGTTTCCCTAAGGGGTGATTCGGACAATGGTATTTGCCTAACGCTTGAGACTGAGTTAATTGTTGCTTTTTGTGGACTTAAGGGTCTCTTTTGCTTTTCCATAAGATATGCAACCCTTTTCTCAAGTTCACTAACGCTTTCCTCAGTGATTTGATTGGCTGTATCAGGCGATGAATATGTCTTGACTGCCGAGCGCACGTCGTGGGAGACTTGCCACAGTTCATCATCGTCGGATGCAAGCTCATCAATGATCTCCCATGATTCCTCGGCGCTTTTGTCGCGCAATCTGCCCCCGGCGGCTCGATCGATGGCACGCTTGGTGTGGTAATCAACATGGTCATAGAAGATTTGGATTTGAAGCCATAGATTTATGCCATGATGAGGGACTTTTTGAAGTAAGTCCTTGAATCGAATCCATGCCCCGTAGAGGGTTTCGCCTCGACGTTGTTCAAACATCAAGATATCCTTCCTTAGCTTGGTAGTTCTCCCTGGTGGGAAAAACTGAGCAAGGAAACGAGTGGTGAGATCATCCCAAGAGGTGATGGATCCTGCGGGTTGACGTTCTAGCCACTGACTAGCTTGGTCCCGCAGAGAGAATTGGAAGAGACGCAATCGGGTCGTCTCTCGAGTGGCAACATCAAGGTCTATAGAATCAACGATTTTAAGAAAGTCCTTGAGATGTTGATTAGGATCTTCAGAACGAAGTCCATGGAATGCGCATCCGCTTTGCACCAACCGGATGGTGTCGGATCGCAAGGGTGTGATATTGGCTCCTTGAGTGAGCTCAATGGTGTTTCGATAGCCGTGGTGGCTAGGACGGGAATACTCTCCTAAAGTACGGGCTCTAGGAGGTGGTGGTGGTTGTTGTGGTGGTGGGTTGTGGGGGTTAAGGATATTACCATCTTCCATGATGTCGGACGGTAATGGTTACGAACAAAGACACGAAGAAAATAGATAGACTAAAGAAAACCTAGAAGAATAAAATAAAAATCTCACTAGAAAGGAATCTAGTGAGTAGACCTAATAGAAATAAAAATTCAACCTAAACAATAACTATTCCCCGGCAGCGGCGCCAAAAACTTGATGCGTGGGTTTTGCAACCTTACAACAGGTTTTACCTCTCAAGGGATCTCAAGAGGCTTACAACCCCACCAGGCAGTGTACCTGACCGATGTAGTATAGTGTAGTGGTAAGTACGGGGGATTGATCGTTCTCCACAGGGAATAGTGTTCGTTAGGTGTGAAAGGCTACTCTAATTAGGTCTAAGGGTTGAGGAAGATTCTTTTTTATGTTTTTATATTTTATGAAAGCAAGTAAAATCTCGGGTTTTGAAGGAGTGGGCGGAATTAGTTGCTAGTCAACTAACCCAAATTACTACAAATGCAAATAAAATAAAATAACAAAAATGAAAAGTGGTGAGAAACTTATGTGTGGAGAAATGTGTTTACTTAGATTTCCTTACTCCCTAACTATCTTTTACCAGTTAATTAGTGTGTATTAGTCGCGTGGATGACGGGTGTATTCCTTAATACCATTCGTGGGGTGGCGTACTTACTTCCCCAAACTCTACAAGCTCCTACTTCACTCCTATGTCGAGCCGGCTAGGAAGCTCCTAACATGGGATCACTAGAATTCGCTTGTGCATTAAATACAACCATAAAAACCTTTAGTACGCATTTGGTTCATGTTTCTTAAGACGTTCAAGCAAGTTACCGAATAGGAAGTTAGCCAGTTTTCTTAAGCCTAACATAGATAAACAATCATCCAATACAACTAACAACACACTAACAACCAATAATCAATAGCTAGGTTTCATTAGATCTAAGCAAACACAAGATAAAATTAGCCTAACATGTTAAACAAAAGACAAGCATAAGATAGAATCAAACAACACATAGACATATTGAATGATTAATTGATAACTTATCTTTCAATGAAACATGGAAGATCTCAAGGCAAGAAGCCCTGAAAAAGTAGCTAAAATCGTCTTAGGGTTTTATCCCAAAATTCCACACACTAAGCTCTCCTCTAATGACAAAAAATTAGAAAACTATATATAGACTTTGACATCTGACGGCGTCACCTTATGCATTGTGACGCCGTCACCTCGCCGCTTTTAGGGTTCCCGGGTGACCTTCTTGACGCCGTCCCTCTTTAGCTCTTCAAAAATCCATTCTGGCTTATCAAGGCTTGACGCCGTCGGACCTATAACGTGACGCCGTCCCTCTTTGATTTAAGCCGTGACGCCCTTGATTTAGTTAAAGCGTGACGCCGTCAGAATTCTCATGCAAACTCACTGGCCCGTCATGAGTAAATTTCACATCCAACTTTTCTTGCCAAAGCATGACGCCGTCTGGAGTTAATGTTGACGCCGTCAAAGGTGACTTTCAGCACAATTTTGAGACTTTGCCGTTTTCTTCACTTTTATGCTCCAAAAACGTCCAAAATGCCTCCTTTTCCAGATTTCTCCTCAAAAGTACCTAAAATGACAAAAGGAACGATTTAGGGCAATATTTGATCAAATAAATACGATTTCGGGCTTAAATGACCCCTTAAAAGCGGTACACTTTTCGCCTCATCAGTATCATCCGGTCGGAGCTGAGGATGATGATGATGAGGATGATGAGAAGGAGGAGGAGCCCCAGCAGCAGCAGCATGAGGGGTATGAGGCCGGTACAGCTGATTACTACCGGCACATGAGCAGGGGGGACTGGCAGGCTCACCAGGGGACCTGGAAGGGCCAGGTTGATACGTGGAGGACCAGGGTGGATGATGAAGCGAAAAGTGTACCGCTTTTAAGGGGTCATTTAAGCCTTAAATCGTATTTATTTGATCAAATATTGCCCTAAATCGTTCTTTTTGTCATTTTAGGTACTTTTGAGGAGAAATCTGGAAAAGGAGGCATTTTGGACGTTTTTGGAGCATAAAAGTGAAGAAAACGGCAAAGTCTCAAAAATCGGCTAAAAGTTACCTTTGACGGCGTCACAATTTACTCTGGACGGCGTCATGCCTTGGCAAGAAAAGTTGGACGTGAAATTTACTCATGATAAGCCAGTGAAAATAGCATGTGAATTCTGACGGCGTCACGCTTTAACTTGATCAAGGGCGTCACGGCTTAAATCAAAAGGGGACGGCGTCACGTTCAAGGTTCGACGGCGTCAAGCCTTGATAAGCCAGAATGGATTTTAGAGAGCTAAAGAGGGACGGCGTCAAGAAGGTCATCCGGGAACCCTAGAAGCGGCGAGGTGACGGCGTCACACTCCATAAGGTGACGCCGTCAGATGTAAAAATCTATATATAGTTTTCTAATTTTTTGTCATTAGGAGAGCTTAGTGTGTGGAATTTTGGGAGAAAACCCTAAGACGATTTTAGCTTCTTTTTCAAGGCTTTTTGCCTTGAGATCTTCCATGTTACATTGAAGATAAGTTATCAATTAATCATTCAATATGTCTATGTGTTGTTTGATTTTATCTTATTCTTGTCTTTTGATTAACATGTTAGGCTAAATTTATCTTGTGTTTGCTTAGATCTAATGAAACCTAGCTATTGATTATTGGTTATTAGTGTGTTATTAGTTGTATTGGATGATTGTTTATCTATGTTAGGCTTAAGAAAACTGGCTAACTTCCTATTCGGTAACTTGCTTGAACGTCTTAAGAAACATGAACCAAATGCGTACTAAAGGTTTTTATGGTTGTATTTAATGCACAAGCGAATTCTAGTGATCCCATGTTAGGAGCTTCCTAGCCGGCTCGACATAGGAGTGAAGTAGGAGCTTGTAGAGTTGGGGAAGTAAGTACGCCACCCCACGAATGGTATTAAGGAATACACCCGTCATCCACGCGACTAATACACACTAATTAACCGGTAAAAGATAGTTAGGGAGTAAGGAAATCTAAGTAAACACATTTCTCTACACATAAGTTTCTCACAACATTTTATTTTCAGTTATTTATTTTATTTGCATTTGTAGTTATTTGGGTTAGTTGACTAGCAACTAATTCCGCCCACTCTTTCAAAACCGAGATTTTACTTGCTTTCATAAAAAAATATAAAAACATAAAAAAGAATCTTCCTCAACCCTTAGACCTATTAGAGTAGTCTTTCATACCTAACGAACACTATTCCCTGTGGAGAACGATCAATCCCCCGTACTTACCACTACACTATACTACATCGGTCAGGTACACTGCCTGGTGGGGTTGTAAGCCTCTTGAGATCCCTCGAGAGGTAAAACCTGTTGTAAGGTTACAAAACCACGCATCAAGTTTTTGGCGCCGCAGCCCGGGGAGTAGTTATTGCTTAGGTTGAAATTTATTTTTATTAGGTCTACTCATTAGATTCCTATCTAGTGAGATTTTTATTTTCTTTTTATTAGCTTTCTAGTAGTCTATCTTTTTCTTTGTGCCCTTTGTTTGTAAAACCATTTTCATTTGTCACCATGGCGGATGAAATTCCATTTAGATCATTAACAATAGAGGAACAATTACTTTACACGGATAGATTTGCTTCATGTTGTTCCAATGAATTTTTAAGTGATCTTAGATATATACAAGAGGAGATGGGTATAAAGTTTGATAGGTTTGATGAATTATGTGCATGTGTGGCTTCTATTAAACAATCATTGTTAGGATCAACTCCTTTTAATAAGACCCTTTGGAAAAAATTTGAGGAAAGCCTCCTAACCGTGAACCATAAGTTTAATGAATTAATGGGTTTGTATACATCACAACTTGAGGAAACAATTGAGGAGGATTTAGCCGAACATGAGCATATTGAGCAAAAAGACCTAGGTTTTATGATCAATGACTTTGAATCTCAAGGAACACATGATGAATCCTTTAGGCAAATTGAACATAGTAATCATGTTATCGGGGAAGATTCTTATGAATCGGACTTAGAACTTGAAATGGCTAGAGAAGGATTTGAGATACTTAGGAACATGTTTGGGTTAGATTCTACTAAAACACATGATGTGGATATAATTGATATAGAGACAAGGAAGGATGAGGTAAATAACACAAACCTACAAAGTACCCCACAAGTCCTACCATCATTCGAGGCATACACACCGCCCGTGACTTACCCGGAAGAAGTAGAAGAAACTTTAAGAATCCCGATGGAGGTAGAACCTTTGAACCAAACACAACTAGAGGATATAGGTTTGAATGCTTATAGTGATCACAACCTTACTCTTAGTTCTATGGAAGTTCCTAGTTTTGATGAACCGGAGCCTAAACCAAAACCGTTACCTAATCTTCCATCCTTAGATGTGAACTTAGGAATTGAATTAGGTCCCGATCCACCCATCAAATCATGTAGTCCGGGTAATGTTAAGATTAAGGTAGTAGACTCTAGGCCTTGTAGAGAGGAAGCTAACATAGGAGTGAACCATGACCTTACATACTTACATCACCCATTTATGATTGATCACAAGAAACATTATGGGTTTAAACCGGGTTTATTAGGTCAAAGTGGATTCTTAACTTGGAGTCTCTCGAAGTTGATAGAAGATGATCCCTTTCTAGGAGAAAATCTTAATCCGCCCACTAACCCAATAGAATTAGGTAAGGTTATGATGATAGGATCCCGCACCTTTGAGCATATAATTCACCCGTCACTCTTTCCTCACGTGGCATATTTCCACCCTAAGGGTGTGTATCGCTACTTTCACCCACACTTAATCCTAAGTGTAGGGAAAACCTCCCCTATTTCCGTTAAATAAGGGTAGAGTCAGGCTCGTGACTCGAACAAAAACAAGCGCTTCTTGGGAGGCAACCCAAGCTTTATTTGCTTTGTGTGTTTATTTATTTGTTTGTTTGATTTTATTTGCTTCCGTATGTATGTTTAATTTTTATTATTATTGATTCATGTTCGAAACTAAATTGTGAAAATGCTTTATCTTGTTTTTAACTTCGTCTTAACTACATATAAAGGTATTTTGCAAAAGTTAAGTGTAAGGGAAATCTAAATCGGTTGATT
This sequence comes from Artemisia tridentata subsp. tridentata, assembly GCA_021014915.2. NCBI lineage: Eukaryota > Viridiplantae > Streptophyta > Magnoliopsida > Asterales > Asteraceae > Artemisia > Artemisia tridentata. Next base: position 401,535,220 of record CP139508.1, read on the forward strand.
AACACAAATGAACATGAATCGTAATAATATTAAATTAGCATACATATTAGTATTTGTTTGAGTCAAATGCTTGTATCGAGTCATAATGATGTTTTGCAGGAATTCCAGGAAGTAAGGTAAAGGTTTTTCCAGAAATTTTCCGGAAACTTAAAATGAAAATTTTTGTCAGGACATTTCTGACGGCGTCAAGGTTTATAACCTGACGGCGTCAGATTTAATTTTCTGAAATTTTTGAAAGTTTTGTTTTCATAAAAAGTTTTTATTAAAATCTCCAACTTATAATCTCCAGGAATCTGCAAAATTATCATTCCACAAGCATTATATCCTTATATATAGATTTTATCCCGCCGATGTTATGCAGGTTTTCGTGTTTGTTTTCTCAGGTTTAACAGGTTATTTTGGACAAGGAGATGTTTATGGAATCAAGCTTATGGCGATGCATTAGTCATGGAGCTTCAACATTCTCCTTGGAGGAAGACTTAACCGTGTAATTTCATTATCCACCGAGCGAATCAGGGGAGTATTTGATTTCATTCTTTTACTTTTTACTTTTACATCTTGTTATTTGAACATTGGGGACAATGTTCATCTTAAGTGTAAGGGGAGGGTAAAAGTATGATTTTTGAGAATACAATTGCGCTTGATTTTTGTTTGTTTAATAGTAGATGTGTAATAAAACTGAGATAAATACCTGTTAGGGCAATTTTAGTGCCAAATTTAAAATTTTTTACAACATATAGGAGTGAAACTTTGATCTTAATGAGCGTCTCATGGATAGGAGTTATATGACTAGCACAAAACCGTACCACTAAAAAATTTTCCACCCCCAAATATGTGAGGTTCGCCCCTAGAATTGGTAGGAAAAGCATTTATGCTATGATGTGTGTACCGGTAGCACTTAGATTCTAGAACTTGCGTTAGGACCATTCCGAGGCCACAAGTGAGACTACATTCGTGTAGTTAGATTTACTACATGATAAGAGGCATTAGGATTAACCCATTGTTTTACACCTGTGTTTTTGTTATAATTACATTGGCTACATTGGTCAAGTAATTCCCCCACACCCTTTGCGTTGTACTCATTTTTAGTACACGATACCCCTAGTACACCCCTCAGAGCCTATCTTTTCGTTTCGACCTTTAAGCATTTTACTTAAAGGAAGAATTTGTTACACCCCACTTAAATGTACACCCAAATCGCCTTAGCCTACCTTGTATGCACTCATTTTTTGTGCATTATTGTTACAACATTTGTTTAAACCCAAGTTAATTATCTAGTTGATTACATGGTTGCTAAGTCGAGTCATATCCTTGTACATATTGTTTTGGGACGATTGGGACTCATGGGTAAAGTACTAGTGTAATGGAGTAATGGGGATGAACATCATTTATTACCCCCATATGTGCTAAATGTTTTAAAAGTACTCCAAGTTTTTCAATTATCTTAATTCGAGTCATTAGATTAGTATTTGTAAAGTTATGTAAAAATTCAAGTGTAAGGGGGATGCAATGCCCCTATGATGTATTATTTTGGATGGTAGGGCAAAAGTGTATGCAAAAAAAAAAAAAAATAATAAAAAAAAATAAAAAAATAAAAAAAATCGAAAAAATTAAGAAAAATACAAAAAAAAAATGAGAAAAAGAAAAATAGAAAAAAAACATACGGACTACCATCCCGTTTCATTTTATGTTTGTTTTATGTTTTTGTTTTTGTTTTTGTTATTTCGTTTCTAGCTTAAGATCGAGTCTAGTCTTGGCTTAGCAACATTGTATAGTACATGTAATTGATCAAGATCATTAACTCGCCACCAGTAAAATATCCTTTATCCAACCAAACCGTGTTTTCCTTTTCCCTACACCTAACGTTATAACCCATTTAAAAGCCCTCTTTGATAGTTTATCTTTGGTGCTTACGCCTAGTGGAGGAGGTTTTCGATCCTTTCCCAAGCCTATGGTAATCTATTTGCTATGACAGGTAGTGAGAGATATTATCCGTTTTCATTTATGAGATTTATTTTGATGACACTTGAGAGATGTGAGTATCTAAACACTACTTGTGAGGTGCTAGTTTGTAATCTCCGTGCTTATTATGATTGAAGTGGAACGATTATTTGTTGTAATTACTTTTATGTTTGCATTAAATGACCCCTAACTTGTATTTTGATTAGAATAAAAGCGCATTTGCTTGAGGACAAGCAAATCTCAAGTGTAAGGGTATTTGATGAAGCGAAAAGTGTACCGCTTTTAAGGGGTCATTTAAGCCTTAAATCGTATTTATTTGATCAAATATTGCCCTAAATCGTTCCTTTTGTCATTTTAGGTACTTTTGAGGAGAAATCTGGAAAAGGAGGCATTTTGGACGTTTTTGGAGCATAAAAGTGAAGAAAACGGCAAAGTCTCAAAAATCGGCTAAAAGTTACCTTTGACGGCGTCACAATTTTCTCTGGACGGCGTCATGCCTTGGCAAGAAAAGTTGGACGTGAAATTTACTCATGATAAGCCAGTGAAAATAGAATGTGAATTCTGACGGCGTCACGCTTTAACTTGATCAAGGGCGTCACGGCTTAAATCAAAAGGGGACGGCGTCACGTTCAAGGTTCGACGGCGTCAAGCCTTGATAAGCCAGAATGGATTTTAGAAGAGCTAAAGAGGGACGGCGTCAAAAAGGTCATCCGGGAACCCTAGAAGCGGCGAGGTGACGGCGTCACACTCCATAATGTGACGCCGTCAGATGTAAAAATCTATATATAGTTTTCTAATTTTTTGTCATTAGGAGAGCTTAGTGTGTGGAATTTTGGGAGAAAACCCTAAGACGATTTTAGCTTCTTTTTCAAGGCTTTTTGCCTTGAGATCTTCCATGTTACATTGAAGATAAGTTATCAATTAATCATTCAATATGTCTATGTGTTGTTTGATTTTATCTTATTCTTGTCTTTTGATTAACATGTTAGGCTAAATTTATCTTGTGTTTGCTTAGATCTAATGAAACCTAGCTATTGATTATTGGTTATTAGTGTGTTATTAGTTGTATTGGATGATTGTTTATCTATGTTAGGCTTAAGAAAACTGGCTAACTTCCTATTCGGTAACTTGCTTGAACGTCTTAAGAAACATGAACCAAATGCGTACTAAAGGTTTTTATGGTTGTATTTAATGCACAAGCGAATTCTAGTGATCCCATGTTAGGAGCTTCCTAGCCGGCTCGACATAGGAGTGAAGTAGGAGCTTGTAGAGTTGGGGAAGTAAGTACGCCACCCCACGAATGGTATTAAGGAATACACCCGTCATCCACGCGACTAATACACACTAATTAACTGGTAAAAGATAGTTAGGGAGTAAGGAAATCTAAGTAAACACATTTCTCTACACATAAGTTTCTCACAACATTTTATTTTCAGTTATTTATTTTATTTGCATTTGTAGTTATTTGGGTTAGTTGACTAGCAACTAATTCCGCCCACTCTTTCAAAACCGAGATTTTACTTGCTTTCATAAAAAAATATAAAAACATAAAAAAGAATCTTCCTCAACCCTTAGACCTATTAGAGTAGTCTTTCATACCTAACGAACACTATTCCCTGTGGAGAACGATCAATCCCCTGTACTTACCACTACACTATACTACATCGGTCAGGTACACTGCCTGGTGGGGTTGTAAGCCTCTTGAGATCCCTCGAGAGGTAAAACCTGTTGTAAGGTTACAAAACCACGCATCAGTGGACGAGAGGTTCGACTGGATGTACGATCACACGGTTCGTCAGATGCAGCATCTATCTACACGTGATCAGTTGGACCCACATCTGCAGATTGACCCTTTCCCGGGTCGTGAGCAGGATTACCCTCCATATGGGTACCACGGGCATCTTCCTCCTGGCTATGACTATCGCCAAGGACCCCCACCCCAGTGATGATGTGATTTGATGTTTTGATGTTTGAACAATTTGATATTTGGTTGTATGTGTTGAAACAATATGGTCTGTAATAATTTAGGGAAGGCATCTGTTTGCCTTAAAACATTTGTTACATTGATTTTATTTATCGCATGCTAGCCTCATTTGATTTGCTTTATTTGCTTTGTGTGTTTATTTATTTGTTTGTTTGATTTTATTTGTTTCCGTATGTGTGTTTAATTTTTATTAGTATTGATTCATGTTCAAAACTAAAATTGTGAAAATGCTTTATTTTGTTTTTAACTTCGTCTTAACTACATATAAAGGTATTTTGCAAAAGACAAGTGTAAGGGAAATCTAAATCGGTTTATTAGAACACAAATTAACATGAATCATAGTAATAATAAATTAACATACATATTAGTATTTGTTTGAGTCAAATGCTTGTATCGAGTCATAATGATGTTTTGCAGGATTTCCAGGAAGTAAGGTAAAGGTTTTTCCAGAAATTTTCCGGAAACTTAAAATGAAAATTTTTGTCAGGTCATTTCTGACGGCGTCAGGGTTTATAACCTGACGGCGTCAGATTTAATTTTCAGAAATTTTTGAAAGTTTTGTTTTTAAAAAGTTTTTATTAAAATCTCCAACTTATAATCTCCAGGAATCTGCAAAATTATCATTCCACAAGCATTATATCCTTATATATAGATTTAATCCCGCCGATGTTATGCAGGTTTTCGTGTTTGTTTTCTCAGGTTTAACAGGTTATTTTGGACAAGGAGATGTTTATGGAATCAAGCTTATGGCGATGCATTAGTCATGGAGCTTCAACATTCTCTTTGGAGGAAGATTTAACCGTGTAATTTCATTATCCACCGAGCGAATCAGGGGAGTATTTGATTTCATTCTTTTACTTTTTGCTTTTACATCTTGTAATTTGAACATTGGGGACAATGTTCATCTTAAGTGTAAGGGGGGTAAAAGTACGATTTTAGAGAATGCCATTGCGCTTGATTTTTGTTTGTTTAATGGTAGATGTGTAATAAAACTGAGAGAAATACTTGTTAAGGTAATTTTAGTGCCAAATTTAAAATTTTTTACAACATATAGGAGTGAAACTTTGATCTTAATGAGCGTCTCACGGATAGAAGTTATATGACTAGCACAAAAACCGTACCACAAAAAAATTTTCCACCCCAAATATGTGAGGTTCGCCCCTAGAATTGGTAGGAAAAGCATTTATGCTATGATGTGTGTACCGGTAGCACTTAGATTCTAGAACTTGCGTTAGGACCATTCCAAGGCCACAAGTGAGACTACATTCGTGTAGTTAGATTTACTACATGATAAGAGGCATTAGGATTAACCCATTGTTTTACACCTGTGTTTTTGTTATAATTACATTGGCTACATTGGTCAAGTAATTCTCCCACACCCTTTGCGTTGTACTCATTTTTAGTACACGATACCCCTAGTACACCCCTCAGAGCCTATCTTTTCGTTTCGACCTTTAAGCATTTTACTTAAAGGAAGAATTTGTTACACCCCACTAAAATGTACACCCAAATCGCCTTAGCCTTCCTTGTATGCACTCATTTTTAGTGCATTATTGTTACAACATTTGTTTAAACCCAAGTTAATTATCTAGTTGATTACATGGTTGCTAAGTCGAGTCATATCCTTGTACATATTGTTTTGGGACGATTGGGACTCATGGGTAAAGTACTAGTGTAATGGAGTAATGGGGAAGAACATCATTTATTACCCCCATATGTGCTAAATGTTTTAAAAGTACTCCAAGTTTTTCAATTATCTTAATTCGAGTCATTAGATTAGTATTTGTAAAGTTATGTAAAAGTTCAAGTGTAAGGGGAATGCAATGCCCCTATGATGTATTATTTTGGATGGTAGGGCAAAAGTGTATGCAAAAAAAAAAAAAAAAAAAAAAAAAAAAAAAAAAAAAAAAAAAAAATCAAGAAAAATACAAAAAAAAAAAAAAAAAAAAATGAGAAAATGAAAAATAGAAAAAACATACGGACTACCATCCCGTTTCATTTTATGTTTGTTTTATGTTTTTGTTTTTGTTTTTGTTATTTCATTTCTAGCTTAAGATCGAGTCTAGTCTTGGCTTAGCAACATTGTATAGTACATGTAATTGATCAAGATCTTTAACTCGCCACCAGTAAAATATCCCTTATCCAACAAAACCGTGTTTTCCTTTTCCCTACACCTAACGTTATAACCCATTTAAAAGCCCTCTTTGATAGTTTATCTTTGGTGCTTACGCCTAGTGGAGGAGGTTTTCGATCCTTTCCCAAGCCTATGGTAATCTATTTGCTATGACAGGTAGTGAGAGATATTATCCGTTTTCATTTATGAGATTTATTTTGATGACACTTGAGAGATGTGAGTATCTAAACACTACTTGTGAGGTGCTAGTTTATAATCTCCGTGCTTATTATGATTGAAGTGGAACGAATATTTGTTGTAATTACTTTTATGTTTGCGTTAAATGACCCCTAACCTGTATTTTGATTAGAATAAAAGCGCATTTGCTTGAGGACAAGCAAATCTCAAGTGTAAGGGTATTTGATGAAGCGAAAAGTGTACCGCTTTTAAGGGGTCATTTAAGCCCTAAATCGTATTTATTTGATCAAATATTGCCCTAAATCGTTCCTTTTGTCATTTTAGGTACTTTTGAGGAGAAATCTGGAAAAGGAGGCATTTTGGACGTTTTTGGAGCATAAAAGTGAAGAAAACGGCAAAGTCTCAAAATCGGCTAAAAGTTACCTATGACGGCGTCACAATTAACCCAGACGGCGTCATGCCTTGGCAAGAAAAAGTGGACGTGAAATTTACTCATGATAATCCAGTGAAAATAGCATGTGAATTCTGACGGCGTCACGCTTTAACCTGATCAAGGGCGTCACGGCTTAAATCAAAAGGGGACGGCGTCACGTTCAAGGTTCGACGGCGTCAAGCCTTGATAAGCCAGAATGGATTTTGGAAGAGCTAAAGAGGGACGGCGTCAAGAAGGTCATCCGGGAACCCTAAAAGCGGCGAGGTGACGGCGTCACACTCCATAAGGTGACGCCGTCAGATCCAAAAATCTATATATAGTTTTCTAATTTTTTGTCATTAGTGTAGAGCTTAGTGTGTGGAATTTTGGGAGAAAACCCTAAGACGAATTTAGCTTCTTTTTCAAGGCTTTGTGCCTTGAGATCTTCCATGTTACATTGAAGATAAGTTATCAATTAATCATTCAATATGTCTATGTGTTGTTTGATTTTATCTTATTCTTGTCTTTTGATTAACATGTTAGGCTAAATTTATCTTGTGTTTGCTTAGATCTAATGAAACCTAGCTATTGATTATTGGTTATTAGTGTGTTGTTAGTTTTATTGGATGATTGTTTATCTATGTTAGGCTTAAGAAAACTGGCTAACTTCCTATTCGGTAACTTGCTTGAACGTCTTAAGAAACATGAACCAAAGGCGTACTAAAGGTTTTTATGGTTGTATTTAATGCACAAGCGAATTCTAGTGATCCCATGTTAGGAGCTTCCTAGCCGGCTCGACATAGGAGTGAAGTAGGAGCTTGTAGAGTTGGGGAAGTACGTACGCCACCCCACAAATGGTATTAAGGAATACACCCGTCATCCACGCGACTAATACACACTAATTAACCGGTAAAAGATAGTTAGGGAGTAAGGAAATCTAAGTAAACACATTTCTCTACACATAAGTTTCTCACCAACATTTTATTTTCAGTTATTTTATTTTATTTGCATTCGTAGTAATTTGGGTTAGTTGACTAGCAACTAATTCCGCCCACTCCTTCAAACCCGAGATTTTACTTGCTTTCATAAAAATATAAAAAACATAAAAAGAATCTTCCTCAACCCTTAGACCTAATTAGAGTAGTCTTTCACACCTAACGAACACTATTCCCTGTGGAGAACGATCAATCCCCCGTACTTACCACTACACTATACTACATCGGTCAGGTACACTGCCTGGTGGGGTTGTAAGCCTCTTGGGATCCCTCGAGAGGTAAAACCTGTTGTAAGGTTGCAAAACCCACGCATCATATTGCTATTGTCAATATATATCATGGTATTCATAAAATTATACCCATAGTCAAGGAGTTGATTTTGAATCCAAAGCACTTTACCACAGCAACTTGCTACAGCTACATACTCAGCTTCAGTTGTAGAAGTTGCCATAATTGTCTGCTTCTTACATTGCCATGATATAAGTCTGCAACCAAGGAACTGACAACCACCAGTTGTTGATTTCTTATCCAGGCTTGCACCAACATAATCACTGTCTGAATATGCCATCAAATCAAAAGGTTATTTCCTAGGATACCACAGACCCAACCTAGGTTGACCCTTAAGGTACCTAAAGATCCTCTTGACAGCAGTTAAATGAGAAGCCTTGGGAGTGACTTGAAACCTTGCACAGGCACACACAGCAAACATGATATCTGGTCTTGATGATGTAAGATACATCAAGGCCCTATCATTGATCTGTATGTGTGTACATCAACATTTTATCCATCAGCATCTTTAATCAAAGGTTTATCTGGATCAACTGGTGTGCTTGCCACTTTAGCATCAGTAAATTGAAATTTCTTTAGTATCTCAGTCACATATTTATCTTGACTGATAAATATGCCTTCAGTTGATTGCTTCACTTGCAACCCCAAAAAGAAGGCAAGTTCCCCCATGGAACTCATCTGAAACTTATCATGCATAAGTTTCTCAAATTCCAAGCACATTTCCTTCTTTGTGGATCCGAATATAATATCATCCACATAAACCTGTACCAGCAAGATATCCCCCCTGTTCTTCTTAATGAATAGAGTCTGATCAATCTTGCCCCTTTGGAATCTATTTTCTAACAAATATGAAGCCTAAGTTTCATACCATGCCCTTGGAGCTTGATGTAGTCCATAAAGAGCTTTCACCACCTTGTACACCTTGTCAGGATGTTCTGGATCTATAAAACTTGGAGGTTGTGAGACATATACCTCCTCTTCAATAGTACCATACAGAAAGGCACTCTTGACATCCATCTGGTAAACAGTAAAGCCCATGAAAGAAGCATAAGCTAAGAACAGTCTGATTGCTTCAATTCTAGCTACTGGTGCAAAAACTTCTTCATAGTCTATTCCCTCTTTTTTTGTATACCCCTGGGCTACAAGCCTAGCCTTGTTTCTGATCACAATCCCCCTTTCATCTCTCTTGTTTCTGAAAACACATTTGGTTCCAATTACCCTCATACCCTTGGGTAAATCCACTAGTAACCAAACTTTCTGAATCTTGAATTGTAGAAGCTCCTCTTGCATTGCTTCTACCCAGCTTGAGTCTTCTAAGGCTTTGAGAACATTTTTGGGTTCAGATTGTGAAAGGAAACACACAAACAAACATGTGTTGGCATCTTCATGCTTCTTTTCTTCATAAACAGCACTAAGAAATCCTTGTTGGTCTGAAGTCATAGTCTGTCTTCTTGTCTTCACACCAGACTGTATGTCTCCAATCACATTGTCTAGGGAGTGATCACTGTGTATCCTTGTGTGTGGAGTAGTGAGAACTGGATAGGTGAGTGGTAGATTGTTGATATCCACCTCATCTTCTGAGAAATTAGCAGTATTAGTATCTGATGGGCCAGCAGTATGAACATTTTGCCCAGCAGTACTAACTTGGGGCTCAACAGTACAATCTCCATTTGTACTGTTATCTTGATTCTCTTGATCTTCAGCTCCATCTTCACTATTTCTATCTTCAATACCTTTTGTAGAAGGTTCACCATTCTTTGAAGATGAATCTACACTGTTCCATATTGGCATCAGTATATGATCTTGATCTTTCTCCTTTCCCAAGCCTACTTCATTTGTTGCAACATCAGCTTCTGAACCTGCAAAATTATTAGAAAAGGTTCCTGCAACAACTGACACATAGTTCATTGATTGGGTTAGAGTATCAAGGTCAAATAGCCATTTTGGACCTTCACCTGCAATATAAGATTTATTTTCTAGAAACTGAACATGTAGGTTTTCCTCAACTTTCCTTGTTCTTGTGTTGTATACTCTAAAGGCTTTGCTATTTAGTGAGTACCCAACCAGGAATCCTTCATCTGATTTACCATCAAATTTGCCTAGATGGTCTAAGGTATTTAGAATAGTCACATGACACCCAAAAGGTCTTAGAAAACCTAATGCAGGAGTTCTACCCCCAAAAAAGCTCATATGGTGTCTTGTTGTGAGGTTTAACTACCAAAACCCTGTTCTGCACATAACAAGCAGTATTAAGTATTAACTGCTTCTGCCCAAAAAGTGATGGGCAACTTAGAGTCAACTAACATGGTTCTAGCAGCTTCTATCAGTGTTCTATTTCTCCTTTCAGCAACCCCATTCTGCTGAGGAGTTCTAGCTACACTAAACTCTCTTCTAATACCTTTTTCCTAACAGAACTCATCCATAACTCTATTTTTTAACTCTATCCCATTGTCACACCTAATGACTTTAACTTTCTTATCCACTAAGTTTTCTATCTCAGTTATAAATGTCTTAAGAATGCTAGGTGTCTCATCCTTATAACCTAAAAAGAAAACCCATGTGAATCTACTATAGTCATCAGTAACTACGAGACAGTACCTTTTATGCATAATACTACTCACAGATGTAGGGCCAAATAAATCCATATGCAGCATAAACAAAGGTTGATTAATAGAGCTTTGGGTCTTGGGCTTACAAGAAGCCTTGTGTTGTTTGCCTTTGAGACAGGCAACACAAGTTTGGTCATTTTCAAAGCCTTTTTTAGGAAAGCCTCTTACCAAACCATCTTTAACAATTTTATTTATGGTTTTAAAATTTATATGACCAAGTCTTCTATGCCATAACATGGACTCATCCAATGTGGCTTTTGCAACAAGACAAGTAAGAGCCTCTTTGGGAACAATCTTCTTTATATCAACACTGTACATGTTGCCCTTTCTTGGAACTTTAAGAAGCACCTGACTTTCATCAGACAGCTTAAAGTCTAGAGAAAGCACAAGACATTCAGTGTCAGTAAAAAGAACCTTGTTCTTTTTGTCACACATTTGTGAGACACTAAACAGGTTACACTTAAGCTCTTGCACAAAGTACACATCTTCAAAGTCTAATTTACCGGTTTTTAATGTTCCTTTACCAGTAATTCTTCCTCCTATTCCTCCCCCAAAGGTAACATATCCTCCATCCATTGGTTGAAAGTCTGAAAGATAGGACATGTTGCCTGTCATGTGCCTGGAACATACACTATCTGCATAACCTTGATCTTCCTCATCATCCTGTGAATGTCCCTGCACATAAAATAAGGAAATAAGTTTCCTTAGGGTACCCAAGCCATCACTGACTTGGGTTTGCCTCGTGCATCAATATAGTCAAATCTATTTAATACAATTGATGCACCATTCGGTTTGATTGGTCTCCATGCCCAACATGCTGAGGCCTTAACAGCATTTGCCCTTTTATCCCTAGCAGTGTTTTTAGACTCACTAGTACTAACTGCTGGTCTAGCACTATGAACTGCTGGCCTAGCAGTTTGAACCTTTGGTTTCCGAAATTTGTTTTGAATCATTGCTTTCTTGTGAAAAGGCCTTTTAACAGTTTGTTGTGCATGTTTGAAAGTTGGTTTTGCACTTGAAACTGCTGGTCTAGGGTAAACAGTTTTAAATGGTCTGGAAGTACTAACTGTTGGTCGAGCAGTACTAATTGGTTTGAGGCCAGACTTTAATAAAAGTGCCCTAGGAGTCATTCTATTAGAATTAGGGTGAGTTTGAGACCTGTTTGAGTTTACCCTATGAGTTGTGTTCCCAAGAACCCTATTGTTCCCTTTAACCATCTTTCTCTCATGATGGTTATGACAAAAAGCTTCTAGGTGGTCAAAGCTGCCACAATAAAAACAAGCCTTGTTGTACATGAAAAAGTCATCACCTAGTTGTTGAGTTTTGAGGTTATTCCAGTTTCTCTGGTTACCTCTAGGCTTGCTTGTGGACCTATACATCTCACAATATCTAACTGTTCTCCTAGCTGGTTTTACATTAATTGTAGGCTTAACAGTTTCATTACTAACCACCTTAAGAACATTGAGTCCTTCTAACTATACCACAGCAGGTTTAGCAACAACCTGATCTTCATCATCAGATTCCCAATCCTCAATGATGGGAGCATCTGAATTCCTATCAGTAGATACCTTGTCCTCAAAAAGAGATGTGTCACTTGCACTCTCAAAAGACTCATTCAAAACATCAGGTTTATCTACTTTAATACTTTCTTTTGCTTTACAACCATATTCTAACTTAGGTTGTTGAAACTCAGTCAAACCTATATGCTCTAGGTCAATTCCTGGGGGTGCAGGCACTCCTCTATGAGGAGGTGGACATGTTTTATAACCCAACCCAGACTTAGCCTTATTAACCATTTGACACTCTATAATTTTATTAACACATTTTGATACATACTCCAAAGTGTCTACAGTTAATTGAATGTTTTCTTTTGCCTTTATGATTTTATCTAACTTAGCTTTAAGTAAACTAATCTCAGCATTTTTAAGAGTCAAGTCTCTCTTAAGAACAGCTATGTCCTCAGTAAAAACAGACTCATTGTTCTTATAATACACAATTTGTTCTTCTAGGACTGCTAAACCTCTTTTATGATTAGACATATTATAATTTGTTTGGTTTAATTCAATCCTCTGCTCATCATAGTGTTTCTTTAAAGTTTCATATTCTTTAAGAGCAGTATATGTTTTAGAACAACTTTTACCTGATAGTACCTCTGAGTCAGAGAAGGCCATAAGTGCCATCTCAGCAGGTGCTTCCTCTTCATCTGCCATGAAGCTCCAGTCATAGCCTAGACCATCAATAGCCACCATAGCCTTTGAAGATGTCTCAGGCTCTTCCACTGCCTTGGGCTTGCTTCCATACCCCCGTTCTTGCTATCCTGTTGCCTGGGTCTTCTACACTCTCTTGAAAAATGCCCCAACTTGTGACAGTTATAGCATTCTACTTTAGATTTTTCAAAACCAGTAGTATCATTACTACTGATGTCGATCTTCTTGCCAGTTCTTTGATAGAATTTCTTATCCCTCATGCTAAGAAGTGACATCTGTCACTTGAGATCCATCTCTTCCAAGTCATCATCATTAATCTCCTGTAGATCTTCATGTGTCAGCATTGACCCATCATTCTGGCTGGTTAGGAATGCACAATAGGTAGTATCATTCAGAATACCAGTAGTACTACTTGATGAGCTAGCAATACTAACACTAGGGTTAGTAGTACTAACTCCCACAGCCACTTTCACTTTATCTGGACTTGAATTGCTGGGAGATGACACAAAAGCCATGTTCCCAGTGCTTGAACTATCACCTATAGCTTTCTTCACATCCTGTTCAACGATCTTGAAATTGCTGTATAAATCATTGAGGCTCATAGTATCAATATCTGGCTTGTTTTTCCAGACCACCACATGCATAGCCCATTCAGAAGGTAAGCTCCTTAAGAACTTAGAGTTAAGATCTTCCTGAGGGATTTCAACTCCAAGCATAGTCAGTTGGCTGACAATCTTTTGCAACCTGTTAAACATATGATCTAAAGACTCATTACTTGTAGCATTGAAGTTTTCAAAGTTTTGCTTCAGTAGAGTCTTTTGGGTCTTCTTGGTGGCTTCATTACCACCATAGCGAGCAGTGATTGCCTCAAACAAGGACTTTGCATCCTTGTATTTGTTGAAGTTTAGGAGCTGATCATTGGGAATGGTCATCATCAGCAAGCTCCTAGCCTTGACATCGTTCTTCTTTTGCAGTTTCTCTTCTGCAGTCACTAGGGAGGTATTTACAACAGTCTTTTCTTCACCATTGACTGTTGATACAGATGTTGAAGGCTTAAAAGAGTTTCCTTCTTCGATGATTTCCCAGAGTGCATAGTCCTGCACTTGGAAGTACTGTTCGATTCTTAGCCTCCACATCTCAAAGTCGTTTTGCTTCAGCATAGGCAACTTAGCAGCCATGTTAGTCTGTGTAGTTTCCATGTCTATTATCTTCAAAAAGAGTTCTTCTAAATCAAAGTATCAGCCTGGCTCTGATACCACTTGAGAGGATCAAACACTGAGGATATAACTCCTTTATAATGTGTTTAGGATACTTTGAGGTTATATTGTTAAGTATGCGGAATCTACTTAACAACACTTAGAAGGTTTTGTTTGATATAACAGTAATGCAATATGAATAATGAACACAGTGTATAACTCCAAACGATTCAATATTATTCAGGAAATAATACGAGTGATCTCAATATCACTAGGGTTACAAAGACCTTGAATTTTAACAAAACTTTCATAACTCGTACGACTTGTATATGAACATCTAACCTAGGACCTCCTTTTATAGACATAAGGAGTCCTTTACAAGATAAGTATATATCCGTACATTTTTAACTAATTGTGATATACATACAATCTATACCATACTTATCCTTGACACGTCCTTATCATTCAACAGTACCTTCACATATATACTAGCAGTACTAACTTATAGTTTGTACTGTTAGTTATTCTTCAGCAGTCTTCAGTTATACACTAGCAGTTTATACTGTTAGTGTATTCTTCCAGCATTACCAAGTCTTAAACATTTAATTTCCAACATCGTCTGTTTTTTTACGTTTCGTCCGATTTTTTACGTTTTTGTCTTTTTTTTTACGTTTTCGTTCGATTTTTTACGTTTTTGTCCCTTTTTTTACGTTTTCGTCCGTTTCCATACGATGTCGCCTGTTTTCGTCCATCTTTTTTACGTTTTCGTCAATTTTTTTACGTTTTCGTCTGTTTTATTATGATTTCGTTCGATTTCGCCTGATTTTTATCATTTTCGTCCATTTTTTACGATTTCAACCGATTTTTTACGTTTTCGACCTTTTTTTTTAATATTTATGTTTATGTCTTTTTTTAACGTTTTCTTCCATTTTTTACGATTACGTCTGTTCTTTTATGTTTTCGTCAATTTTTTTACTTTTTCGTCTGTTCTTTTACGTTTTCGTCTATTTTTTTTTTTTATATTTTCGTTGATTTTTTACGTTTTCGTCCGATTTTTTACGTTTTTGTCCAATTCTTTACGTTTTCGTCTGTTTTTTTACGTTCTCATCTGAATTTTTACGTTTTCGTATTTTTTTTACGTTTTCGTCCATTTTTTCTTTACGTTTTAGTCCGTCTGGGTTTTTTACGTTTTCGTCCATTTTTTTACGTTTTAGTCCGTCTCCTTACGTTTTCGTCCATTTTTTTACGTTTTAGTCCGTCTCCTTACGTTGTCGTCCATTTTTTTACGTTTTAGTCTATTTCCTTACGTTGTCGTCCGTTTTCGCTTTTTTTTTACGTTTTCATCCATTTTTTACGTTTTCGCCTGTTGTTAAACGTTTTCGTCCATTTTATTATGCTTTCGTCCTTCTTTTATGTTTTTTACGTTTTCTTACATCTTAGTCTTTTTTACATTTTTTTAGGTTTCGTCTGAAGAAAACGTAAAAAACAGACGAAAACGTAAAAAAACAAACGAAAACGTAAAAAAACAGACGAAAACGTAAAAAAATGAACGAAAATGGATGAAAACACTATAATTTGGAAAACGTAAAAAAATGTAAGAAAACTTAAAAAAGATGCACGAAAACGTAAAAATCATAAAAAAGAGGACGAAAACATAATAAAACGGGCGAAAACGTAAAAAATGGACGAAAACGTAAAAAAACAAGCGAAAATGTAAAAAACAGATGAAAATGCAAAAAAATTGATGAAAACCTTAAAAAACAGACAAAAACGTAAAAAAACGGACGAAAACGTAAAAAAAACATACGAAAACGTAAAAAATCAAACGAAACGTAAAAAAATGAGCGAAAACGTAAGAAAACGGACGAAAACGTATAAAAAACTGACGAAAACGTAAAAAACCGACGAAAACGTAAAAACGGACGAAAATGAAAAAAAAACAGACTAAAACGTAATAAAACGGACGAAAACGTAAAAAACAGACGAAAAAGTAAAAAAAGAAAAACATGTTTTAGTTATTTTATGTTTTCGAATTATAGTCGCTTGAAGATTTTTTCAATGTTATTTGAGGTTATATTTTACTTTTTTAATTCTTTATTTTCTCGTATTAGATTTTTTTAGTTATTTTATAATTTAGTTGGTTAGTTTATAATATTTGTTTTTGTGTTTTGAAGATGTTTTTATAATATTACAAAGGTGAATAGAGAATTGAGATAGAAAACAACAACACTTAAACATGTTTTCTAGATTTGCAAAATGGAAAACACAAACACATGTTTCTCAAACTAAACGCGTTTTCTAAATTTTCAATTGTTTTGTGGAAATAAAACTCCCCTCCCTTTTCCTACAAAACAAGAAATAGGAAATGAAAGAAAATGTTTTCCAACTAAACGGCACCTAAGCATGGCCTAATATTTTAATGGAAAATGGTTTTTCTTTTTCTTTTTTTAATCGATTTTTTGTATAAAATTAAACAAATACAATTTGGTGGTATTTTAAACTGTGTTGTAAATAATGATTAATGTTTTAAAATTTTAAGTTTGGTATTCATATAATTAATGACATTTGATAATGAGATATTTGTGTGAATGGGTGTAATGGTAAAAGGCTGTTTTCTATAAATATGTTTAGAAGTACACATTTTGTTAAATTAATTTTAAAAATGCTATACTTAACTAAAAAACCCAAAAAAAGTATAATCCTTTATACGATTTCTGTCTTTATAGGTTTGTACCTGGTAGCCAATTATATATGTGCCCAACTTTAATGGTGCAACGCATTTTGTTTTCACTTGGGTTGGACTAACTTAAGAAATGAAGTTAGATATACAAATGAATTGGTTATAATAGTTTTTTGTTTCCCGACTGACCATATGTGTTATCTATTTGAACCGTTACCCTACGTAGTGGCATGATCAGACCGTTTCTCACCAGCTATTTTTTTACAGTTTGGTTGAAGAATCGCCACGAAATCAAACTAGAAGAATTTGGAAAGTGATCGTGCTGCAAATCAAGCTTCTGCTGGAAGTGCACTTTTTTAGCCAATCTGATTTGTATTTTTGCATCTTCACTAGCTAATCATATTATACATGTTATATGGTGAAAATCCCATGTGGGTGACATGTCAATTCACTCCATATGCAGCATGTTGTTGTGGAAGTGCAGACCTTTTGCTTCACTTGATTTATTTACTATATCGTGATGTCAATTTGTTATGGAACTACATACCTTTTGGTTTACTTGATTCCTTTTGGTCTCCTTTTGTACAAGTGTGTTTTAGGATTATATGCAAGTGTACGACGAGTTTTGAACAAAGCATTCCCGCAGCAACGCGCGGGCTCACTCACTCGTTGTTGTTTGAAATACAAGACGCTGTAGAATGGTTTAACAATAAGAATTTTGATAGGACGCTAATTGGAGACATGAAAAGGCTCTCTTTTTTTTCGGAAAAAAACCGCAAAACAAAAAATCCGTCACTAAAAAAATGCACATATCAAAACCAATGTGTTTTTCATACTTACCGTCTATTCCATTAAAAAAAAGTTATTGCATTGTTCAAACTTTGTTTAATTGTAGCGTGATAAGTGTATTGGATGTCATAAAGTTGAGTTATGTGTGATTGGAAATGAAGATCAACTTATACAACGAATAATATTTGATAAGCTCATTCTGTCTTCCCTTAAGTTTATTTATAGTAACGAGGCATGATACAACCCGTGCGATGCACAGGCTTGTTTGCTAACTAATTAAATTGTTTTCCGTAACGTTGATGCATCTTTATCTTTGTCTTGCTTTAAAATAGTAGACATTAGCTTTCTATTCTGAGTATAAATTTAACCAAATTTAACTCTTTGCTTACAGTTATTACAGAACGTCTTTTAACATCAGTAACCCTAAACCACACTCCTTAATCGGATGTGAAGTGTAGGCATCGTATTCAGTTCGTGTTTTAAAAATGTTATATAGGATCCAACACTTTAAGTTGTTTATTCATACAAATACATATACCAATTTAATATAAGCAAAATGAGGTAAGAAACAAAGGAATCAACTAATGAATCTTTAAGCGCATTGAAGCAAATAATAATAGTAATAATGATGGTAAAGTGCAAAACAAAGCAAAATGGATCCGAGTCCCTTCCTTAATGGGGTTGTTTGGTGCAGAATCTGTCCTCACTTGGTCTATCTACATCACCCATAAAGACAATCTTTTTTCCTATTATTCATTCTTTATTGTTCATAAAGACATAAAAAATAGTACGTTTTAATTTTCTTTCAATACCACTGTTTTAAACCTAACCTACCACACTTCATCTTCTCTCACCAAAACAGATCTCATCTTCATCATCTAATCACGAATCTCACAAACACAAATCAAACCTTTTTATCCATCAATCATGAATCACAAACCCTTTTTTTACCATGAATCTCTTTAACCAAACCAAGAAAACCATTAACCCATCTTCTTTTAGATATGAATCGAAGAACAAATGTAATCTTGTTTATTCACCGTATGTCAAAGACACGAAGGTTGATGGTCTTCAATATCTCTTGTAGTGAGGTTTCGGGTAGGTATCTCTTTGTGATTTTCATTTTGTTGTTGGTCACGAACGAACCAAGAAAGTAAATAACATTATTGTTATCTTTCTTCTCTTTTTGTTCGGATATTTAATGAAGAGGCTTAGCTTCGAATAGATCTATGATGATTCTTGTTCAAACACTTGTAATCTTTAAAGATTCGTGCATAAGTTTGAACAAATCTGAGATCTTGATTCTTTTTCTTTTTGTGATTCGAGTTGTTTAGGATATTGTGTTGTGTTCGTGAGGTATGGTGATGGGATTAGGACTTAGTATCGATTGTGATGTTTTCAGATGTTGTTTTGGAAGGAAAAGGTAACAAATAGTTGGTGTCATATGTTTTCCTTGATATATATACCGTCAAAAAGTATACTATACAATCGTTTTTAACATATGATTGGAATAAAATTTCTCTTGTTGCTAATATAATTAATAAAATGAATTAATAAAAGTTGGTGAGGGAAGATTCTTGAAATGATGGTCGCACAGAAATGGGTTGATGAGGAAGAAAACAGATAGGTATGGAGTTAACTGGTAGTTAAAGGATTTATGGTTCTTGCCGAGACATGAATATTGGTGACACACGTGAATGTGACAGAAGTATATTTGGTGGTTATCGGAACTGCTAAAACAACGAAACCACCAAAGCTCGAAACACCACCTCTTAAATTAAGATTCGGTGGTGTCGGCGGCGGAAACAGTTGATGTTGGCAGTGGTTCCGGTGGCAGTGGCGGTGTAAAAATCTGTTCTCGACTGTGCTATTTATAAGAGACTACATAACCTTGCATAACCTTCAATGGAGTTGAAAAGGTTAAATAATAAATACGATAGCAAACAATTCATATTCTTCTTCACTTCATCTTCCCGGCAATAATTGATGATTATGATTATGGCTTGAATACGCTTCATAAACGAAATTGTTGTAGTTATTTTGGTATGCATACTAATGTTTGTACCGTACTTATGTTTGTGCACAACCACCCTTGCACATTGAATTAAGGTACTCAACTTTTAAGTATAATAGTAATTCCGTTGTTAACACGGTTTGTAAAAACATCATATGGAAAAGTAAATTGTTGTTACAAATAGCTTATGCCCTCATAAGTCATAATTAACAAAAAAGTAGTACCTTAGTTTTTGCACTCAGAAAGTTTGAACATTATCATGTAGTCCCTTTGATGAACATGAAAATTAATGTTTGTTTTTCATTTTGCAGCATGTTTTGAATAGTTCAGTGACAGAACTCTATGATCTTACAATGAACTTCGTCAAAAGACAAATTGTTTTGAATACTTCAGTGACAGAACTCTACACCAAAAAACCTGCCGCGGCCGGCCGGCGCCATCCTCGTTTTTATAGATAACGACATGCTTAATTATTTTAACCCACTTTAAAAAGGTATTATGAGGAATAAACATGTACGAGTATAGTGAGTTAAATCATTAAGGTCATATGTAATAAGAACACCTAAAGACCATATTCATCATCACCATTTCAATGTCACATCAATTTTTACTTTCTATAACTAACTTAATCATCAATTTAGTGTAATAAGACAACTAATTTCACCATCAACATATATATATATATATATATATATATATATATATATATATATATATATATATATATATATATATATATATATATATATATATATATATATATTTTCACCATCAACATTTTTTTTTTTTTTTCATTTTTGTTAAACACTAAAATTAAACTTTCATTAATAAATAAAGCACATTACACTAATAATCTAAATTTCATCTAATTTAGCTCACAACAATTAATTATGAATCATTTGTTGAAAAATACGAGTATGATTTATTTGTTAAATAATCAGCCCATGATTTCAGCCCAAACAGTTAATGAAATACTTGACCCGTTTATGATATATTGGGTATGTTTGGCAAAACTAGCTGTAAG
The DNA here is from genome assembly GCA_021014915.2 of Artemisia tridentata subsp. tridentata. Taxonomy (NCBI): domain Eukaryota; kingdom Viridiplantae; phylum Streptophyta; class Magnoliopsida; order Asterales; family Asteraceae; genus Artemisia; species Artemisia tridentata. The sequence goes on from CP139508.1 coordinate 401,555,691, forward strand.
CTGTATGCTGTAAGCTGTAAGCTGCAAAGCTGTTAACATGAGCTACAAACTGTATCTTTTTTTCTTTTAATAAAAGTGTTTGGTAAGTTAGCTGTTAAATGTAATTATAAGATGTAAAATGACATAAAAAGACATATCTATAATTGTAAACAAATGTTTGGAGGGTATATCAGTAATTTAAAGTTTTAACAGCTCCAAGATGTTTAAAAAGCTTCATGAATCAGCTTTTCATTTATGAGCTATTTGTTTAAAATAAAAGCTTGAAGTTAATGTATCTAAACGGAGCTACTTAGTTTAGATGAGATTATTTTGTAATAAAAAGCTAACAGCTCCCCCCAAAAAGCCCCTACTAATCATGCGCATTAACTCTAAAATGATACTAACCCAATGTACATCCATTTCATGCATATCAAACCAGACACAACTTTCACCTATTTCTCTCAGGCTCCATCTGACTTTCTACTTTAATCCTTTCATAATCCACAACCGATTCATAGTTTGACATAAAAGCTCGAGATAGAGGATCTTGGTATGTTTGTGTCTCGGTATGAAAGTACTTCGATATAATTTTTAATTTAATAAATGCCAAACAGTAAAAGATTGAACCGTTTGCTTTGTTTTTTCGTGCACAGACTCTCAATCTCTCACAGCTCGGTCTTGCCCAAGACCGAGTCTTGCAAAATTGAGCTCCAGCACGCGTCTTTTACCTTTTTTTTTTTTTTTTTTTTTTGAGAGGGAGGGGGGTGGAGAGGTTGTTAGTAAGGAAGACGGGTCCTTCAAGGGGGAAGACCGAGTCTTCGCACCTTTATTACGCCCGGTCTAACAATATGATATTTGATAAGATTCATGATCCGAATTTAGTGGATCAAAACAAGATCTAAAAATCTATCATATATTGGAAGTTAGTCGATCAATACTTCATCATTTAAAATGACTTAATAGTTGTCCGATCAATTTGTCAACTTTACAACTTTTTTAAATGAATGTGAAACTCTCCATGCGAGACGCCTTGCAACATTACCCTCTGAAAATAGAATTGATCTGACGCTACACATTTTTATACTGCTATGTAACAAGTTGAAATATATACTGTTGTTATAGAGTAGCTAGCTCATCTAACGAGTACAAAATATGCTTTTGACCTCACGTTACACATTTTTATACGAGGAGATACTTAATTAGCACCATGGTTGCACTTAACATAATCATTAATTTGTACCAAACTACACCAAATGGATGTCTAAGAATATATCATTTTCTCACCTTCCTCTTCCTAGGTTTCAACTTTCAAAGATTCCTAGACCTCTGAAGTTGAAAAGTTCTCATTGAGTGTCAACTTGATAATTTTTTTTTAAGGCTTCTCAACTTGATAATTAATCGTACCTTCATATTTCCCAACTTGATAATTATCATGTTATAAACTGCCCCTATACAGATGCTGACCTTTTCTCTACTAAGGCCCGTTTTAACATCCTCTCCAATTATTACATCTCCATTTTACTAAGTAAAGCCTATAACAAACAATGAGTGTTAGCATTTACCAACTCTTTTCATATTGTTCATTTTCGAACAATAATTTTTTGCTGATAACAGATTTGTTCAACAATATTTCATTTACAATTTTAACCTTTAAATTCGTAGATACAATTTTAACTCAAAGATCAGAAATTCATATTTTACATCAAACAATTTCGGTTATTCAATCAGAGACCGAGAAGTCAATTAGAACATGTTTATGCAAAATTCTATCTGATAAATGACTTTTTCTAACTTGTGCCATCATGACATTTGTTAAGGAACAATTAATTAACTTAAATTACCATGTTTAGATTTTAATTTACATTAATATTTTCCTAATTCTCTCTTAATTACCATGATTAACTTTGTTTTATTTAGAAATAATTCTATTTTAGGGAATAATTTAGTTTAATTAATGCTTTTAAACATATATGAAAATTTTGCCGGTGAAATCATGGTCCCTCCGGCGGAATTGACGCCTCTTTGGAATGAGATCAAAGAAAATGTCAAATTCGGTGAATATTGGCGGTGGAAAAAAAGAAAATAAAGCGGGGGAGTAAAAGAGGAAACTGTTTTGGACTTTTGGCTTTTAATATTTCAGGGTGCAGGATTAAATAATAGAGTAAAGGCTATAAGGGCATATTTGTCAACACACATAAAATTTCTGTGCACAAATCAATATACTCCGTGTAAGACTATGTGTAGTGGTGTGTAAGAGAGGATGAGGCGTTGTGCGTCATGTGGCAGTGTGGGTCATGTTGGGGCTTGATAGAGAAAGTGGTGCAGTGGTAGTAGGGGCGTTAAATGGGCCATGTTGGGGCTTGAACTGCTATTTTTTTCGAAGCAAACAAGGGGCAAAGGCGTGGTCAGTAAAACGCTTGGAGTTTTTTTTTTTTTTTTTTTTTTTTTTTTTTTTAGCGCCTATCGATTTTGGCAAATGGGGCGCTATGGGGCTTTGTCGGGGGCGTGAATGAGGCTTAAAACGCCTCAGTACGGATAGTCTAAATATCACTAGCCTGTTATAATACGTGACTAAGTTCTCACTTGATGTATTATAAAAAAAAGATCGAAATAAGTTTTTAAGACATCTATGAAATTCGAAAAGTTTTATCGTCATTGTGATATCCTTGTATCCATAACATTTTATAGGTTTAACTTCTTAAAAATATAAAAGAAAAATGATCACTTGTATACACCCAAATCAACTAGATATCACAAAAAGATTCAACCAAAGAATATGGTGGTCGTTACCAAGGTTCTAAAAGGCGCGCCATGGCGAAGCTAAGACGCGAGGCGTGAGGACTAGGGCCGTCTCGGAGATCTTGGGTGCCCTGGGCCGTAACTAAAAAAAGACTCCCTTATAGAAAAATATGCGAATAAAACAACCATCATCGATGCCAAAAATAAAGTTATATATAGAGAATAAGTTTTAAATATTAGTCCCACTATAACTCGACATATGCATCTGTTATAATCCTTATATTGGCTTTAAATCAAGCCTGTCCAATGTATATACCAGTTGGGTTTTTTACAAATTTGGTGCCCCTCCAAATAATGAGCCCTGGGCAGTGGCCCATGTTGCCCTTGCTTATCTCCAGCCCTGGGCGTGACCTCTACGTTACGCAATAGACCAAGATGTGGAACGTTTTTTGAATTTTAACTCTGATGAAGGATTTTTTTGAAAGAAATGAAGAAGATTACATGCAATAATAGTTTTTTTTTAACTTAATTCCTTATTTATGACACTTTTTATAAACTCGATAATATGAATAATATGATATAAGATAATATATTTATAAATATTTTAATATTTTATGTCGCTTTAAGTCACGTTTTAAAAAACGCTCGCCATAGCATCTAAGGCGTGAGGTTTCGTCATACCGACACGCCACACCTCACGCTATTTATAACTATCTCTTACTTTTTGCATATAAGGTTAAACCTACACTATCATTGCTTGATACTTTGATGACATCTAACAAGTTGGATTGATAGGACCACATTTAGTCGTTGCTTCTTCTAAACAAGTTGAAATATGATTTGATTGTTTAGTTGCAACTTAAATATAAGTATTGTACTATTAGACTATACCCTATGACATCTGTTATCCTAACACCTATGCAATGATTGGATGCAGCGGGCGGTTGTACTGTCTGCTTCGCGGGTTGCACATTTGACTAATATAGTGTAGGTCCCACGTAGTAGGGGGTGTAAGGATAACACATCCCCCAATATATGTAAGCCCACAAAACATCGTTTTAAATACTTTCATGTAGCTAAGAAATTAGTGGCTTTGACTTTGACAATGTCACATCTAATGTCAACTAGACCATTTCATAATGTACACACTATTGCACATTTGATAATTATTATATGTACCATATATATATAGGACTATACATAGGAGTGTATAAATATAGATACTTTGTTTCGAAGGAGATATATACATTGGCCGGTTCGTTTCGCATCACTTGTCATCGGCCTCAATACATTATATTGGTTCATATTGTTTCATTTGCCACCAGCCTCAAAATGCCTAAGGTAATGTACATATGTAGTAATAAGCTCTGCTCGTTTTAATTAGTTTCACAAGCATACCTCGTTTCTTTAGATAGTATTTTGCTTCTAAATTAGTTTTAATTTGATGTTCATTCAGTATAGATTTTAAATCAGTCTAGTCTCTCATGCACATGTCCGCGAGTCTTTGTAATTAATAGGATTCGTAACCGGCCATAACCTATAAATGGTGTGACTATATGGGCACTACGAACTAAACGAATTACTCGTTTGTGGCAGAAACAAAGATCAGAAATCATAACTTTGTATTTAAATTGCAAATTATGAATGTGTGTATCCATTAATTACTTAGTTTTGTGTAAAGTCTACAACTGAATTTGCAAATGAATACGACATTTTTTAGGATTAGACGATACAAATTATATCTATCCTATATTATTTCGCTTTATATATGGAGAGGTTTGTACGCATCATGAACCCCCGGATAGTAACTCGCAAAAAGTGAAGTACGCTACGTACTGGCTGTGATGATAACCAGCCTCTTGATATGTATGTGCACTGATAGAGAAGATCTTAATTAGGTTAACGCCCATATGAGCGAAAATCAAGTTGGACATGTGTACAGAGACATGGTATCACTATCCATATTAAGTGATTTCAGGTTACTTAGTTAGGGTGTTTTGATCGTTTATTTATAGTCAGGTTTGTACCCACATTTTTGAGCTAGTTATGGACCATGTGTATGGTGAAATGACTAGGCTTGGCGCCCTGAAAGTGTCAGGCAACCATCATTGGACGTGCGCTTCCCATATCGTGCATTATATTATACTACAAGAATCGGGGATTTTAGCCACGACCTAAGTCGTCGCCATAAATCCACTAAATGACAAAATAAGCGATTTTCAACCTTTGTGTGTCGTGGCTAAAAGGCCTAATTCCTGTAGTGTTACCTGATGCATTGGCGTTTTGTCTGCTAACAAAGTCAACAATGTGTTTTATTTTAATATGTTACATCAATGATCTAAAATATTTCACAGGAATGTATATAGCCCTCTTAATATATTGTTCATTCTAACGTAAGATGATGTGATCTCACTAACTTTATATATGTTTCAGAAAATAGAAGTTTCAGTGAACATGCATTGTGAAAAATGCAAGACAGAAGTACTAAAGGCGGTAACAAAACTATCTGGCATCAATGAAGTGTCCGTGAATCTAGAGAAGCAACTGTTAGTTGTAATAGGAAATGTTGATCCTGTGTGTGTTGTAAAACGCGTTACAAAAATCGGAAAGATAGCACAAATTGTAAGTGTTGGACCTCCCAAGAAACCCGATGATAAATCAAAGACAGATCCTTGTGCGATATTCTGCCCTCCTCTTCCTCCCCCTTGTTACAATGGTTTCTATCCAGCTGGCATTGTCGTTGGACATCCACAACCACGTGATGGTGAAACTTGCTTCATTCTTTAATGAAATTGAAGCTATACAAGTGTATATGTTGTATTGACTTGTTCATATTGATCAGCATAGCCTATGTCATGGTTGGTATGTAAGTATATGCTTTGCTTAGGTCTTTGTATAGATACTGCATGTTGTAACACACACCATACTTCAATATTGGAAATACTATTTAGGCCAACAAATGAGCTTTCTGTGCTTTACCTCAATTGTAAGGTTTTGAGGCCGAATATGATATCAACAATTGTGATGCCATGTTGGGACTTGCTAGCTCCAGTTTTGACTTCTCACGACGGGGACTTTTTAGCGACAACCAATGTCATCGTTATAAGTCCACTAAACGACCAAAAACTCAGTTTTAAAGCCCCGTCTTTGACCAAAACTTTTAGCGACGATATATCATTGCTACAGGTCGCTAGAAGACAAAAACCAGGGACGGAGCCATATTAGACATGGAATGGGCCAAGGCCAACCCACGAATATCTTCTAATAGTATTATGCATATAGAAATTGATATTAGTTTATTCTACACAATACCTTTGGCCCACCCATGGTCTCAAAAAAAATTGTCTTTATTCTACGCCTTTTTTAACACAGTAAGTTGTTCTCATAATTTTATGAGTAAACTGCAAAATACATCCCTGTGGTTTGCCCAATTTCGCACCATACATCCAAATCTTTTTTTTCTAACTTATACATCCCTCCGTTAGTAAAAGTTAAACACCATACATCCGCGAGGACGAACGGTGCAAAGCGTTTCTCCGTTATCTCCTAACGAGATAGAAAATGTTTGCACCGTTAGTCCTATGGTTAAGTCTATTTGCACCGTTAGTCCTATGGTTAAGTCTATTTGCACCGTTAGTCCTTTTTTTACGTTTTCGTCCGATTTTTTTCGTTTTCGTCTGTTTTTATACGTTTTCGTCCGATTTTTTACGTTTTCGTCAGATTTTTTACGTTTTCGTCTGATTTTTTACGTTTTCGTCCGATTTTTTACGTTTTCGTCTGTTTTTTTTACGTTTTCGTCCGATTTTTTACGTTTTCGTCTGTTTTTTTACGTTTTCGTCCGATTTTTTACGTTTTCGTCCGATTTTTTACGTTTTCGTCTGTTTTTTTTACGTTTTCGTCCGTTTTTTTACGTTTTCGTCCGATTTTTTACGTTTTCATCTGTTTTTTTACGTTTTCATCCATTTTTATACGTTTTTGTCCGGTTTTTTAAGTTTTTGTCTGATTTTTTACGTTTTCGTCTAATTTTTTACGTTTTCGTCCGATTTTTTACGTTTTTGTCTGTTTTTTTACGTTTTCATCCATTTTTATACGTTTTTCTCCGGTTTTTTACGTTTTTGTCTGATTTTTTACGTTTTCGTCCGATTTTTTACGTTTTCGTCTATTTTTTTACGTTTTCGTCTGGTTTTTTACGTTTTCGTCTGATTTTTTTCGTTTTCGTCCGATTTTTTTCGTTTTCATCCATTTTTTTACGTTTTCGTTCGATTTTTTACGTTTTTCCAATTTTTTACATTTTCGTCTGTTTTTTTACGTTTTCATCCATTTTTTTACGTTTTCATCCGATTTTTTATATTTTCGTCTGCGTTTTTACATTTTCATCCTTTTTTTTACGTTTTCGTCTGCTTTTTTACGTTTTCGTCTGATTTTTTACGTTTTCGTCTGATTATTTACGTGTTCGTCTGATTTTTTTCGTTTTCGTCTGATTTTTTACATTTTCGTCCCTTTTTTTACGTTTTCGTCTATTTTTTTACGTTTTCGTCCGATTTTTTTTACTCTAAATCATTTATGAACTCAGATGATCATAAGTTTCAAGTTTAAATGAAAATGAGTTACGTTTTATTACATATTTTAATAACAGTCATTAGGACTTGGATGTTTAGGTCGAATTACACAAAGGAGACATGGGTCGTTGTACACAAGTTACCAAGTTATTCTTATGATTTCATGTGGTGAATTCCTGCTTGCTATAACAGATTAACGAAAATAGCTATTTAGTGTTGGTTATATTATTCAGATTAGCATACGTGTGTAGAATAGATTTTAAAAGAAAACAAAAGAATTATGGTGATACCTGTTGTTTACGAGATCAAAAACAAGAACAGAACTATCACAGCCCTACGAAACCAATGTAAAAAATTAGACGAAAACGTAAAAAATTGAACGAAAACGTAAAAAAACAGACGAAAACGTAAAAAAATGGACGAAAACGAAAAAAATCGGACAAAAACGAAAAAAATCGGACGAAAACGTAAAAAACCAGACGAAAACGTAAAAAAACAGACGAAAACGTAAAAAATCAGACGAAAACGTAAAAAATTAGACGAAAACGTAAAAAATCAGACAAAAACGTAAAAAACCGGACAAAAACGTATAAAAATGGATGAAAACGTAAAAAAACAGACAAAAACGTAAAAAATCGGACGAAAACGTAAAAAATCAGACGAAAAAGTAAAAAATCAGACAAAAACGTAAAAAACCGGACAAAAACGTATAAAATGGATGAAAACGTAAAAAAACAGACGAAAACGTAAAAAATCAGACGAAAACAAAAAAAAAACAGACGAAAACGTAAAAAAAACAGACGAAAACGTAAAAAATCGGACGAAAACGTAAAACATCGGACGAAAACGTAAAAAAACAGACGAAAACGTAAAAAATCGGACGAAAACGTAAAAAATCAGACGAAAACGTAAAAAAACAGACGAAAACGTAAAAAATCGGACGAAAACGTAAAAAAACAGACGAAAACGTAAAAAATCTGACGAAAACGTAAAAAATCGGACGAAAACGTAAAAAAACAGACGAAAACGAAAAAAATCGGACGAAAACGTAACAAAGGACTAACGGTGCAAATAGACTTAACCATAGGACTAACGGTGCAAATAGACTTAACCATAGGACTAACGGTGCAAACATTTTCTATCTCGTTAGGAGATAACGGAGAAACGCTTTGCACCGTTCGTCCTCGCGGATGTATGGTGTTTAACTTTTACTAACGGAGGGATGTATAAGTTAGAAAAAAAAGATTTGGATGTATGATGCGAAATTGGGCAAACCACAGGGATGTATTTTGCAGTTTACTCATAATTTTATTGTGAGTTTGTGACAGCAAAAAATGTGTGCGTAAAGCTACTGTTTTCTTATTAGAATTTTACTTAGTCTTAAGTCTTGAACATCTTAGATATTTTCGAAGTCATCTTTAGTATATATTTTGGCCCACCCGGATTATAAATTCTGGCTCTGTCACCGACAAAAAGGCTCGTGTTATATCTTTGACCTTGACTTTTGCCTAGTCATCGCTATAGGTTGGACGACCGTGAAGTATTTTTGGTATTGGTCAAACGAAAATTTCCCTCCAAGACGAAAGCTTCCCGCTAAACCTTTTGCGACGACAATGTCGTCGCTATAGATTTAATTAAAAAAAAAATTTAAGAATTTAAAATATTTAACTTAATTATTTAAATTAATTTAAACGAATTTATATTAATGATAAAAATATAGTCTTGTCAGTGACGACACTTGCTTAGGAAGACGATGCTTGCGTATTTGACTTATTTAGTTAAAAAAATATTGATTCACATGTGCGCTCTTAATATATTCAATGAAATTCAATGCTTCATCCGGATCGAATAGCTAGCAAGACACTTTGTTTTATATGAATCACTTGAATAGTCTCGTTAGTCTCGTTAGTGACGACACTTACTTAGGAAGACGATACTAACGTATTTGATTGATGTGCGTTGATTGCAAAGCAGGCTTAACACCGCCAAGAAAGTGTACCTAATCAATGTAGTGTAGTAAAGGAAAGTCCGGGGGTTGATTGTTCTCTAGCAAAAAAATGAGGTAGGCTCGTAAAGTATGACGAAGTGATCTAAGTGAACTAAAGGAGATTCTTTTTAGTATTTTTGTGTATTTTAATTTAAAGCAACTAAGTTATTGGGGTAGGCTCGTAAAGTATGACGAAGTGATCTAAGGGGACTATTTTGTGTGTTTGGCCCGCCCGTTTTGCCACCTCTAATTTTAAGACTAATATGAACCTACAAAATAGTCCATGCGAGGAACTTTCGAGTGCACTTTTGGTCCAGACTTGAAATGAAAAATGACTAAATTACCATTGTCTTCTTCCATTTGAATTTTTACATGAGTTGCTTCCCCAAACACACAAAATTCCCCAAACACATATAAATTATCCTTTTCTTCTAACTTCATCAATAAATTGAAAACACACAAAATTCACAATATTCATCCCATCTTTACTTTCACACCCAAACACATACGAACAACTTTTGAGTAGCTTCCCCATTTTCTTTTGCAACAATACCATATTCATCATCACAATGTTCATCAACCTCCCTAACCATCACACTAACACAACCACCTGCGATGGCGTTGAAAGAAATATTTGGAATACATGTCTAAATGAAACTAATTGAAAGATGATGATCACATGTGATGGTGTTGAAAGAAATATTTGGTTTGGGAGACGATGAATGAATTTTGTTTGGTGATGATGAATGATGGATTAGAAATATTTGGACGCTGGCTCAGATCCGATGAATTTTGTTGGGTGATTTTGTGTTTGAAAGAAATATTTGGTTTGGGTGATGATAAATGAATTTTGTTGGGATAAATACACGTGGGAAAGAGAAATAGTGACTCGATAAAATAAAATTACGTGAAAATTAGGTAAGTAATATAATAGGTAGCTGGTTACCATTTTGTTGAAGAGTCGTACCTAGTGGAACAAAATTTAAAAGTTTGATAGGTTATTTGTTTTAAAAATTACTGGGTAAGTGTTTAAAGTTGGTACGATTTGGAAAATAGCTAGGTATTTTATGGCTTTAGCCCTTTTTCTAATTAATATACTATTTTTTTTTTAAATATTTTTCATATTTTAATTAATTAATTATTTAATTTTTCTAATCATTAGACCACTCCCATCGATCTCGTTAAAAGCACGTTAAAGGACGAATTTTGCAAGCTTAACGCGCATTAAGGGGCGTTAATCGATGGACATAACGGGCGTTAACGCTGCGTTAGGGGCTGCGGTAACACCCTAACGCAGCGTTAAGGGTGTTTCTTGCCAAAAAAAAAAAAAAAAAAAATTTACTCTTCCGCCCCCTTTTCTAACCGTTGGAAGTTTGAAAATGTTGCAATTTGGCCCCTGACTTTTCTAGCCGTTGGAAAGGAGTGGGTTTAATAATAATAAAAAAATAATAAAAAAAAAAAAAAAAAAAAATTCAAAACCATTTTCAATCCCCTATAAATAACCATTTCACACCATTTTTTTTTTCACACTTCCACAACTCAATACACTACATATTTACACTATCTTTGCAACCTTCAACCCAAAAAAAATGTCTCGATTCAACCTAAACGATGACGATAACGAAACGTTCTTGGATCTCTTAGCAACCGGTTTTAATAACCCCAATGTCGGCTCATCTTCTAACCCGAACGCCGGCTCATCTTCAATCCCGAGCCCACTTGGCTTGTCGGCTTACCAACAACATCAACAAATGCTCTATTCGGAACAACAAGCTGACCTAAACACCCAAAATTTCTCCAATCTCAACTTCACCCAACATTCACAACAATCTCAAACCGCAACCAATGAAGTTCCCGACACTCCAACGTCTCCTACAAAGAAAACCAAGTTCGGGCGTACCAAACGAAAGGCGAGAAAATCTAAAAACCCCGAACCGGAACCGTTGGATGATGATGAAGAACCCGTTGCCAACAAGTGCAAACGTTGGAACGGACAAGAGGAAAAACTGTTTGCTCAGTGTTATGTTGCAGCGTCGGAAGACCCACATGTGGGGAAAAATCAAAGCCGGGATACGTTTTGGCAACGAGTGCAGAATGAGTTTAACCGAGTCAATTACCAACCAAGGAACAAGGATATGCTCCAAAGTAAGTGGAGAACTTTGAACCGTGACTGTTCAAAGTTCAACGCGTACTACAAACGTTCCCAACGCCAAGAAAGAAGTGGCAAAAGTGAACTTGATATCCTGAAACGTGCCCGAGAAATGTACCGGGACGAGCATAAAACCGCTCCTTTTAGCAACGAGGAGGCTTGGGAGGTTTTATGTGGTCATGTGAAGTGGGACACGCCGGAGCCAGTTGATTTAACCGGCGATGAACCACCAAGCCAAACAAATGAGGCATTGTTTGGTCAAAATGAAATACCAAGGCCAATGGGGAGGCGTGCTGCAAAGAAAGCTCGATCCGAGAGCACGGGAGGAACGAGCACGGGAGCGAGTACGGGAGGAAGTATGTCGTCAGTGCAATTCGTGGAGAATATGACAATCGAGTATCGTTACAAACGGGAAATGGCAATAGCCACGTATTGGGCTACAAAAGAAAAGGAGGAGGCGATAACAAGGCTGGAAGAAATAAAGTTTTTGAAGGAGAAGACCACCGGGGAGCCACCAGAGGTGGTGTGGTGGATCAACCAAGAAAAGGCTCGCATCATGGCAAAATACAAGCTCGGGGATTATATTCCAGAGTAGATTTAGGATTGTCTTTATTTTTATGATTTAATTTTTAATTTCGTCGTTATTTTTATTTATTTCTTTAATTTCGTTGTAATGTTTTTTTTAAGTGTGTTAATGTAATGTTATGTTTTAATAAATGTGTTGTTTTAAAAAAAATGAAGAAGTTTATAAGTTAGGGGTTGAATTTGAAAATTTATGTGTAAAGTTGAGTTAAGGTGTGTTAAAGCTGAGTTATTGATGTGTGAGTTAAAGGGTGAAAAAGCTGACGTGGCAGGCCTTAAATTTTAAACCTGAGTTAACTGATGTGAGTGGCCTTAGAGTATAATATTTTTTTGAAATACTTTTTTTTTTTAACTAATTTATTATTTAACTTTAACTTATAGCGACGACATGTGTTCGCTATAGTTTTTTTTTTTTTGCCTGACTTAAAAGTCCAAATGTAGTCGCTATAAGATTGACTAAACGACAAAAATTTCATTGACTTTAACTAACACATATAGCGACGACATGTAGTCCATATAGGTTTGGCATCAAAAACAAGATTTGTGTCTATACTTATCCTCACAAACACAAACACAAACACACCACTTTCTTCCAAAAAAAACTCTCGTTTTTCATCTAAAAAATCCCAAATTTCACCACTTTCACCACCACAACCCACCAGCTGAGCTACCACAGCTACCACCCGAGGCCACCACCACAACCCACATTCATCTTCAACTAGTAACTTTATTATTCTGTTCATTTGGTGGATTTTGTTTATTTATTTTGTTAAATATTTGACTTTTTAAGGTGGTTTATGATTTTGTATTATAACTTTAATTGTAGTTTATGTTTGTGTCGTACCCACCACCACAATTGCCGTTGATGTTGGTGTCCACTATCACCACGCCGCCTCCGTCGCTGGACACCACGACCACCATCATAACCCACAATTTTTTTCGCCAACTAACCAAGTAAGTGATTTATATTTTTATAGTTTATTTTGTATTTAAAATTTTGTAAAATGTTTAAATGTGTATATTTGTATAATGTGCAAATGTGTATATTTTGTATATTGTTTTAATGTGTTTATTTTAACGTGTTAACATTTGTGTATTTAAATGTATAAATGTTTAAATGTATAAATGATTTTAGGATGTTAGTGATTAATTTCGGGAAGTCACCATCTGAAATTTAATTATCTCATAGGAAACTCATCCGAAATTAAGCTATTAGAAATTAATTCCGAAATTAAGCTATTAAGATTGACTAAACGACAAAAATTTCATCGCTATAAGATTGACTAAACTCATCCGAAATTAACCTATATGGACTACATGTCGTCGCTATATGTGTTTGTGTTTGTGAGGATAAGTATAGAAAAACTGAAAATTCTAGAAAACATGCTTGTGGAAATGGGTCAAAAAACCTGGAAAAAATGTAGGCAGCAGCCTGCATTTTAAATCGTGCAAGTCACCTATAGCGACCACATCTCGTTGCTATAGGTCGTCTATGTAGATAAAAGTCAGAAAGTAAGCAGATCTATAGCTACCACATGTGGTTGCTATAACTCCTCCTAACCCTTTTGCGACCTAGGTGATTCACGACTTTTCTAAACCCCTAATTGATTATAATTCTGCTCGTTCTTTCCTGTTCTTGAAACGATTCCTTTTGATTTCATTGTTTGTTACAGAATCAAGGAGTTATAATTTGTTTTCCTTTAGGGTTTTTTTATAGAAAATCATTTTTCTTGGGGTTCTTCTATTCGTTCATAGTTATTCGCTAGGGTTTCTTTTGTTGTACTAATTTCGTTGTATTTATTGTGATTACACTTCATTAATAACATCATTATGTTGGATTGACTCATGTGATTTAAAGTGTTATTCGATTCTAAACCCTAAGTTTTTAGGGTTTTCTGCGTGTTTGAAGCTAAGAAGCTACCTGGTTCTTCTTGATTTGTTTTGGTCTACATGTTTTGATAATGAAAGCAGGGTTTTTGAATTCGGGAGGAGGAGGTGAAAGGAAGAAAAAGAAAGAGGGTAATGGTTCGAGTGTGTATTCATTGGATGCTGCTATTTCAAGTGTCCCATCTTTAGATGCCGCGTCTCAGTTTCCAACAATGACTGAATTGGCTGCAAAAGCTCGTAACAATGATTCACCACTCAAACCTAGAAGAGGTAACCATGTTGAACCTATTGTTATGATTGATGGTTTCACTGCTGGTAATGTCAAGGTTATTAATGCTGAATCTGTAAGTGTGGATATTGAAGCTGGTGCAGTGAATGTTGGGTAGCAACATAGTGATGCATCGGTTAGAAAAGTTAGTGAGGCTAGTAAGCAGGAGCAAATTATAGCATCTAATTCGGTGCGAACTGATATGGAGCATTCGAGCATCAATGATAATATGAATATGTTGAATGCTAATCCTACTAGGGTAGTGACCGATGTCGTTGTACCGATAAAAAATAAACCTAATTACCTTATACTTGATAGGGCAAGCGGGTATCGTATCCACGAGGAGTATGTGGTTTTAATTCAAGTTTTGGGGTGATCACTGATCAGTAAAAGTTTTTGGTTTAGAAATCTTAATAACTAAATATTAATTAAACTAATAATTAAACTACTAATTAACTAGAAAGTGAATAAGCGACAAAAAAATAAAAAAATAAGAAAATAAAAATAAGATTCGTAAACAGTTGAGTAAAAAGCAATCCCTCCTGGCTCCAGATATATTGATATGACTAAGTTACGGATTGTTACTAATGTTTGCCTTCAAACCACATAGACATAGTTTGTATTAATTTAAAATGACAATTTTGGGCACAAGTTATATTCACCACATGAATCGTTTTAATCCCTAAACTAGTTAGACTAGGCACGACTCATTGACTAGCAATAACATGTCTTACAATAATCTTATCAAATAATTTATAATTACTCAAATGAACAATTATGGGTACAAATTATGTTTACCACACGACCGTCTTAACCCCTATACTAATTAGGCTCGGCACAAATCGTTGACTCGCAATAATATGACTTGCAATCATTCAATCAAATAATTATACTAAAACATTAAAATCAAACAAATAATATGCATTAAAATTATATGAATTAATGTTTGACAAACAAAGTAAAATCCGCAAACATGATCAAACCAAATATCTTTTATCGGGAGAGATTACAAGAGGTTTAGCCGAACATGACGTTTGTAGAAATCATCTTCGTTGCTCTTTGCATGTTGTCCCTACTGTTAATAACAACCAGGGAATTAAATCCCTTTTGCCTTCTACACGTTCGCCGAGGACAACAAATAATATGATATATGAATAATGGCTTGTGTCTTTGAATGAAATCCAAAATGGCGGCCGACCTTTTTTGCTTTCGAATGAATCGAATTCTGTGAAAATAAAATATGGGATGGGGTCGGACGCTATTTCTTTTCCTCTTTTCTTGTTTCTGTGTCGAACATGTTAATAAAAAGGGCCTCCTTTTTTCTCTTTTCTGCCGAATGGCATATATTGAGTTGAAAACCCTTTTTTTTTTCTTTCCTTCACGCCAAAACAATCAACAGGCCATGGGCCTTTTTTTCTCTTTTCTTTCTTTTGTATCCTTTGCTGCGTCCACCTAATAGTAGCAAAAAAAATCCATTGGGCCTTTTTTCCATTTAATAGATTTGAGCCTAATTCTTAAATAATAAGCCAAATCACGAGCTGTCTTTTCCAGCAGATAAACTCACGAGCTAATTCCAGATTTTCGGGTATTTTATCACATAAAAATATACATCTATTTTTTCTTTTTCCGTGGCCTTTTGAATCACCTAAAACAGAGCTCGGACGAAGAAGTTATGATACAAACAATGTAGCAATATCACGCTTGTATTTATATCTTCATTTTGTTTCTTAATCGTCCACATTTACTTCAAGTGCAATCCAAACACTTCGTATATCACATTAGCTCACAAATTCGCCATTTTACCTCTATTTTACATATTACCTACATAAACACAAAACACTTTCAAAGTACATGCATAACAACGAATAACAATGCAACAATGCGTAATTAACATACTATGAGGTGTATGTAAAATACACCGATCAAACCTCCCCAACTTAACCCTTACTCGTCCCGAGGAAGAAATCTACTATATCTTAGCGTGTTAATTACATAATTTTTAATCATACCATTGAAATTCCATCAAAAAGATCAAATTTAACTTAGTACATTAATAACCATCTTATATGACCAATAATCCAAAATGATTACCAATATTTTTGTCCTTCTTAAACACTTAACATAACCGTTCCCATTGGTTCCATTTACTTTATGTTTCATATAATTAACCATGTGCCCAACATACTTAGTACACCCCTATAATCAATCTAAACATAGATCCAAAACAAGAGGTGAGAATACCTTACATCTTTTATAATACTGGAGTTTTTATACCATGTGAGCAAACTTTTTAAGAGCACATAAGCCATCATACATTAGCTTATATATTTCAATTTTTGCACATGAATTTTACTTCATATTTCAAGCATTTTTGCTCATAACATACATAAGCTCATTTTTTAGACATCCGAAACCGTTTCTTATACATGTCATCCCGAATGCTTAATACACTCCTTTTAAGGTTGATATAAAGACCAATCATTCGGATGTATGAATATCTATCCTATAGGTGTATACTAAGACACATCGGCATACGAGAACCGGTTAATTTAGTCCATTTTAATTAAATGGGAATATTTATGCTTCGTGCCTACTGGTATATCATATGATGGAGTTATCTACCACATAGTCTAATTAATTAATGCACTAACTTAAACTAACCTTTCTAATTTCATTAACAACAATACAAGGATTGGGTTATTTCATATAAAATTATCTCAGCTAAGTGCAATGCAATCCATCATAAGAATTGGTGTCTGAGCCATGCTAACAACTAAAATATCACCTTGCGCGGGTGACGAATCAAATAGACAAGCCCAGCATATGACTACCACCAATAATTATGACAATTCTCCAACTTTTTTCTATGGCCACTGTGCGCGGGTGACAAGCTGGATAAGATCAATTTAAGTGTCATAACCCAACTATTACATTATTATATTTCATATTATATTATTTTACTTTCTTCCCGTTCTAAGCAAAAGTAAGTAGGGAAATTCAATCGGGTGTGGTTTGATCATCTACTAATTATACATATTCCTAACTACATGCAAACCATCAAATCAATTTTATAACCAAATTATACAATGGAATCGGGTGCACCTTATAATCATGGCTGGATGTTCTAGTCTGCTCGAATAAGTCATCCACAAGGTAATCTTCAGAATCTGCAAACACTCAACAAATATATGTAGTAGAAACTTCCACATCCAATTAGCACAAAACTCTTATAATGTGATTTCAATTTTTTTCTTTTTTCTTTTTTTTTTTCAAAAATCACATTTTAACCTATTTTAACCACAATTTCACGCAAAAACATGTAACACATGTGACACCCTCCCGAACTTAAAGCATCGCATTGTCCCTAATGCAAAAGATTTAAGTTGAAATTTTGGTTAAAAATCACTTTGACAAACTCACACAACACAAAATCCTAACTCACTTTCGTAGGAATCACGGTTGCATTTAGCGTATGCAACAAGCCTTTTAAACCACTCGGTAGCCCGAGTGAACGAGTTTAGTCTCGTGAGGGTTTGTAGTGAACACACCCACAAAGTTTTTAACACACACAAAAATAATAAAATAAAGAGAAACATAAATTAAAAAGAACATACACACACACACACTACAACCTACGGGTTGCCTCCCACGATGCGCTAAGTTTACCGTCGTCAGCCCGACATAACTCATTGGAGCTATTGAGACGGTTGGAGTGGTTTTAAATAAACCACATCGACCGTGTCCATATGATCACTCTCCAAAACAACATACGGCTTCAGACGGTGTCCATTGACTTTAAACGGCTCTCCAGCTACCATATTTTTGATTTCAATAGCTCCATGTGGAGAGACTTGAGTCACAACATATGGACCCGTCCATTTACTTCTCAATTTTCCCAGAAAGAGCTTAAGTCTAGCATTGAATAGCCAAACTTTTTGACCCACCATGAAAGATTTCTTGGTGATGTGTCGGTCATGAAAAGCCTTAGTTTTCTCCTTATAAATCCGGGAGTTCTCATAGGCATTGCGTCTAATCTCATCTAATTCAGATAATTGAAGTTTCCTAGAATTATCCGCATTATTTAAGTCCATATTAACATGCTTAATTGCCCACTCAACCCTATGCTCTATTTCAACCGGTAAATGACACGTCTTGCCATATTGCAACCTATACGGTGACATCCCAATAGGGGTCTTAAAATTCGTCCTATATGCCCAAAAGGCATCATCTAGCCTCAGGGACCAATCCTTCCTATCGCTACGAACGGTCTTTTCTAATATTCGCTTAATCTCCCTATTAGATACTTCCACCTGTCCACTAGTCTGTGGGTGATAAGGGGTAGCTATTCTATGATTAACCCCATAGTGTTTCAATAACTTTCCAAATTTGAAGTCCTTAAAGTGGGAACCCCCGTCACTAATGATGGCCTTGGGGATTCCATGCCTAGCAAAGATGTTTTTCTTGACAAACTTAAGAACTACACTATGGTCATTTGTTTTTGTAGCCTCAGCCTCTACCCACTTAGAGACATAGTCAACTGCCACCAAAATATACACATTTCCATGGGAGGTAGCGAATGGTCCCATAAAATCATTACCCCACACGTCAAAGATCTCAACAACAAGTATGAGATTCATAGGCATCTGATCACGCCTTGAAATCCCACCAACTTGTTGGCAACGAGTACATGCTTTCACAAAAGACTGGGCATCCTTGAATATAGTCGGCCAAAAGAAGCCGCTTTGCAGGACTTTGTGCCTAGTTTTCATCGCACCAAAGTGTCCCCCACACGCATAAGAATGGCAATGAGCCAATATGTCCGTATACTCGTGATCGGGAACATACCTCCTAACAACTTGGTCAGCACACACTTTGTAAAGCTCCGGATCCTCCCAAATATAATGCTTCAGTTGAGAAAAGAAGTACTGTCTTTGTTGTTTGGACCAGTAATCCGAAAGCTTTTTAACTACAAGGTAGTTAACAATGTTTGCATACCAAGGGAGCTTAGAAACCTCAAATAAGCTTTCATCCGGAAAGCTTTCTTTGATCACATCAGATGGGTTGAACGGCGGAGGGATAATCCTGGACAAATGGTCAGCGACCACATTTTCCGACCCCTTTTTATCCCGGATTTCCAGATTAAATTCTTGTAAGAGCAGAATCCACCTAAGCAACCTCGGTTTTGTCTCTTTCTTGGTCAATAAATGTTTCAAGGCACTGTGATCCAAAAATACTATCACCTTAGAGTGCCCCCAGATATATGACCGGAACTTATCAAGAGCAAAAACCACGGCTAGCAATTCCTTTTCAGTAGTGGTGTAATTCATTTGAGCTTCTGAAAAAGTCTTACTAGCATAGAAGATTACAATGGGTTTCTTATCGGCCCGTTGTCCTAGCACCGGCCCAGCGGCATAATCACTCGCATCACACATGATCTCGAAAGGCTTCGACCAATCAGGTGACTACAGAATCGGGGCTTCTACAAGCTTTTGCTTAAGCATATTGAATGATTTAAGACAAGATTCATTAAAGTCAAATCGTGCCTCTTTTAAGAGTAAATTACAAAGAGGCTTTGATATAACACTGAAATCTTTAATAAATCGCCTGTAGAACTCTGCATGACTAAGAAAAGATCGCACAACTTTAACGTTAGTGGGAGGAAGATGAGTTGAAATTATTTGCACCTTGGCACGGTCAACCTCGGATCCTCTTTCAGAGACGACGTGCCCCAATACAATTCCCTCATGAACCATGAAATGGCTCTTCTCCCAACTAAGCACTAGATTAGTTTCGGTGCATCTTTTTAACACACTTTTAAGCTGACCCAAATAGCGTTCAAAGGATTGACCAAAGATGGAGAAATCATCCATAAATATCTCTACAGATTCTCCAACCATGTTCAAAAAGATGCTCATCATGCACCATTGAAAGGTAGCGGGTGCATTACACATACCAAACGGCATTTGACGGAATGCAAATGTCCCATAAGGACATGTAAAAGTAGTTTTGGCCTGGTCATCAGGATGGATGGGTATTTGATTATACCCGGAGTACCCATCCAAAAAGCAATAGAACTTCTGACCGGAAAGCTTCTCAACTATTTGATCAATAAAAGGTAGTGGGAAATGATCTTTAGATGTGGCATTATTTACCTTACGGTAATCTATGCACACTCTCCACCCTGTCACTGGTCGGGTGGTGAGTTTTTCCTCACTCTAGGTTTCCACAACAGTGATACCAGCCTTTTTAGGCACCGTTTGCGTGGGACTTATCCATTTACTATCCGAGATGGGATAGATGAAACCAGCATCTAGCCATTTGAGAACTTCCTTCTTCACTACCTCCTTCATATTAGGATTCAAGCGCCTTTGCGCATCTCTTGATGGCGTAACATCTGGGTCCGTAACAATTCAGTGCATACATAATGAAGGACTGATTCCTTTCAAGTCTGCAATTGTCCATCTCATAGCTGCTTTATGCTTGGAAAGCACTTTCAAAAGTGATTCCTCTTGTGATCTAGAAAGATCAGAAGCAACAATAACGGGTAAAGTATTGTTAGGACCTAGAAAACCATATTTGAGATTGGCGGGCAAAGGTTACAGCTCAAGAGTTGGAGGCACCTCTAGCAACAGCTTTGTGTCCGTGTCAAAATTAGCAGGCAAGGGCTCCACTTTATAAGACCAAGGTGGTTTTTGATGGTCCAAATAACTGACCAAACACTCTTGAATCTCTTGTACTTGGGCAACATCGAGAATCTCCTCATTCTCACCAGTTAGATACAAATCTAAAGGATCATCCTTAAGCATATGGGGTGCATGCTTTTGGATTTCCTCATCGATCACATCCACCTGGTAGCATTCATTCATAGTAGGAGAATTTACAGAATTAAACACATTCAATCTTAGCTTCTTATTACCGAAGGCAATATCCATGGCACCAGTTCGACAATTAATCCTAGCGTCTATCGTGGCTAGGAATGGTCGCCCCAGGATAATGGTTGGTTGAACATCCTTGTATGGTGACTCGGTGTCCATAACAAAGAAGTCAACTGGGTAATAGAAGTCATCAACTTTTACAATAACATCCTCTAAGATACCTCTAGGAATTTTGGTAGATCGATCGGCTAAAGAAATTATAGTGTCAGTCTTACGAAGAGTTCCTAAGTCATACTTATCGACCAAACTAGCAGGAAGGATGTTGATACTAGCACCGAGATCAAGGAGCGCCTTCTTAATGGCAATATTTCCCACCGCAACTAAAATCAATGGTGCTCCAGGATCTTTGAATTTGGGAGGAAGAGAGCTAGATAAGACCGCACTGACATGCTCAGTTAAGTCAATCTTTTTAGGTAAAGTTGCCTTCAGCTTCCTCTTTTGGGTACACAAGTCCTTTAAAAACTTGGCATATGCAGGAATTTGCTTGATAGCATCAATAAGGGGGAGATTGATCTTTACTTGCTTGAAAGTCTCCCACATATCCTCAGAATGAGGACCTTTTTTAGCCAATCTTGCAGATGCCGATTTTCCCAAAGCTGCGGGGTAAGGAGTGGTTGTGCTTGACACACCACCCTCCCCAACTTTGGGTGATTCGGTAGCTTCAGGATTCTGTGTTGTTGGTTTTGGAAAATCTTTTAACAAATCATTTACCAACTCAGAATCAGACTTAACATTATCAGCTTTTTTACCTTTAACAACAATTTCATCATCAGTAACGAAATCCTCGACATCATGTGAAAAATCATGAACACTTGGAATTTTGATGTCATTGTTGTAGGTTTTACCATTTTGAAGAGATGTCACCATATTCAACTGCTCAGGACCACCTGGCTTATGCGTTGGATTGAGAGTGGGATAGCTTGGAAGCTTACCCGCTTCTCGTTTGTGCACCTCTTCAGCCAACTGCCCCAGTTGTCTCTCAAGATTTACTACAGATTTAGAGAGGGACTTAAACTTCAGGTTTGCTCCTTGATTGGACTTGGCCAACTCGCTTAGGATCAAGTCAAACTTTTGGTCAACATTGGATTGTTGGCCATTGCTTGAACCTTGACCGTGATTTTGGTTGATTGATGTGGCCTTTGTTTGGTAATTGTTAGAGCGATTGTCGTCATCCCTTCCAATGGAAGTTGGGATGATTGCGCCATCCCGGATTGTAACTTTCGGAGAATGGGTCATTTCGTGGACGGTTTCCATAGACTCCATTTACCTCCTCATTCGATGGTGTCCCCCAATTTTGACAATTATTGACCGAATGACTCGGATCACCACACATTGAGCACACGTCATGCGACACATGCGACACATTTGAGGCACCTTTTCCTAGATTTCTAAACAAAAGATCAACTTTCTTACTTAACTCGCTAATTTCAGAATTTGTGCCCGATTGGTTAGACACAAAATTGGCGAAAGATGTGTGGTTGTTGTTTCGATCCACCGAAGCTTGGGTCTTGGAACCCTTGCTCAGCTTTTCAAAAAACTCCTATTCTTCCTCCATGGGACGTGAGAAAAATGTACCCCCACTAGTTGCCATCACAAATTGTTGGTTGTGATAATCCAAACCATCATAGAAGATTTTGACAAGCTCCCATTTTGGAACATCGTGGTGAGGGAAAGTTCTTAACATCTCTTTTAGTCTACTAAAAGCTTCGTGAAACTGCTCGCCTGGGATTTGACGAAAGGATTTAATCTTATTCCTAATGGCAGCAGTTTTACTTATAGAATAAAATTCATCAAGAAACGCGGATTGCATTTTAGACCAGGATTTAATACTACCTGGTTCGAGAGATGTGAACTAGGCCTTAGTTTGATCTTTAATAGAAAAAGGAAAAAGGCGAAGTCTTACCCCATCCTTAGTGGTGTTATTAACCTGATATGTATCTGCAATGGAGTAGAACTCCCGCAGATGTGCGTATGGCCCCTCATGACCTCTAAACACGGGTAAGATCGCTATGAGGTTCGGCTGAATCTTGAAGTTGCTCACAACCCCATTAGCCGCAGCCGGATAGACAATCGGCGAGGGATCCTCGAAGTTCCCTGGTCTGTAGTAGGAATCCACACCCCGTGGTGGGGATTCTGCACCGGCGGCATCGTCGTCAC
Organism: Artemisia tridentata subsp. tridentata; assembly: GCA_021014915.2. Classification (NCBI taxonomy): domain Eukaryota; kingdom Viridiplantae; phylum Streptophyta; class Magnoliopsida; order Asterales; family Asteraceae; genus Artemisia; species Artemisia tridentata. The sequence goes on from CP139508.1 coordinate 401,578,933, forward strand.
CTGGCATTTCCGTGAAAAGTTCTTCTAAACCTGCAAAATCAAGGTTAGTAGAAAACTGTCTGACAGCTTTCCTCCTCAACCTTGCACTTCTCTCTACCTCGGGATCGTAAGCTAACGGTGATGTACGTCCCGATCTACGCGTGCGCATACACTAACCTGCACACTCACAACTAACAAAACAAACAAGCAAACAAAACAAGAGAAAAAGAAAATATTTTTGTATTTTTTTGATTTTTAAAACTATTAACAAAAACTTAAACCAAAAGCGCACTCACTCCCCGGCAGCGGCGCCAAAATTTGACCGATGTCGTTGTATCGATAAAAAATAAACCTAATTACCTTATACTAGATAGGGCAAGCGGGTATCGTATCCACGAGGAGTATGTGGTTTTAATTCAAGTTTTGGGGTGATCAATGATCAATAAAAGTTTTTGGTTTAAAAATCTTAATAACTAAATACTAATTAAACTAATAATTAAACTACTAATTAACTAGAAAGTGAATAAGCGACAAAAATAAAAAATAAAAAATATGAGCTAATAAGCAAATAAAAATAAGTAAGCAAATAAAATAAGTTTTGGGGTGATCACTGATCAATAAAAGTTACGGATTGTTACTAATGTTTGCCTTCAAACCACATAGACATAGTTTGTATTAATTGAAAAGGACAATTTTGGGCAAAAGTTATATTCACCACATGAATCGTCTTAATCCCTAAACTAGTTAGACTCGGCACGACTCATTGACTAGCAATAACATGTCTTACAATAATCCTATCAAATAATTTATAATTACTCAAATGAACAATTATGGGTACAAATTATGTTTACCACATGACCGTCTTAACCCCTATACTAATTAGGCTCGGCACAAATCGTTGACTCGCAATAATATGACTTGCAATCATTCAATCGAATAATTATACTAAAACATTAAAATCAAACAAATGATATGCATTAAAATTATATGAATTAATGTTTGACAATCAAAGTAAAATCCGCAAAGATGATCAAACCAAATATCTTTTACCGGGAGAGATTACAAGAGGTTTAGCCGGACATGACATTTGTAGAAATCATCTTCATTGCTCTTTGCATGCCGTCCCTACTGTTAATAACAACCTTCGTCGAGGACAACAAATAATATGATATATGAATAATGGCTTGTGTCTTTGAATGAAATCCAAAATGGCGGCTGACCTTTTTTGCTTTTGAATGAATCGAATTCTGTGAAAATAAAATATGGGATGGGGTCAGACGCTATTTCTTTTCCTCTTTTCTTGTTTCTGTGTCGAATATGTTAATAAAAAGGGCCTCCTTTTTTCTCTTTTCTGCCGAATGGCATATATAGAGTTGAAACCCCCCTTTTTTTTCCTTCTCCTTCACGCCAAAACAATCAACAGGCCATGGGCCTTTTTTTTTTTTTTTTCTCTTTTCTTTCTTTTGTATCCTTTGCTGTGTCCACCCAATAGTAGGCAAAAAAAATCCATTGGGCCTTTTTTCCATTTAATAGATTTGAGCCCAATTCTTAAATAATAAGCCAAACCACGAGCTGTCTTTTCTAGCAGATAAACTCGTGAGCTAACTCTAGATTTTTGGGTATTTTATCACATAAAAATAAATATCTCTTTTTTCTCTTTCTATGACCTTTTGAATCACCTAAAACGGAGCTCGGACGAAGAAGTTATGATACAAACAATGTAGCAATATCACGCTTGTATTTATATCTTCATTTTGGTTCTTAATCGTCCACATTTACTTCAAGTACAATCCAAACACTTCGTATATCACATTAGCTCACAAATTCACCATTTTAGCCCTATTTTACATATTACCTACATAAACACAAAATACCATCAAAGTACATGTATAACAACGAATAACAATGCAACAATGCGTAATTAACATACTATGAGGTGTATGTAAAATACACCGATCAGGTAGTGAACTTGGAGAGCCCTATTTCGTCTATGGAGGGGCATGAGCATCAATGTTATTCAATGGTTGATCAACTTGATGATGCTAGTAAGAAAGAAAAATAGGTTGTGTCAACTCCTTTGGAACCCGTGTTAGAAGTTAAAATGAACCATGTTGCTACTGCTTGTGAAAGCATTAAGGATTCAATGAGTGATGAAGCGAAAAGTGTACCACTTTTAGGGGGTCATTTAAGCCCTAAATCGTATTTATTTGATCAAATATTGCCTTAAATCGTTCCTTTTGTCATTTTAGGTACTTTGGAGAAGAAATCTGGAAAATGAAGCATTTTGGACGTTTTTGGAGCATAAAAGTGAAGAAAATGACAAAGTCTCAAAATCTGCTGAAAAAGTACCTGTGACGGCGTCAAGCCCCAGTGTGACGCCGTAACCCTTGACGCGCCAGAGAGGATTTTGGAGGATTAAAAGGGGACGGCGTCAAGAAGGCCATCAAGAAACCCTAACCGCGGCGAGGTGACGGCGTCAGCTCTATAACGTGACGCCGTCAGGTCTGTTTTCCTATATATATTTTCATAATTTTTAGTCATTAGTGTGCAACTTTGTGAGGAGAAACCCTAAGACGATTTTTCTGCCATTTTTAAGGGTTTTATACCCTTGGATCTCCCATGTTCAATTGAAGATAAGTAATCAATTAATCATTCAATATGTCTATGTGTTGTTTGATTATATCTTGTTCTTGTCTTTTATTTAACATGCTAGGCTAGATTTATCTTGTGTTTGCTTAGATCTAATGAAACCTAACTATTGATTATTGGTTGTTGGTGTGTTATTAATTGTATTGGATGATTGTTTATCGATGTTAGGCTTAAGAAAACTGGCTAACCTCCTATACGGTAACTTGCTTGAACGTCTTAAGAAACATGAACCAATGCGTACTAAGGTTATTATGGTTGTATTTAATGCATGAGCGAATTCTAGTGATCCCATGTTAGGAGCTTCTTAGCCGGCTCGACATAGGAGTGAAGTAGGAGCTTATAGAGTTGGGGAAGTACGTACGCCACCCCACGATTGGTATTAAGGAATACACCCGTCATCCACGCAATTAATACACACTAATCAACCGGTAAAAGATAGTTAGGGAGTAAGGATATCTAAGTAAACACATTTCTCTCCATATAAGTTCCACAACCTTTTTATTTTCAGTTACTTTATTTTATTTGCAATTGTAGTTATTTGGGTTAGTTGACTAGCAACTAATTCCGCCCACTCCTTCAAACCCGAGATTTTACTTGCTTTTACAAAAAATATAAAAATACAAAAAGAATCTTCCCTCACCCTTAGACCTATTAGAGTAGTTTTTCAATCCTAACGACACTATTCCCCTAGAGAACGATCAATCCCCCGGTACTTGCCACTACACTATACTACATCGGTCATGTACACTGCCTGGTGGGGATTGCAAGCCTCTTGAGATCCCTCGAGAGGTAAAACCTGTTGTAAGGTCGCAAAACCACGCATCAATGAGTAAGCCTAGTACTCAGCATACGTGTGGTTCAACATCATCTGCTAGTAAGGAGAAACAGTTGGGTAACGAGTCAGATCCCAAGCATGTGAATGATAAGACAACTAATGTGGGTAAAAAGCCTGAGAGAAAGTCTACTTAAGAAATTCCCTCGAGTTATGCTAATAATCTAAGCTGAACATCTTTGACTAAGGCTAATTTTTGAAAAATAGATGCTAATGTTCCGAATAATGTTGATTATGATGTTGGTTTACATATTGATTCGGTTCATGAGGTGTAACACCCCCAAAATATCGCAGCGGAAAGTAATATCATTGGGGTGCTACTTCATAGTACAACGGTCATAATCATAGAAAACGACTCTAAATGAGATGTTTTTAACAGTTTGTCATTCGATCATAATGAAACATCAGAGTTACAAGAGGTCCCAAATATTTTTAGAATACATAACACATAAACACAAAAGTTTATAAAGGTTTATCGAATGATAAGATTATGCAAGCCATCAAAACTTTCTCCGTGCGACTTCATGCTTGTCAAATACCTTAAGGACCTGAGATAAAACATGCTAAAAAGTCAACACAAAGGTTGAGTGAAATTCATAGGTTTATAAATAAATAATGAACGACAAGATTTCAGAGTTAAAATAATAATTGCAATGAATACAATCAAGAGTAAATAGTAAGTATTGCTCTAAGCTCATGAACTCAATTGTTAACTGAGTCATAGAAATGATAATAATGCCCTGGAAGGTAATTTGCCATTTTACCTAGATATTCAAATATAGTGCGTTCGGTTGTTTATCGAATCAACACAAACGGGATTCGTCAATCCCAATAGGCCTATTCACAATATTCGCGTTTGCATAAAGTAATTAATGGTTCATGATGTTAGGGACTTGTTTGGCAGTAGCTGTACCTAGGCAATAATACTTTAAAGTAAGCATACAGTTTGAAGCACTTATATCCAAATTGTAAAATAGCATGTATCTCTCTCAATGGGTTTATAAATAGTTTAAAGAGTTTAAGTGGGGCTATGAACTCACCAAATATCAAATAGCAAGACGTAAATAAGGAATGAGGAAACCGAGATGTCCTACGAGCAACCTAAAAATAATATGTTGCGTCTTAGGTTTTAAAATAATAGAGTATGAATGCAAGTAAGTATATTATATCAATCATGCAATTGTACATAGTGTTTTAAGGTTTATAAAGTGACATGTACTAAAATTGACAAGTTGTGAAAGTATTACGAGCCTTAATTTATAAGTTGTCTGAGGTTCGGGTTTTTATGTTATTTCTAAAGTTCAAGTATCTTATTGTGTCGATATGTGGTCAATTTGTTCAAAAGATAATTTATCAGGTCTATTCTTGAAAGTGGGTCCTACCACTTTGGGTAGTGCAAAATTTATCAAGTGTTTAATAAAATCATAGTTTACCAAATTTTATGTTTATAAAATGGTTACATCAATATTATTATTATTTTATAATGTTTATAGATATTATAAAATATATTTGACTATTTTTAAGTAAATTTGATAAGTTATATTATTTTTGGGTTAAGTGCGGGTTTTGATAAAAAGTGGACATTCGTTACTAAAAGTCTCGTTTCTCCTAAACCGTAAGGAGTTATATGTCAAACTTTATATTTCCGGAAAGGTTTTTAAGTGTGTTAATCATATTTTTGGGTCTTATTGCTCTTAAAATTGCATAGCCTAAGTGAAATTACCATTTTATCCTTATATGTCAAGTCTGATCCAGGACAACTCTAAAGAGTCCCATCATTTTTGCGATAAGTTGAGTTTCGTAACTCCGTTTTACGCGGGGTTTTCGGCTACGTTCAAGTTAAGTGTTAACTTCATTTCATAAAACTGGACCAAGTCTCAAAAATGAATAAATCTATGAGTTTTTTATGTTTAAAATCTGGTGTATGTTTTCCGACTAGTTTCACCGTTTATTTTCTAGTTAAATCATCGAGTATCGCCACGCGACCAACCACCGGGCAAACCGAAGCTAAGAGATAGATCTATAGCCCTATATTTTTACCTAAACCTCAAAGTCTACTGATTAAGTGCAGTAATTATGAGAACAGTCCCTGGTCCAAATGGTCTTTGCAAATCTAGTCTCAATCATAGTTTTAAGTATTTTAAGCTATGTACAATGCATAAATTAATACAACAATTATATGAAACATGTAAAATCATAAAATATAAATGAAATCAGTTGTGAAATGAGAATATTGTGTGGCTTCTTACAAAAGTGAGATGAAAAACACAAGAAAGTCAAGATCAAGAGCACTAGATCTAAATCACCAACTAACAAACCCAAGCTTCCAATCCTTTTACCCAACTTTAATAAACCCTTGTAGAAATCAACCCTATAACCCAAGAAAATGATGTGTTTTGATGGTAAATGATGGTGGTTTGTTGTGATGATCAAAAGGATGAATCTAGAGGTGTGAAAATCTTGAATTATCATGACTTTGGTGGTGTTTTGATGGGGTTGGTGATGATGGACGAATTTTGGAGGAGAAAAGGGAGTTGTGTCTTGTTTTGGAGATTGAATGAGTTCTAAGTTGCATGTACTTGGTGAAGATTACAAGAAATGCAAGGTTGAGAGCACAAGTGTCCCTCACTTGTCCCAAAATTTGACACCACAACAAAAAGGATGACACACCACATAAATGTCTCACCAAAGTGGTTAGTCACCACTTGAATTTCGTGGGTTGGGATAGTGGGAAGGGTATTTGATGTTTATTTTGTATTTTTAGGTGTTTAGTGGGTATATTTAGGGCTAAGGTGGTACTAGTTTGAGCTAGAAGTGTAAAACTTGCAGCGTTTTGTAAAACTGGTTAATATAAAAGTCTAAAATATATAAAAATGTTAAAACTTGACATCATAACCTATTTTGATATTTTAGGTGATCCTTGAGCTTGTTGGGTGATTAATTGTTGTTTATAAATTGCAAACGTAGACTGAAAATGCGAAAAATGAAAAATGTGAAAAGTTTAATTTAAAATGGAAAAGTAAAAATGGGATATTTAAAATATGATTGTAAGAAACCAAAATGCATAAAAATAATTATACTGAGTATTGTCGGGTGTCGGTTTGAGTTAGATGTACGTTTAATGAAGTACGCGGAATAACCTATCTAGTTATTCGTAAGAGTGAATTTACTTAAAATAAAAATAATAAGTAAAATTAAATAATTAAATAATGACCTTAAAATTGTGAATTGTTACAATACCTAATCCTTTAAGGGAATCCCATCCCAGGATTTAGTTCGATTTAGATGTCGATGTTATGTTGGTGAAGAGGTGTGGATATTTCTGACGCATCTGGCCTTCTCTTTCCCAAGTATATTCTGGTCCTCGTCGAGAGTTTCAACGAATCTTGACAATAAGGATATGGATCTGCTTCAGCTGCTTGACCTCTCGGTCCATAATTTCTATAGGTTCTTCGACAAAAATGTAGTTTGTCGTCAAGTTGAATCTCCTCTAGTGGAATGTCGAGGGTTTCCTTTGATAAGTATTTCTTCAGGTTCGAAACGTGAAATGTGTTTTGCACACTGCTGAGCTCAGGCGGAAGCTCAAGTCTGTAAGCAACTGGACCAACTCTTGCTAAAATTTTGAATGGCCCAATGTACCTCGGGTTCGTTTTTCCTTGTTTCTCAAAACTTATCACATACTTTCATGGCGAGACTTTCGGCATGATTATATCTCCAACCTGAAATTTTTAATGGATTATGTGTCACATTGGCGTAACTCTTCTGACGACTTCGTGCGGCTTGTAGCCTGTTGTCTGGGGGTGTTGCTCCTAAGCCCTGATACATACTAATGATTAATGTAGATGGGACAACCACGGAGGCGTACTAACAATCAAATGAACTAGATATAATGTCATGGAAGGAATGATATTCATAAAAAGAAAAAAAATGAATAAAAATACAATTGAAAGAGCTAATGAATCATAAAAATAGTAACGTGATTCTGCCGTGTGTAATATTTAGGAGCAAAGATTGCTTAAAAGGGATAGATTAAATATCTGTATGAACAAAGGAGCAAACCATTATCGATCAATGCAAATGAAGGAATTGATGAATAACAATAATGGCTCAAAATTAGATATTAAGAACATTCGTACTTATCATGAGCAAAGAGTGCTCGAAAGAATGATAGGTATTTGTACGAACAAAGAAGCAAACCGTTACCAATTGATGCAAATGGAAGGATCAATGAATTAAAACAAAAGTGAATAGATTAGATATCGATATCATTCGTACTAGTATGAGTAAGGAGTGCTTGAAAGGAAGAGAGGTATTTGTACGAACGAAGAATGCAAAAGAAAAGGTGTGTAAAAGAGAAGCCAATGACTCAAATTTACGCAAATAGAAGAATCATAATTTATCTCAATAGTAAAAAGAAGAGATATAGAATATCAATACGTAATAATTCAATTAACTGAGAGAATCAATCGAATTAAACCAATAGCCAAAAGAGGCAAATACTGAAAGATAGAATTCTAAATGTGGTTCAATAATAATGAGACAGATAATATTCATTACGAATGTCAAATGAGAATGAATAATGAAAATCCATATCTAAGAAGGATAATAAACATCAGGATTGTTAAGAGAGATTAAGTGAAATGGACAAGAATTGAGAAAGCAATAAGCATTACAATATGTTATATGAGAACACATGAGATAGACAATGAATGTAAAAGCAAACGATAAATTAGGAAGACAATAAGTGTCACGAAGGAGATCAAACAATAAATGATGAAGTCCATAAGTATTACGAATGTTAAATGAGAATAACTGAGAAAATAAATAAATGAGAAAGACAATATGCATCTCGAATGCTAAATGAGAAGAAACAATTAATGAGAATGACAATAAGTGACAAAGACAATAAGAATTGCGAATGCTAATTGAGAATGAATGGGGACCAACAATAAATGAGAAAAGCATAAGGTTGTAAGCATGCATGTTAAATGAGAACAAACATAAAATGAGAAAGACATTGATGTGTTTCGAAAGCTTTAAATTTATAATACTAGTTCTACCGATTCCTTAATACACAAAACACACGGGTAAAGTAAAACCCCCGTTTATAGTAAAGGTTTAGGTAAGACCAGTTCATCCCAAGGGAGGAAAGTGTTTCGCTAATCAGTGTTGGTTAACAAAATTAGATTTCAATGATTGTCACTTATCACTAAAACCGTTTTTGTTGGAATAATTAGTTTTGAAAGGTTTACCAAATTGTTTAAATGTATGTTTGTTTAGGGACAAGCAACATGAGATAAACCGAAGAATAAAGTATAATGCGCACACAGACAAAGCATAAAAGTAATACATGACGGGTAGTCATGATAACCAGTATATCTATGAAATAATAGTCCTAGGGATGAAAATTTAATTTTCCTAAATTCTAATCAGTAAAAGAAAATTTTAGAAAAAAGAATTATATTTTTTTGATTTTTATTTAATTTTTTATGAATTAAAAACTATTTAAAAAAAAAAATGATTAAAAATAGTAAAACGATTTGAAAAATTATGAAAATTAACTGAAAATTACTTTAAGCTATACTAAATGTAGGAAAAATAAAATTTTGGAAAAAACAACTTTGGAAAAGCAGAAATAAGCTACACAGCTTAAATAAGCTAAAATGGGAAAACAAGTATAAGAAAGTAAATGATGTATTAAAAGGACTGAGCAGAACTAGAGCATAACGTTAAGTGTGTTGGTGTGTGAGTAAGGAGACCTGGGTTCGAGTCCCAGGTCTGGCTTTTTGGATTTTTTTTTTTTTTTTTTTTTACTTTTTCTTTTTGGAACTTAATTATCAGAAGAAAACAAGTACTTTTAACAAAAACAACTTTTTTAAAACTGAAAAATAAGCTAGATTAAAGCTATGAAATCAAACAGTTAACTAAAAGCTTTTAAAAGGAAAGAAATGAAACTGCTAATAAGAAAATAAGCTAAGAAAAGTTAAAAGGAAATAAGATTAAGCTAATGTGAATAAGTTCTACTCTCAACCACTTAAGTAACTCAGAAAAAGCAACCAGCACTAGCAAATAAGCATAAAACAACTTAATAAGCAAAACTCCAAACTGATGTCTAAAACTGATGCAGGCAATCAGTTGCTTCTGAGGTGGTTTTGCAGCCCCTCAAAAGCACTTAATAAGCACTCCAAAAATTCCACCAAAATTAGCTTATCTCAACAAGCCACCAATCTATATCTCTCTTAATTTTCAGCTTATGTGGACTAATTTTCAAGTAATTAAGAATGAAAGAAGCAAGCTAATGGGGCCAAAATGGACTGCTAGTGCAGTTTGATGTTGCAGCTGAGGTTTTTGATCCTTAACTTGTTTGATACTAAATGAAACCTAACCAAATTTTGAGCATACACTAAAACCACTGATATACACCTAAAAATGCTGAAAGTTGGACCAAATAAACCTTGGCTTATTAAGAGCTTAACAAGGCAATTCAGCTTTTAGAATTTCCCCTACTTATGCATATACCTCAAAACCATTTAAAACTGCTTAAGACCTAGTGCAAACAACTTATCTAACCTCCAATAAGCTCAATCAAAGCTCAACTTATGGCAATTGAACAGTAATTAGCTTTTATGATCATAAATTGGCTTGTGCCAAACACTAGATAAAAAACTGCTTTTGTGAATTTAAACTAAGAAAGCCCTATTTAAGCTATGATTCTGATTCAATGATGGTTAACTAACTTATATGATTCATAATAAACAACTTTTCAGTCTTAAATAAGCACTAGATAATCTACTCCCTATGTGACTGTTTTGGCTTTTTGATTACTTTTTGAGCTAAAATGAAGTATGAAACTATCAGCTATTATCAAACAAGCTTAAATAAGACCCAAATAAAATTCTACTACTCAAATAAGCACTAAACTAATAGTAATAAGCTAATAAATAGTAATAAGCTAAAAATATGAGGATTCAAATGAGACTTACAAGGAACCTATGCTTAGAACCAATCTGAACCACATGGAACACAACCCAGGCTTACAACACAAGCAAAAAATAACCCAATAAGCTCTTCCAGAACAGCTTATTCTTCCAAAGTGCTTATTTCACCTCAACTTTGACTTTTTGTAGAATTTTTTTTAAATTTTTAGACAAATTCAAATTTAAACCTTACTAAAGACTCACAATAAGCTAGCAAGCTTATATGAGCTTAATATGATGTAGAAATAGCTTATTGAAAGCTGATATTGCATTTTTTTTGAAGTATTTTCTATATATATATATATATATTTTTTGGATTTTTGATTTTCTGGATTAAAAATAGTAATAATGTAAATATTAAAGTGAAAAGCTTTTAAAGAGCTTCTGGGAAGCTTATAAGACAGAAAAAATAAGCTAAACTTAGCTTATACTCTAGCATATAAAACAGAACAGTAGGCTTAATATAGATTTAAATAACAAAACTTTAAACTAAACTTTCATTAAACAATAAAACTGAGTACAAAGGATGCTTACAACTCTTAAAAGAAAAAAAAAACTTAATTCAAAATTACAACTAAATTTAAATAAAAACGACACTAAAACTAACACCCTCAACTGGTGAGGAGAGGCTGCTATTTATAGCCATCATGGAAGCTAGGTTTCCTCTAGGAAGCTTCAGGAACTCATTCTATAGCCCTTGGATTCATCTTGGGCATCACTCCTTCTATTTTAGGCCGTTGATCATGATTAGTGGAGGAATAGCCAATGATATTGCTGGGTTTTTTGCCACCTGGCATTCTCTGACTTGTCAGCGCTTCTAGAAGGCTTTAGGGTGATGTAATTAATGAGAGAGGGAGCAGGGTAAAATTAGGGACGAAGGGTGAATAGTAACAAGGAGGAAAAGGGGGGTAATATAGTTTGGGGTTGACCGGGTATTAACTGTGGTTGACTTCGGGTTAAATTAAAAGAATACGGGTATGGGATCCGGGTTAGTATATGGGCTGGTGGGTTAAGTTGGGCTGGGTTTGTGGGATAGGGGTGATCCGGGTAGATTTTTAGTTTAAGGATTTGTGGTGAATTTGGTTTTAATTTTAAGGGACTATATCTGCCAACTTCAGAAAGTATTACCAAGGACTGATTTTGTAATTATGCAATGATCCAAGGGCTGTTCTTCAAAAATATTTTCTTTGACGAATTTTTCCCGGCTTTGGCTCTTTAAATATCTTTTCCAAATCTCGTGCTCGTGTTTTCCGGATTTTTCTTGGTTTTTGTCCTTTTTCTTGATATCCGTTGCCTGCACAATTATAAACACAAAAACACAAATATCTTTGGCATTTTGGTTAGTTTTTGGTCATTTTGGTCTTAATTTGGTCAAGAAAAGGTATGTGAATAAGCATATACCAAAATCCCCCAGACTACGATATTGCAGTGTCCTCACGCAATGTTATAAAAACGCGTTTTTGAAACCAAAAATTTCCAATCTCTTTTTACTAACTTTGAGAAGTAGCAAAATATTCAAAAGAGATTAAGAAATCTTAAGTTCTAAAAACTCCCCATTTTTCCTTTTATTCTATTTTTGTATTTTTTTTCTTATGATCATGTGACGGTTTTGTTGACAACCATTATCTTTCAATAACTTTTAGAGTCATAGAGTAGGAAACACGACTCATAAAGAAGTGACCATAAGGATAAAATTCGTCGTTCCTGATTTTTCACTAGCCCCCAAACTAAGCTCAAAAATGAAATCATTGTTATTTACAAGTTAGATGCCAACACTACCCATGGAAGTTACTTGTGTAATTACCTCTTACTCCCATTTTTCTAATTTGCCTCTATTTATTTTATTTTTGGTGAGAAATGAATTGCTTCATATTTTCTCGTTTCGATAGGTTTTTAGTCCGATAAAGATACTAAATTAAGACGCTAAGTAGTTTTCAATCTTCTCTCGAGAACCGTTGCTTTGAAAATGAGGTCCACATCAAGGTTTTTATTTATATTTTTGACTTTTGCATTTTTCTCTTTTTCATTCATCACCATTTTTTTTAACACTAACTTTTCACTTGCGTACCCTAAACGACGGAGGTTCACGGTTTAGTTCCAAGACCTTACACCTTCCGGAATAAAGGATCCAAGGGCCGTTACAACGGAGTGTTCCAAGACTCTAGACATTCCTGAAATGAGGATCCAAGGTGGTTAGACCAAGACCTCACACATTCCTGAACTAGAGGTCTAAGGGCCGGTGCAAGAGGGTAGCGAAGACCTAAACGCCTTCCGGAAATAAGGATCCAAGGCCCGATCTCGGATTTGTAGCTTAGAGCACTTAACTTATTATTATTAAACGTATTTATTAAGTAACCTTGATGTGTACCCAATTTTTAAAGCAAGGATTCTTTTAAGAAGACCAAGAACTAATCATCGGCAAAACCTAACATCTTTAATTATTCTTACAGTTATATATGGTGAAACAATTTTGTGGGAGCAAAAGGCCACAAGTAACTTCGATGAGCTCTAAAGAGAACCAACTACTCCACGCTTAGCATCTAACTTCTAACTAAACTCTATCATTTCTCGTTCTTCGCAAATTTAAAATCTTAAATAATAAGATCCGCGAATGCTTAGCCAAGAAAGGTTAAGGGGACAAGCTAGGGCTCAACACGCTCGATCAAGTCAGAATTTTATTCCTACCCTCACCAGCGGAAAGTCAACAAAATGTCAAAATTTATTCTATTTTTGCAAAATTTTTTAAATTTTCTCATTTTTTTCAATTTCTTTCAATTTTGGAGGAAAAACGGGGTTGCGGGAGTAAACGGCAAAAAAAATGCAAGGCACAAATCAAATCGAAAGATTACCCCCCCCCCCCCAGACTAAAACGAGACATTGTCCTCAATGTCTTAAAGGTAAAGGTTCTCCTACATAAATCTAAGGCCGTTTATTAATTATGCCAAAAGATAAATGTTAAACGATAAGATAAGGATATCGGATGAGCAACGAATGATGAAAATCGAGTGGAGAAAGACAAAACCACGAGCACGAGAGTCTTCATTATTCGGCAAATCCTGGACAAACACAAAATACCACGAAACACAAGAAATGGAAGAGGTAGCCCTCCTCACTTTTATTAAGAAAATAGAAAGAAGATAGAAAGATAAGCATGGGGTGCCTCCTACGAATCGCTTTGTTTTTTAACGAGTCACGTAGCTTGACTCGTCCCCGAATTTAGTTGTCCATGGGGAAAGTTTGGAGATCCGGGACAACGATGGATGGTATGTCCCCTCCAAAATAGTGTTTCAACCTATGACCGTTCACCTTGAAGTTTGGACCGTTGTTTTGAGCTAACTCGACGGTTCCATATGGAAAAACTTGAGTAATGGTGAACGGCCCAGACCAACGGTTTTTGAGTTTGCCCGAGAAAATCTTTAATCGAGAATTGAAGAGGAGGACTCAATCACCAACATTGAAGATGCGGTTTTTTATCTTAGAGTCATGAATCCTCTTTGTTTTCTCTTTGTAGATTAAAGAGTTCTCGTAGGCTTGATCCCGAAGCTCATTTAATTTATTAATTTGGAGCTTACGGTGATCACCCGCGGTCTTGAGGTCGAAATTGGCATGTTTTAAGGCCCAGTACGCCTTATGCTCGAGCTCGATGGGCAGATGGCAGGCCTTTCCGTAAACCAGCTTGTATGGAGTACATCCGATGGGTGTCTTGTAAGCTGTTCGGAAAGCCCATAATGCATCATCCAATTTGTCTGCCCACGAGGCTCGGTTTTCACCAACGGTTCTTTCAAGGATATGTTTCAATCCACGATTCGAAACCTCGACTTGACCACTCGTTTGCGGGTGATACACGGTAGAAAGTCGGTGGGTGACACCATACTTGAGCATAACTTTTGCAAATTGATCATTGCAAAAGTGGGTACCGCGATAACTGATTATAGCCCGAGGAGTTCTGAATCGGGAGAAGAGATTTTTCAAGAACTTAACCACAACTCGGGCGTCATTAGTGGGGAGCGCTTTCGCTTCAACCCATTTTGATAAGTAGTCGACGGCCACGAGTATATACTTATTCCCTCGTGAAGACGGGAATGGCCCCATAAAATCGATGCCCCATACGTCAAAGATCTCGCAGACTTGAATTGCATTTTGAGGCATTTTGTCTTTTTGTGAGATTTTTCCTTGACGTTGGCAAGAGTCACATGACTTTAACAAGTCGTGGGCATCGCGATAGATTGTCGGCCAATAAAAACCAGAATCAAAGAGTTTTTTAGCGGTGTAGCTAGCACCATGATGTCCCCCCGTGGGTCCATTATGGCAAGCCGTGAGTATGTCAACGGCTTCTTGGCCATGCACACACCGTCTTATCACTTGATCTGCACATATTCTGAACAAATAGGGGTCGTCCCAGAAATAATGTTTAACATCTTTGAAAAATTTCTTTTTCTGCTGGGACGACATCCCTTTTACCACAAATTCCCCGCATGGTAATTTGCATAGTCGGCAAACCATGGGGTACTTGGATCATTCTTTGAAGATACCATCCCAAGTGTCTCGAGAGGAAATGTTTCGGTAATTTCCTTTTTCTCGAGAACACTTTGATGGGGATTTTCAAGTCTGGATAAGTGATCAGCGGCTAGATTCTCTGCTCCTTTTTTTTTTAATCACGAATGATAATATCAAATTCTTGGAGCAGAAGAATCCACCGCAGTAACCTCGGCTTAGCATCTTGCTTCGCTAAGAGATACTTGAGAGCAGAATGGTCCGTATACACTATGCTTTTGGATAAGACAAGATATGGTCTAAATTTCTCAAAAGCGTAGACAACGGCCAATAACTCTTTCTCGGTAGTAGTATAGTGAGATTGAGCGTTGGTCATTGTCTTGCTAGCATAGTGTATCGGCTGAAAGTATTTTGATTTGTGTTGCCCCAGGACTGCACCAATAGCATAATCGCTAGCATCGCACATTAGCTCAAAGGGCAAGTCCCAATCGGGGGCAACCAATATTGGTGCTTCAGTTAATTTCTTTTTGAGAACCTCGAATGCTTCGATGCATTCGGGAGAAAAGATGAACGGAGCATCTTTTTCAAGAAGATGGGTCAGAGGCCGAGCGATTTTAGAGAAGTCTTGAATAAATCGTCTGTAGAAACCGGCATGACCAAGGAAACTTCAGATTCCTTTAACGGTAGTGGGATGAGGTAGTTTTGCGATCACATCGACTTTAGCTTTATCTACCTCAATCCCGGATTTGGAAATCTTATGGCCGAGGACAATGCCCTCTTTAACCATAAAATGGCACTTCTCCCAATTTAGCACAAGATTGGTGTCTTTGCACCTTTGCAGCATTTTGTCTAAATGGGAGAGGCACGAGGAGAAAGAATTTCCATACACAGAGAAATCATCCATAAAGACCTCCATCGTCTTCTTGATCATATCGTGAAATATGGCCATCAAGCACCTCTGGAACGTGCCCGGAGCATTGCATAAGCCAAAAGGCATACATCGGTAGGCAAACGTACCATAAGGGCAAGTGAAGGTGGTCTTTTCCTGATCTTGGGGATCAATTGGTATTTGAAAATACCAAAAAAAGCCATCGAGAAAATAAAATAACTCATTTCCAACCAAACGCGCAAGCATTTGGTCCTTAAATGGTAGAGGGAAATGGTCTTTACGGGTAGCCTCATTGAGTTTTCGGTAATCGATACACACTTTCCATCCGGTGACGAGACGTGTGGGAATTAACTCATTTTCATCATTTCTCACAACGGTCATTACACCCTTGTTAATACAAATATCATACTAAAAACGTTATTTATATTTTACGATCTTTGCTTAATGTTTTGTTCATGACAAACACAAAGTATATTCCTTAAGCAAATTATAAATACTAGTTAAAGACTTTTTCAAAACACATCTTTTATTTAACATGATCACTAACATTATATTACATATACATGTGTATTTCCTTTAATGGAAACTTTAGTTTAAAAGTTACAAAGTGACATCATGGTATACATCACAAATACAATCTTGGTAAGATTGTGTGATATCTTGATTAGATACTCAAGTTATATAGTTGACTTTGGTAGATATTGATTTGACAACACAAGGATATGGAAAGATCTCTTGTGCAACATTAGCTATCATCCCACGGATCCAAATATATACAAAGACGGATCCCTTATGAGGGATCCGCCGGATCCGTAGGAGCCTTTCTTTGTTTGCCTATAAATAGCAGGCTTGGCATTTGATCTAATCATCCACTTAGAAAAGAAAACACATACATTCACTTTAGTTACTAACCACAGTAGTTGTATATATATCATTGATGTTTCTTTTGTAGCAAAGAAGATCAAGTTAACAAGCTTCAAACAAGCAGACTGTTGTGAAGTTGTAGTGTAGGTTCTGTGTAAACACTTTAAGTGTCTACTATCATTTGTATCAGTTAGATCAGTAAGTGTGGTTAGTGCTTTAGTCCTCAAAGCACAAAGAGAGTAGGGAGTGGTTGTACCCGTGTAAAGAACTCGACATCTAGCTTAGTGTCGGTAAAGTAATTAGGCGACGTCAGGTTGGTTCTACCTTGTGAAAGAACCCGGTGTTTAGCTTAGTACCGTAAAAGGAAGTAAGCGACGTGTAAAGGTTTTCTCCACCTTGAAGGGAGTTTGTTTCTTAGTGAAAGATATCTCTCGAGTAAGCAACTCGAGGAAGTGGAGTAGGGCAAGGATAAGGATCTCTTGCAAACCGAACCACTATAAACACTTGTGTTATGTGGTTTGATCTTTCATCTCTTTATATCTAGTTTATATTGTGTGATAACTTAATTTGTGATTGCTTCCATAGAACTAACAAATTAAACAAAAGAAACGGTAAAAACTATTCAACCCCCCCTTCTAGTTTTCCACAATTGGCATCAGAGCTACGTTACTCAAGATTTTTAAAATAAACTGTATTTTAAAACTTGAAACGATCAAATCGATTTTGAAAACTTTAAAGAAGGGAAATCCTTGCTGAGAGCACCAGACCTCAAAAACAGTTTTTATAGTTCGGAAAAACCATTTTTAAAAATGTCAAAAGACTCAAATCTAGCTAGACACAATATTTCACCTAATGCTCCTGATGAATCCATTTCTAGTAAGTATTTTGACAGGAAAGATCTTGACCCAAAATGGAAAGTTAAAACAACAAATATTGAAGATTCTAGGGATCATTCAAGGATGACATTGGACGAGCTCATAGGATACCTCAAAGCTCATCTAGCAATAATTGATAAAGATTCGAAGATACCTTTAGGCATAAAGGAGTGGATAGCTTCTAGCACTATAGCCAGATCCAGTTACAACAGTGGAGATGTGCTAAAAGACAACAAGGTGGATAGTACAGCTAACATAACAAGAAAGGTATCCTCTGACTCTTCATATATATTTAATGACTACGACACATTAGATATAGAACACAATAGATTAAGTAAGCTCATTATAAACGTCATAAGTAAAAATAAGATCTTGAAAACCAAAGAAGAATACTTGATGAATAAAATACATAAGTTGAAAGAAAAAGTTAAAAGCTTGGAAGAAAATATGGTAACTGAATGTTGTTCATCATGTCAAGAAATAAAACTTGAATTAGAGTCACATAAACTCACACCAAACAAATACATAAAACAAAATCTCAAGTTTCAAAGATTCAATAGACACATAAACTGTGTAGATGACACTATGAGAATTATTAAAACATCTCATGGTAACTTCAAGCATGATTTTATGGAAAATGGTCATTTAAGTGATTTTGAAAGTCAAACGATAAATGAAAATCAAATCACACCAACTGAGTTGGTAAACCGCGGATCCCACGGATCCAAAACTTTGGATCCGCGTAGTACTAACAAAGGATCCGTATGTACAGTAAAAACATTGAAAAATCAAGATTCAAAAATAACTAATTCAAAAATGATCAAAGAAAGAGATATAGTTAAAACAACAGTAAAATCATGTTCATACATAGGAAATGAGCTTAGTAGACAACTAACATTTGACTATCTCGGAGATATTAGTGAACCATGGTAATATATTGCTTAACCCAAAAAGGACCCATGAGATATTGGGGACCAAACACTCAAGTTTTCTTTAGGTATGCTTAAAAGGATTTGGTCTTTATGATCTTACTCAATCCCAAGATACATTGATACAAAGGTATCTTCTCTAATCACTAAAGTGCTCATCCTGATCAATAGCACTTTCGGTAATAATCATCAAAAAGGTATGAACTCTCATAACTCTACTCATAATGATTATTCTCATAGATAATTCATAACTAATTGTGGTATGATAAATTATTACTACATATGTAATAATAGAGATTCTATGTGTATAAGATAGTATAATTACTAGGAAAAGGTTCTTAAAATCTTTTGCTAAAACCGGATATAACACCTCAAGATAAATGTTATCTCATATTCTTATGTTATATTTCAAAACACTTAGGAAATACCCATACATGGATAAGTTCTTAGAACTTGTAAGAACTCTAACCAAGATAAGATTTAACCAACACATTTGTGATTATCACATCCATAAATATTCCCAAGTAAGTTCTAACTTAATTTTTCATAACCTTAAAAAGTACTTAGAAGAAAATTAATTTTAGGATAATCTCTCCATGATAATACATTGGTATGATTAGAAAACATTGAAATTTAAATAATTTAGTTTTTTCTCTAGAATCTAAGTTAGATTGATAACTATAGAAATAAGAACATTAATCAAAGAACATATAGGAAAAACATACTATCCTATTTTCATACACACTAGCTTTAATTATGAAAACACAAACGAACTTAGTAGAATCTTATCTTCTTATCAAGATGTGCTATGACCAAAAATCATGTATGATAAGTGTTTTGACTCATCTCAATCATGAAAATTATCATTCGCATTAAGGATCATAATAGTAAAATCACTTGATAACCTTAAAAAAAAATATAGTAACACATTAAGTAGAACACCAAACCTTATGTATAACTATCATTCTTAGATCATAAATAAATTAGGTAGATCTCTAAACATATTGTGTACCAATGTGAGACATTGTACAACAAGTCACTAAGAAACTAACGTTCCTTGATACTTAAGTAGTTAAGGAGAAGTGTGGAGAAAATACCCGTAGTTTGTGTCTTTAGTCTCTATTACCAATCTTCTCCTGTTTCGTCAACCTTGCAATCATTCATTACTTAGCTCGAACTGGTTTCTCAAAAAGACTACAGTGGTAAATCCTCTTACAAACATCTCAAGAAAGAAATCTTCATTCCTTACTAAACATACTAACATTTAGAAGTAATTAAAACATTCGTCCAAATCTTAATTTAACCAAAAACAAATACCACAACCTTGTTCTGATCCTGCGGATCCAATTGACAACAAGGGCGGAACCCTTTTTAAGGATCCGCCGAATCCGTGAGTTGTCAAATTCAACTATGAATTACCAAACACTCCTTACTGCACTACACACTTAATTAAACCCTCAAAATCAACTCATAATCGACTCTCATCATTCCTAACTCAAAAATTAGATCTTTCATCTCATATCAATTCGTGCTTGATCACTCACTGTAAGTTCACTAATTCATCTCAAATTCAAAATTAGGGTTCATGCTATTTCAATAATACATTTTAGATTACTATTCTTAATTAGACATTACAGATAAGTCTTTTGTCAAAAATTAATAGAAGTTCCATTTTGTTTAAACTCTTTAACAAAACAAAAACCCCATAAGAAGTCTTAGATAAAATGAAACATTGCTAATACAAAATCAAAGAAAACGTCAAACAGAAATGTTTGGGGTATAAAGTGTTTTGTCACAAAACATATTTTTCAAACATCATAGATCAAAATTTTTAGACTTCACTTGCATAATGTCTCTTGAATGCTAAAGGGAATACATAATTAATATGTATTTTCGGGTACATTCAACTGTAGCTACATTGAAATAGGAATGTTTAGGTTATCTCTCGTTTGTAAACAAAACTTGCATAAACTAATTTTTCTTGCATCAAAAGGAGTCAAGATAACCGCACCTCCACATTGTCCCCATGTAGGCACACACTAGGAATTTTACACCTTTCTTAGATCAAAACTTACCACACTTCTATATTTATCCACAGTTCATGTATTTTAGATTAGTGTAACTAAAACTATTAAATTGTTTATGACTAGGAAAATCATGCCTCCTGCCACTAACTACGATCACAAGAAAACAAAGAAGTACCTACCCAAACATCATCAAACAAAAGGACTCACAGAAGCGCAAGTCCAACTTTTCAAATCTTTAGAAAGTCGGTATGTTCATGAGGGTAGAACCATAGACTCTTCATTTTTAGAAGAAACAAACATTCGTGAACAAATGGCCACCATTCAATTTGATTCACTTCTCGACATAGATGAACCTATCATTCCTCGATTCATTCTCGAATTTTATGCCTCAGTAAAACTTATTTCTGATGACAATGGATCATTTAGCATCAACTTCAATGTAAACCAAAATTCCTACAATTTTCCTTTAGACCATTTTGGGGAAGTGTTACACATCCCAAGTGAAGGAACATGCTTCTATTCTGACAAATGGTCCTTAACCATTCTAAATTCACATCTAGGAAGGGAACATCCTTACGACACTCCTCTAACTCCTAAAGAAATTATCCGAGATCATCTTTTTAACACTAGAACCAATCTAATTAAGAAACTTCGGGGAAAAGATGTCAATCGAGATCCATTTGCTATGGAACTCAATGAACTCAAACCTGAGTTCAAAAGACTCGAAGAAATTCTAAGATCTAATGTCATTAGTACTATTGGTAACAAAGATCACGTGAATGCTGGACTATGCTATATGCTCTATTGTATTTCAACTCATCAAAAATTCAATCTTGCTTACTATATCGCCAAAAGAATGGTTGATATACGTGTCCTAGGGAAAACCACATTACCATATGGAATGCTACTCACTCATTTGTTCAAAGCTTCCATTCCTATCCTTCCAAATTCTGTTGGCTTTGTCCCAGATTACCCCGAAATCAAACACACCTTTGTCCCTCTTAGTGACCATAGAGTGAAAGTAGGAAAAGGGAAACGAGCTTGTCTCTCATCTTCATCTTCATCATCTTCATCAGCTAGTGACGAAGATGGATTACCTAACTCAAAGCTTCCTCTATTAGATTACTTAAGTCAACTTCCATCTCTCAACAATGAATCTGCAAAAAGCCGACAAACAAAGGGAGTTCTAAAATGTGCAGGACGATGGATGATGAAACTCCGAAAGGGTCAAAAGAAGATACTCAAAATATTGAATGAAAAGCGAGAATAAATGAACGTCTGGAACAGTTGTTCTTTAGAACCTATATGATCATATTTCTATGTTTGTTAAGACTTGTCTTTAGTACTTTATGCTTATGTGTTCTTGCTCAACTTTAACTGATAATAATGCTCATGGTTATAAATTTTCCAAACTTATGCCACTGTTTGAGTTAAAACATCATTCATGATGAAGTTTAAATGATAAGGTCTATTTTTATACTTGATTGTGTTTTATATGAGAGCCAACTGATCATTACAGATTGATAACACTCAGGGTTATCAATTTACCATATCTAACCCTATGTTTGGCTTAACTGCTACTACAGTAAGTTTCTAAGAACGAATTAACCTATGATCAATCGTGTGTTTATATTATCACACTTAGTTGTTTTGCTATACATATTAGATGTTAAGTAAGGTTTAGATGAATTTTCAGGTTTTCGTCGAATAACGCATAATATAACATGTCTTCTGTTTAGTTTTAGAAAATTAGGGTACGGATCCGACGGATCCTTAAAATTGGATCCGCCAAGGCTTATCGTTGGTTCCGCCATCCTCAAACTGCGGATTTGGCGGACTCCTAATTTTGGTTCCGCACGTTATACTACTTGGATCCGCAGCTTTCTCAGTAAGTCTAAAACTTTTCCGACTCATCTCAATTCTTAAATCTTAGTGTTTAGTATCATTTAGGATTCATTCTCTGATCATAATTCATCTTAGAATCATTTAGGAATTCTTAGAAACTTAGGAACAAAATTTCCCACCAAAATTTAATTTTTTGAATTTTAGGTGTGAGTTACCAAACAGATACAAAGAAGGAACCCTTTTTAGGGATCCGTCAAATCCGTGGAAATATCAAATCATCATATTTTCCACTATCTTCTTGTATTAACTGCATATCCAAAACATATTACTCAACCAAAGCTCAATGGATTGACTTCCTTGATATGACCTGCACAAATTTTTGTTCCAAATCATTAGAAACCAACAATCTCTATTGGATTCACATCAAATCCAAACACACAGACTCACACAACTTCTGTCTATAAATTAGCACTTTAGGATCATCACTTCACACAACTACCATTTTCTCTCCTGTACATCTTAACTATCATACTTCACCATGACCAAGTCAAACAACTCTTCCATGTCTAGACCATACAGACGAACAGCTAGAATTAGTGTCAGACCATATTGGTATGCAAACCCACTTCGTAACGTAACCTTTCCTGTTAGATCCACAAACACCACAACAACTCCTATTATGACTCCCATAATCAACATATACTCTTCTTCAAATTCACCCGCTACAAACTCATCCAATACAACAACATCACTTCCTACCATTACTCCTGTAGAAATTACACCACCACTCGCTCCTGTTCCACCACAACCTAAGAAGTCTGCATTATCACTATCTTCACCAAAACTCAAACCTATGGAACTTTTTAGGACACCACCAACATCTCCACAACCACATCTTGAAGAATTAGAAGATCTTCAACTTACATCAACTTCATCAACCACTTCTCCACAAATAAGTCTTGAAAACTTAGAACCCATGATAGTTCATCCCCTTCATCCGAAGATTCATGAACCTCAATACCATATCACATCAATTATCAACACAACAATTGCCACACCAATTGTCACTTCACCAAGTGTTTCCACAACAATTGACTCATCACCACAATCATCACCACTCAAAGATAAAATCTCATCACCATCTTCAAGCTTAATAATAGACCCATCACATGACATAATTACCACTCTTCAACACTTGGATGAATCAATGTGGATCAATAAAACAAACACTCAAGATGACAACAATATTGTCTCTAACCTCTATGACATTAGTAATTTAGAAACTAAATGGCTTGCCTCTATCATGTCATCATCAAAACAAGAAAAATAGAAGTTTGTAGTATCATCGCGATAATTATTTTTAAGATTTTATCATCTCTAGGAACCCTCATGTGTAATCATATGTTTGAGACTTTCGTCACAAAACATATTTTCAATGTATAATTATGCTCTTAAATATGATATCTTGTTATAACACATAAAGTGATTTAGGCATACAAGATGAACACCTTTTAAAGACTAGTCAATACTATCATCATAACACCTTATTAGCTCAACATTATAGCTCTGCACCAAAACCTCATGAAAACACAATCGTGTGTTTCACAAACCTCTTAAATAAGATACATTAAGTCTCCATAAAATTTGACTAGGATTAGTGAAACCTAATTAGTAGTTATAAGTGAATAGACCTTAGCATGAACCTTCGTTTGATCAAACATGACCAAATCAATCTTGGTCCCACGGAACCCTTCGATAAGAATGACGGAACCAAAATTTTGGTTCCGCCTAATCCGCGGGGATCTGATCAGCTTTTAACCATTCAGAAACCAAAAAACCTTCTCGTAACCAAGGAATCTAGAATTTTCATCTTAATCTCACAACTTAATTGTCTTGAACATCTTCAGTGTCCAGAACACCATCAAATGTTGTTATACAAACACCACCACCAACCATTACTCCAATAGCCTCTACTCCACCACCGGCTCCATCACAGCCTGTTAGATCACCATCACCACCAAACTCACCCAAACTCCAACCCTTGGAATTATTTAGGACTCCTCCTACATCACCACATCTTGATGACTTAGAAGAACTTTCACCAAAATTACCCAATCTTCCACCCATGACCTTTGAAGGTCAACAACCCATGCTTTTTCACCCGGTTTACCCGGATATCCATGGCCCTTTATACCATGACAACCATCAAACAACAACAACAACCAACCACCACCACCATCACCACCGCAAAACTTGGAGCCTAATCTTCCTCCCGGCTTCTCAAGTCATGATTGCGCACATTGTGAGAGAACGGCTCACTTGGCCCAAAGGACCAACATCTTGGTCCATGAGCTTCAAAATGAGATGAGGTTCATCTTGAACCATGTTCTTGAACGTTTAAACGCAATCTCTCATCCGCCTCAATAAAAGTGTTGTTAGGAACCTTCTAGGATGATGTTGTAGTTGTCTTTATTTAGAATTTATTTTATACCATCATATCATATTTGTGACTTTTGTCACATAATGAATGTGATGTTTTTATGCTTATGAGTGATCAACATACTGCATATTATCATTGTGAACTAACATTCTTATATAAGCATATATTATACCTTGATTATGATTACCCTAGGTACAAATAATGATCAGACACTTACTTTGACTTTTAAAAGTCAAAACTTATTGTAAGGCTTGATTGGGAGAATACTTCAGAAGCATTCTACTTCTTAATTGAAGTCATTCATTACTAACACTTCATATTATACCCTTCATAGTATACGTTGGTACTAGAGTAGTGAGGAGTATACATCAAGGGGGAGCATTTCATTAATTTTTCATATTCTAACTATTTGTTTTGTAGGTTTAAGCATCATTTACTTGTTACTCCATTTAGGGGGAGTACAAAACAAGGGGGAGCTATTAAAGTTCTCAAAATCGCATTCCGCTACGCACTTCTTCTTTTTGTTTCGACAAAAAGGGGGAGAAAGGAAAAAGGATTAAGTTTGCATAATTAGTTCATACTATTCATACTAAGTTATTTCATAATAATAATCAAAATTTGAATAACTAAAAACTTAATCTATATTTTTAAAAGGATTTAAACTATATTTACTTGTTTGCTTAAAAATATAATTTATGTTTTGTCATCAACAAAAAGGGGGAGATTGTTAATACAAATATCATACTAAAAACGTTATTTATATTTTACGATCTTTGCTTAATGTTTTGTTCATGACAAACACAAAGTATATTCCTTAAGCAAATTATAAATACTAGTTAAAGACTTTTTCAAAACACATCTTTTATTTAACATGATCACTAACATTATATTACATATACATGTGTATTTCCTTTAATGGAAACTTTAGTTTAAAAGTTACAAAGTGACATCATGGTATACATCACAAATACAATCTTGGTAAGATTGTGTGATATCTTGATTAGATACTCAAGTTATATAGTTGACTTTGGTAGATATTGATTTGACAACACAAGGATATGGAAAGATCTCTTGTGCAACATTAGCTATCATCCCACGGATCCAAATATATACAAAGACGGATCCCTTATGAGGGATCCGCCGGATCCGTAGGAGCCTTTCTTTGTTTGCCTATAAATAGCAGGCTTGGCATTTGATCTAATCATCCACTTAGAAAAGAAAACACATACATTCACTTTAGTTACTAACCACAGTAGTTGTATATATATCATTGATGTTTCTTTTGTAGCAAAGAAGATCAAGTTAACAAGCTTCAAACAAGCAGACTGTTGTGAAGTTGTAGTGTAGGTTCTGTGTAAACACTTTAAGTGTCTACTATCATTTGTATCAGTTAGATCAGTAAGTGTGGTTAGTGCTTTAGTCCTCAAAGCACAAAGAGAGTAGGGAGTGGTTGTACCCGTGTAAAGAACTCGACATCTAGCTTAGTGTCGGTAAAGTAATTAGGCGACGTCAGGTTGGTTCTACCTTGTGAAAGAACCCGGTGTTTAGCTTAGTACCGGAAAAGGAAGTAAGCGACGTGTAAAGGTTTTCTCCACCTTGAAGGGAGTTTGTTTCTTAGTGAAAGATATCTCTCGAGTAAGCAACTCGAGGAAGTGGAGTAGGGCAAGGATAAGGATCTCTTGCAAACCGAACCACTATAAACACTTGTGTTATGTGGTTTGATCTTTCATCTCTTTATATCTAGTTTATATTGTGTGATAACTTAATTTGTGATTGCTTCCATAGAACTAACAAATTAAACAAAAGAAACGGTAAAAAACTATTCAACCCCCCCTTCTAGTTTTCCACAACCCTTTTTGGGCACACAGTGGATCGGGCTAACCCATGAGCTATCAGAAATTGGATAAATCATCCCAGCGTCAAGGAGTTTAATAACTTCCTTTTTGATGACATCATGGATTTTTGGGTTAACCCGTCTCTGTTGCTGGACGGCGGGTTTGAAATTTTCTTCGAGTAAGATTTTGTGAGTACAGAACCGAGGGTCTATGCCCTTTATGTCGGAGATCTGCCAAGCGATGGCACTCTTATGCTTTTTAAGCACATCTAAGAGTTGGGTCTTCTCCTCATCTTTTAGGTCTTTAGAAATGATGACGGGAAATTTGTCGGTTTCTTCTAAGAAATCATATTCGAGATGAGGAGGTAAATCCTTGAGCTCGAGCTCCGGAGGATTCTCAGTAGACGGCTTTACTTCTTTGATTTCTTCTTTTTGAATTTCTTCCGAAGGGAGAGAAGATGACGGATCACTATTAAGTAACTTCTCAAGGAGGAGAAGGTCTCCCTCCGGGTCAAAGTCTTAATCATCAATTTCCGGTGAAACTGATTCATTCTTAAGACAAGCCTCGATCTCTTCCAGGATGAAATCACTTCCCTCAAATGGAGTGAGGGAAGGGGAAGAGTCGGAAAGAATGGGTTGAGAAGAAGGAGTGGGATTGCCACTCGAGGATTTATCAGAAAATCCAAGAACTTCTTGAGAATACTCCTCCGAGGCAACATCAATCACATCGATTCGATTAACCGAGACGGAATCGTAATTGGAGGAGTATTTGAAAGTTCGGTCGAGGTTAAAGGTTACGGCCTCATTACCAACTCTTAACGTTATTTCTTCACCATAAACATCAATTAGAGCTCGCCCGGTCCTCAGGAATGATCTTACAAGAATTAGAGGAACCCGGGGGTCAGCGTCAAATTTTATTAACACAAAATCAGCGGGGAAATGGAACTTCCCAACCTTGACAAAAACATCCTCGGCTATTCCAAGTGGACGGGTAATAGTACGGTCCGCTAGCTCGAGGGTCATGCAAGTCGGGGTAAGTTCCGGGAGAGAAAGCTTTTCCCAAACGGACAATGGCATTAGGTTGATGCTTGCACCAAGATCGGCCAAGGCGTGGCATTCAACCATCCCCGGAAAATCACATGGAATGAGGAATTTTCCGAGATCTCCAAGCTTTTCCGGAAGCCTTTTTAGGAGAACCGCTGAGCAGTTTTCATTTAGAGGAGTTTTTGCCAGTTCAAATAATTTTTCCTTGTTACTCAATAATCCTTTGATTGTAGAAGCAAACTTAGGCATCAGAACCAAAGCATCCGCGAAGCTTATGTCAAAATGAAAATCTTGGAAGATTTGGAAGAATTTCTCCATTTGATTAGAAGCTTTTTCGCGGAGCTTTTGATCATTCAATCTTGAAGGATACGGAAGTTTGGTTTTTACGGGAGCTTCTTCGGGCTCAAGCACAACCTTTGGTTTAGATGGTTAGACAACCGGAGGTTGGACATCTTCGGTCCTTCCGTTGTTAGTAGGAAGTTCTGTGTCCTTTGTCACCTCGGTCTCACGGACGACTGCCTTGGGAGGTAGAGAAGAAGAGGTAGTCGGAGCCGTGGGTCCATCATATGATACACCACTCCTTGTAGTGATCGCCTTAACATCGCTCCTCGGGTTAGCGATCGTGTTGCTTGGAAGAGTTCAAGAGCCCGAGGGTCGATCATTTAAAGACTTCTTGATTTCTGTCATCTGATTAACCAACATCCTAGTTGTTTCTTCCTGGGCTTTTTGTTGAAGAATTAGTTGTTTCAACAACTCATCCGAGGGCGATTGGTTTTGCACAAATCCTTGATTTTGATTATTGTTAAGATTTGGCCCTCGGTTGTTTTGATTAAAACCCTGGTTGTTATTTTGAAAATTTCCCTGATTAAAAGTTCCCTGGTTTTGAAAATTTCCTTGGTTAAAATTTCCTTGATTCGGGCCTCGATTATAATTTCCCTGATTTTGGTAACCATGAGTTTGACCTTGATTGTAATTTCCTTGGTTTTGGTTACCATGATTCACCCGATTTTGATTTTGATTATTTCTATTTGGCACATTTTGATTTTGATTTGCATTAAAACCGGGTGGTCCGAGAAAATTGTTAGAACGGTAGCTGAGAAGATTACGGTCTCCTTGTGGTTGGTAACCATTACCTCCCTGATTATAGGATCCCAAAGCAGCATAAACGCTCTCTTGAGTGTAGCCACCGGCGGCTGGGCACTCGAAATACGGATGTGGACCACCACAAGTTTCACAACTTTGGTTTACAACATTGACTTGATGATTGTAATTTTGAGGGAAATGGTTTTGATTGTTTTGGAATGAAGAAAAACCGGGTGGTCCCATTTGGTTATTAGCACCTTGAGGACGGAATCCTTGAATCTGATTGTAGGTTGCTGATGCTACGGTAGCATTCAAACCTTGGCCACTGGAGGCTTGAATATCATAATAAGGATGTGGACCATCACAAATCTCACATTTTTGATTTACAACATTGACGGGCTGAGAAGGTCTTTCTTTAATTAGAAGCCCAATTTGTTTAGTGAGAGCGGCTAGATTCTCTTCTGTTTTGCTAAAAGCTCGGGTCAAAACATCATCTGATTTGTTACTCATATTTGAAACTTGAGCTTTGGTTCTAGAACTCCTCACTCTGGCTTTATTTTCAATGATAGTCAAAGCTTCTTGAGTATTTCTAGTCAGAAAATTTCCACCCGCAGCAGAATTGAGTGAATCTTGATCAGATGGATTCAACCCATTGTAGAAAGTATCAATTTGGTGCAAGGTTGAAAATCCGTGATTAGGACACTTCTTTAACAACTCTTTGAATCTATCCCAAGCTTCGTTGAACGATTCATCGAAAGCTTGCTGAAATCGAGTGATTTGATTTCTGAGATTCGATGTTTTAGAAGGAGGATAAAAGTAGTTCACGAACTTGGAGGCTAAGTCATCCCAAGTAAAAATCGAATTAGGAGGTTCCTTGTCAAGCCAAGTCCGGGCTGCTCCTACGAGAGAAAAAGGGAATAACTTCAATTTAAGCACATTATGAGGAACGTGATTGAAGTTAAGCGTTTCAGTGATGTCGATGAATTTCTGGACATGGGAATGAGGATCTTCATTTTCAAAGCCGTGAAAGGAAATACCGGTGATAAGATTAAGTAACCCAGTTTTAATTTCAAATTGATTTGCAAACATATTGGGTATCACGATTGTTTTGCCAACACCATTGAAAGGTGATTGGAGTAATTCTTCCATTGGTCGGAGATCGGGAGCCGGATTATCCAAATTTTGAGGGGGTGGCCCCTCATCTTGGTTGTGATAATCCATAGTGAAAAGTGATGGGTGACGATGATTACTTTGACGTAATAACCTCTCGGGGTTTGATATAGGAGAATTAAGATTGGGAGAAGACGAAGAACGAGTGCGCATGCACTAGAACAACACAAAATTTAAAAAGAAAAACAAATTTGAAAATGAAAATCTTTTTGGGTTTTTATATTTAAGAAAAATACAAACACAATATTTTTGGTAACCGATTCGTTAATCGATAATCGTTTCTCTCAAGACTACTCGCAGAGTGGCGGAAGAGAAGAATGGATCTCTTTTCGGTTTGCAATTTAATGTCAAAACCTCCTTAAACCCCTTGTATAGGTTGTAATCTCGAGATAATCCGAAAACAATTAATTTCACGATTTCTTTTATTGTTTTTCAT
Source organism: Artemisia tridentata subsp. tridentata (assembly GCA_021014915.2). Classification (NCBI taxonomy): domain Eukaryota; kingdom Viridiplantae; phylum Streptophyta; class Magnoliopsida; order Asterales; family Asteraceae; genus Artemisia; species Artemisia tridentata. Next base: position 401,609,300 of record CP139508.1, read on the forward strand.
TTTTTTTGGTATTGTTAACACTTTAGGAAAAATGTTAGTGGTATTTTTAATTTTTTTGGATTTTATATTTTTGAAAAATATTTACGAAGAAAAACGATAACTTCCCGGGAGAAGGATCTTCAAAACACGAATCGAAAAACGGAATCACGAATTCACGTCAACCTTCCCTGGCAGCGGTGCCAAAAATTTGATATCTAACAATTTTATTCTCCAAAGGAATTGCAAAGGAAATATGCAAAACCCGAGGTTCGTTGTCCCGATTGAAGATTGAATGGAATATGTGATTCGGGATTGTGATTTGTGTTGTGAATGTGAGATAATAGTGAGATATTTTGGTTTTTACACTAAAGATATGAAATATAAACTAAAAACAACTAATCTATCAAAGAAATTATAAAACTAAAAGCTACGAGGCCAAGAACGCAAAGAAATCCTAATTATAAGCTTAAACCGGGAAAACCCGAGCCTAAAATGCATAGTCTATGAAATAATAGTCCTAGGGATGCAAATTTAATTTTCCTAAATTCTAATCAGTAAAAGAAAATTTTAGAAAAAAGAATTATATTTTTTTTGATTTTATTTAATTTTTTATGAATTAAAAACTATTTAAAAAAAATAAAATGATTAAAAATAGTAAAACGATTCGAAAAATTATGAAAATTAACTGAAAATTACTTTAAGCTATACTAAATGTAAGAAAAATAAAAGTTTGGAAAAAACAACTTTGGAAAAGCAGAAATAAGCTACACAGCTTAAATAAGCTAAAATGGGAAAACATGTATAAGAAATAAATGATGTATTAAAAGGACTGAGCAGAACTAGAGCATAACGTTAAGTGTGTTGGTGTGTGAGTAAGGAGACCTGGGTTCGAGTCCCAGGTCTGGCTTTTTGGAAAATTATTATTATTATTATTATTATTATTATTATTATTTTTACTTTTTCTTTTTGGAACTTAATTATCAGAAGAAAACAAGTACTTTTAACAAAAATAACTTTTTTAAAACTGAAAAATAAGCTAGATTAAAGCTATGAAATCAAACAGTTAACTAAAAGCTTTTAAAAGGAAAGAAATGAAACTGCTAATAAGAAAATAAGCTAAGAAAAGTTAAAAGGAAATAAGATTAAGCTAATGTGAATAAGTTCTACTCTCAACCACTTAAGTAACTCAGAAAAAGCAACCAGCACTAGCAAATAAGCATAAAACAACTTAATAAGCAAAACTCCAAACTGATGTCTAAAACTGATGCAGGCAATCAGTTGTTTCTGAGGTGGTTTTGCAGCCCCTCAAAAGCACTTAATAAGCACTCCAAAAATTCCACCAAAATTAGCTTATCTCAACAAGCCACCAATCTATATCTCTCTTAATTTTCAGCTTATGTGGACTAATTTTCAAGTAATTAAGAATGAAAGAAGCAAGCTAATGGGGCCAAAATGGACTGCTAGTGCAGTCTGATGTTGCAGCTGAGGTTTTTGATCCTTAACTTGTTTGATACTAAATGAAACCTAACCAAATTTTGAGCATACACTAAAACCACTGATATACACCTAAAAATGCTGAAAGTTGGACCAAATAAACCTTGGCTTATTAAGAGCTTAACTTGGCAGTTCAGCTTTTAGAATTTCCCCTACTTATGCATATACCTCAAAACCATTCAAAACTGCTTAAGACCTAGTGTAAACAACTTATCTAACCTCCAATAAGCTCAATCAAAGCTCAACTTATGGCAATTGAACAGTAATTAGCTTTTATGACCACAAATTGGCTTGTGCCAAACACTAGATAAAAAACTGCTTTTGTGAATTTAAACTAAGAAAGCCCTATTTAAGCTATGATTCTGATTCAATAACGGTTAACTAACTTATATGATTCATAATAAACAACTTTTCAGTCTTAAATAAGCACTAGATAATCTACTCCCTATGTGATTGTTTTGGCTTTTTGATTACTTTTTGAGCTAAAATGAAGAATGAAACTATCAACTATTATCAAACAAGCTTAAATAAGACCCAAATAAGATTCTACTACTCAAATAAGCACTAAACTAAGAGTAATAAGCTAATAAATAGTAATAAGCTAAAAATATGAGGATTCAAATGAGACTTACAAGGAACCTATGCTTAGAACCAATCTGAACCACATGGAACACAACCCAGGCTTAGAACACAAGCCAAAAATAACCCAATAAGCTCCTCCAGAACAGCTTATTCTTCCAAAGTGCTTATTTCACCTCAACTTTGACTTTTGTTGACTTTTTTTAAAATTTTTAGACAAATTCAAATTTAAACCTTACTAAAGACTCACAATAAGCTAGCAAGCTTATATGAGCTTAATATGATGTAGAAATAGCTTATTGAAAGCTGATATTGCATATTTTTTTTGAAGTATTTTCTATATATATATATATATATATTTTTTTTTTGGATTTTTGATTTTCTGGATTAAAAACAGTAATAATGTAAATATTAAAGTGAAAAGCTTTTAAAGAGCTTCTGGGAAGCTTATAAGACAGAAAAAATAAGCTAAACTTAGCTTATACTCTAGCATATAAAACAGAACAGTAGGCTTAATATAGATTTAAATAACAAAACTTTAAACTAAACTTTCATTAAACAATAAAACTGAGTACAAAGGATGCTTACAACTCTTAAAAGAAAAAAAAAACTTAATTCAAAATTACAACTAAAGTTAACATAAAAACGACACTAAAACTAACACCCTCAACTTGTGAGGAGAGGCTGCTATTTATAGCCATCAGGGAAGCTAGGGTTTCCTCTAGGAAGCTTCAGGAACTCATTCTATAGCCCTTGGATTCATCTTGGGCATCACTCCTTCTATTTTAGGCCGTTGATTATGATTAGTGGAGGAATAGCCAATGATATTGCTGGGTTTTTTGCCACCTGGCATTCTCTGACTTGTCAGCGCTTCTAGAAGGCTTTAGGGTGATGTAATTAATGAAAGAGGGAGACGGGTAAAATTAGGGACGAAGGGTGAACAGTAACAAGGAGGAAAAGGCGGGTAATATAATTTGGGGTTTACTGGGTATTAACTGTGGTTGACTTCGGGTTAAATTAAAAGAATACGGGTATGGGATCTGGGCTGGTGGGTTAAGTTGGGCTGGGTTTGTGGGATAGGGGTTGTAAAACCCCAAAATTTAACATAATATGAGATGACAAAAATACCCTCAAGTTTAAAATTTTGAGAACTTATGATAATTAAATAAGTAACATCATTTGAACTTAACTTAAGTTACCTAATAAGTAAATTAATTCAAACATTACATTATGTAAATAATATGTACAAAATAAATTTAATCATACATCTAAGCCCTATACTAGTCGACATTTTGTGCTCATACATTCATAATTTTCGGCCCAAAAGAAATAGAAACAAGAAGAGATAAGCAAGCATTAGTCCATATTAATTTGGCCCATTTTGGAGCTTGATCCATTCCCTTAATACCCAAATCACCTATACGGTTCCCATTTATCCCATAATACCGAAAATCCAAAACCCTAAATCCCTCCCATCACCAAAAGTTCGGCATTCTTTTTGTCCATCCAATTCGATCCAAAAGTTGCAGCCAAAGGAAGGATCTTGTTTGTAATCTTTGCTCATACTAGTCAAGGTAATCTTGTTCTTGTTCCCATTGATCCATTCGAATTGTTTCCTAAACCCTAATCGAGCCATGTATTGTGTTTTTCTTGTTTTGCTGCTGTTCGAATCCAAAAAGAGAGAAGAAGGAGAAATTCGTGGTGTGATCTTGGTGTTGTTCGTGTTCTTCGTCTTGTCTTCAAGGGTATTCGTATCACTCATCTTTGTTCAATCCTTATTAGTAAATCTTATGTTCTAGTCGAATTATGATCAAAAGATTATAAGAATATGTCACATAAAATAATGATCTCAAAACCCTAAAATCTTTATGTATGAATCGGACCAGGAGTATATGTGATGAAATTATTCGATTTGATTATGTTAAGACCTGTTATAATCGACCTAAATATGTTATGGATTAACCTATAATCGTTGTGTGTCATGAATTAAAGAGTTAGAATGATAAAACCCTAAGTTTATGCATGAATCTCTGAAAACTGCTACTGATCCAGGAAAAGACCCAATTTAAATCGAATGTAACTAAATGATGTGAACGTGTTTTTGGGTGTTTTAAGAGTCTAAAACTAAATTCAATGAAATAGCTACCTGGGAAAATTTATCTTGTAATTTTTAGAGGCCTGGAAGGTTACTTTTTGATTTTTAGAAAATTAAGTCTCAAATCAAATTCGTATGTCTGGAAAATCAGTCTGGGTTTTTGAATTTTACTTTACAAACCGTGTCGAATTAGAAGGTGTCCTTTGAATTGAGTAATATTTGATATGTCTACTAGTTACTGAAATTTTTGTAGAATTTTATAAATTTTATTGATGGGGTAAATAATTAATTTCTTTTCGGGTGTTTCATCAGATACGATTCTGGAACAGGTTGGGAAAATGGATTTTTCATTCGTACTTACACTAGCTTATAAAATCTGGAAAAATTAGGTGAAATACTAGGGACATTGAGGTATCCCTGTGAAGTTTTGTAGATTTTACTTCTAAGTTCTAATATGATTTATAAATTATTTGAAACAGGTCTAGTTCATGCATAAAATCTGTTAAAGTGTTAAAAGACATTTAAAAAGTGTTGTTTGTTTAATTTCCAAAACCAAAGGGTTTAAATTGTTATTTTGCTAATACTAAAGGACTTAACTTGTAAGAACCTGTAACTTTACACTTTATACCCTAAATTGATGATAATTGCATAATGGTCCTTAAACTTATCCTAATTACTTAATAAACCCTCAAATTTGTAAAACTACCATAATGACCTTAATTGTATGAAAATAACCTTATGAACCTTAAACTACTAAAATGTTCATCATTAAATACTTTAAGTTGATTAAACGGGAATGTTAATGACAAGAGTTACTAAATATGGAGAATCACTTAAAATGAGTAAACTTACTTAAAGTGGAAACTTGCTAAATCTGGAAAGCTACTTAAAATGGAAGGATAACTAAAAATAGTAATTCTGTCTTCTACTCCTTTAGGTTCGAAGAGGGAGTGATTTGATCCCTGTCAGTTTTGCTACTCTTGTGTTCTTGCATTCGTAATAAGGTACAGATATTCTGCCCTTCTTGTAAGGAGCCTTCGTTTCTCTTGACTTCTGATTTTGATTCGTTAGGATTCCCCAAGCCATTGCTATGTTCCCCTTGTATTGTGAACCTTGACTTGAACCTTTGCTTTGAACTCTTGTCTTGATCATTTGTTTTGAACCCTGTCTCGGACCCTGTTATGTTTCCTTGATACTTGACATGACCTGTTCATAACCTGGTAACCTGAATATTTAGGACCCTGGGATACTTGAAGGTTCATAGGATTTTATAACTACTTTTCTAAATTACATACGAAGAGGTTTTTGAAAATTGCTTTTAAAGACTTTCATTATGAAAACTGATTTAAAGACCACTTTATTTTAAAACCATTTTAAAAGGATTACTTTTAATAAATTGACATGAACCTTCTGGTAATTGACTTTTCTGATATTGACCTCCTGATAGTGAACCCCTGTATTGATCTCCTGTCTTGAACCCTGATATGAACCCTGATATGAAATCTGATATGAAACTTGATATGAAACCTGACACTTGATACCTGACACTTGATACCTGATACTTGACACCTGAGACTTGATACTTGACCTTGACCCACAGTTTGAGACTACGAGCCACCCACTAGGCATGAGGGTTTCATGTCCATGTCATTGATGCACTGGTGGCATGACTCTAGGGCAGGAGAGTGATGACGTGTCCCGTCCCTGACCTGTTACTGATTTACTCGTTACGTAGAGGAAGACCCTGTGGCCTACTGGGGGCGTATGGATGCATCCTAGACCTGACCTGATTTGTTTGTATTACTTGTTATATCTGGTGACTGATGAGTGTGTGCGATACACATCTTTCACAATCCTGGGAGCCCGCGACTCCAACCCCTGGAGGTATCCCCTCACCCTGTACCTGGTATGCTGAGGTCACCCCTCCATACACCCTGATATGTGATTTGATATGATATGTACTGTTTCTGGGCTCGTGGTGGATTACTGTTTATGTTACCCTATGACTTGATACTGGACTTGACCTGTTTCGACTTGGGCTGGTGGTGGGTTATGGTTTCCTTTACACTGAGCCATTGTAACCATTTCTTGATAATCTTTTCCATTGTCCTTTCTACTCTTGTTACACCTTGTGCCATTTCATTATTTCACCATCCCTTATTACTGCTTTGTATCGTTATATCTGTTCACTGAGCTTTCGTAGCTCAGCCGCGTTTCTTTTTCCCGCGGCAGGTTTTAGTTTGGAAGCTGGGTATGAGCGGAGAGTACCATGGATATAGAAGGCCGACTAGCTATGGAAGAGTATTAGAAGAACTTATAGTTAGACTTAGAAACTTTTGTATTGTAACCTTGTAGTTTCATATTTCCTTTGTAACCATTGAATTCTATTGTATTATTAATGTCAAACGCTTGTGTTTGTTCTGATATTGAACCATCGTTGTGACATCTTTACCCTTGTCGGGTTGGGGTGTTACAAATTTATGGTATCAGAGAGACAGGCTGCGACTTGTAATACATTTACCCTTGACCTGTGAAGTTTGGACCATTAGGTTTCTACTGTAGGCGCTCATAAGATAACCTGTAAGAATTTGCCTTAGGACTTCCCTATAGGAACTTAAGTTCTGACCAGTGAGGAATGGGTAGATTATAAGCCTTTTGTTTAAGTATCATTGCTTCCGCATCACTCTGATTCGTGCCTTGCTTTTGGTTAAAGCCTCTTGAGATCCCTCTTGGAAATTGAAAGCTTATGCCTTGCACCACCTAAGTTTTGAAACCTAAATAAATCTTGAAAGCATTAAGAATTTCATAGTAATTTCCTGACACTATTTGATCCTTACCTTCAGATTCCGACCCTGACCTCTGATCTTTTGTTAATCATTTCGATGCCTCTTGGGCATTTTGAGAATCTCCATGGCGAGTAGTTTGGCTTTCCCTCTTGATTATGACATTTGATTTTGTTGACCTCCGAGACTGTAGACGTACTAGGTGGATTAAGATAGGTTGTTTTACTCAACTCGAGATAAAGTATGATCATCATGAAGGCATAGTTATGTGGTGCTAGTATTATGACGCCTGATCAACGTGATAATACTTACACCATATACGTGCACTCATTGTGGCCATAGGATATTTTGGGGAGTACCTAAGAAGTTTAGAATTTGATCTCGTTGGATTATCCGTGATTAGTGAGATTTTAAGTTCATTCTACCTATGCGTATACTCTGCCTTTGTTCATTAGATATCTCGATGAGTTTGGACTCTCGTTTTGCATTCTGCTGACCTCAGTTATAAATCTTGAACTCTTTGTAGAGCTCACCACTGTTGATACAGTCAATTTGATTTGAAATCTTGTTCGTATTCCATAAGAGCTTTCCGGAAGATTCACCTACCCTCCATTTTGTTGCATGGTCTTTGGATCGGAATCAACCTAATTTGTCTTCTTCTGAGGAAGTTGAAACCCACCTTGTTTTGATTGAGTCATGAGAAACTTTTGTTCTGAAGATTTTTTTGGAAGAACCTTCCCTGGCGTGAGAATGTTTGTAACGATCTTTTGTGATTTGCTACGACTCCGTCTAACCTTGCGACTTCAATTTTCGAGGACGAAAATTACTTTTTAAGAGGGGAAGAGTTGTAAAACCCCGAAACTTAACATAATATGAGATGACAAAAATACCATCAAGTTTAAAATTTTGAGAACTTATGATAATTAAATAAGTAACATCATTTGAACTTAACTTAAGTTACATAATAAGTAAATTAATTCAAACATTACATTATGTAAATAATATGTACAAAATAAATTTAATCATACATCTAAGCCCTATACTAGTAGACATTTTGTGCTCATACATTCATAATTTTCGGCCCAAAAGAAATAGAAACAAGAAGAGATAAGTAAGCATTAGTCCATATTAATATGGCCCATTTTGGAGCTTGATCCATTCCCTTAATACCCAAATCACCTATACGGTTCCCATTTATCCCATAATACCAAAAATCCAAAACCCTAAATCCCTCCCATCACCAAAAGTTCGGCATTCTTTTTGTCCATCCAATTCGATCCAAAAGTTGCAGCCAAAGGAAGGATCTTGTTTGTAATCTTTGCTCATACTAGTCAAGGTAATCTTGTTCTTGTTCCCATTGATCCATTCGAATTGTTTCCTAAACCCTAATCGAGCCATGTATTGTGTTTTTCTTGTTTTGCTGCTGTTCGAATCCAAAAAGAGAGAAGAAGGAGAAATTCGTGGTGTGATCTTGGTGTTGTTCATGTTCTTCGTCTTGTCTTCAAGGGTATTCGTATCACTCATCTTTGTTCAATCCTTATTAGTAAATCTTATGTTCTAGTCGAATTATGATCAAAAGATTATAAGAATATGTCACATAAAATAATGATCTCAAAACCCTAAAATCTTTATGTATGAATCGGACCAGGAGTATATGTGATGAAATTATTCGATTTGATTATGTTAAGACCTGTTATAATCGACCTAAATATGTTATGGATTAACCTATAATCGTTGTGTGTCATGAATTAAAGAGTTAGAATGATAAAACCCTAAGTTTATGCATGAATCTGTGAAAACTGCTACTGATCCAGGAAAAGACCCAACTTAAATCGAATGTAACTAAATGATGTGAACGTGTTTTTGGGTGTTTTAAGAGTCTAAAACTAAATTCAATGAAATAGCTACCTGGGAAAATTTATCTTGTAATTTTTAGAGGCCTAGAAGGTTACTTTTTGATTTTTATAAAATTAAGTCTCAAATCAAATTCGTATGTCTGGAAAATCAGTCTGGGTTTTTGAATTTTAATTTATAAACCGTGTCGAATTAGAAGGTTTCCTTTGAATTAAGTAATATTTGATATGTCTTCTAGTGACTGGAATTTTTGTAGAATTTTATAAATTTTATTGATGGGGTAAATAATTAATTTCTTTTCGGGTGTTTCATCAGATACGATTCTGGAACCGGTTGGGAAAATGGATTTTTCATTCATACTTACACTAGCTTATAAAATCTGGAAAAATTAGGTAAAATACTAGGGACATTGAGGTATCCCTGTGAATTTTTGTAGATTTTACTTCTAAGTTCTAATATGATTTATAAATTATTTGAAACAGGTCCAGTTCATGCATAAAATCTGTTAAAGTGTTAAAAGACATTTAAAAAGTGTTGTTTGTTTAATTTCCAAAACCAAAGGGTTTAAATTGTTATTTTGCTAATACTAAAGGACTTAACTTGTAAGAACCTGTAACTTTACACTTTATACCCTAAATTGATGATAATTGCATAATGGTCCTTAAACTTATCCTAATTACTTAATAAACCCTCAAATTTGTAAAACTACCATAATGACCTTAATTGTATGAAAATAACCTTATGAACCTTAAACTACTAAAATGGTCATCATTAAATACTTTAAGTTGATTAAACGGGAATGTTAATGACAAGAGTTACTAAATATGGAGAATCACTTAAAATGAGTAAACTTACTTAAAGTGGAAACTTGCTAAATCTGGAAAGCTACTTAAAATGGAAGGATAACTAAAAATAGTAATTCTGTCTTCTACTCCTTTAGGTTCGAAGAGGGAGTGATTTGATCCCTGTCAGTTTTGCTACTCTTGTGTTCTTGCATTCGTAATAAGGTACAAATATTCTGCCCTTCTTGTAAGGAGCCTTCGTTTCTCTTGACTTCTGATTTTGATTCGTTAGGATTCCCCAAGCCATTGCTATGTTCCCCTTGTATTGTGAACCTTGACTTGAACCTTTGCTTTGAACTCTTGTCTTGATCATTTGTTTTGAACCCTGTCTCGGACCCTGTTATGTTTCCTTGATACTTGACATGACCTGTTCATAACCTGGTAACCTGAATATTTAGGACCCTGGGATACTTGAAGGTTCATAGGATTTTGTAACTACTTTTCTAAATTACATACGAAGAGGTTTTTGAAAATTGCTTTTAAAGACTTTCATTATGAAAACTGATTTAAAGACCACTTTATTTTAAAACCATTTTAAAAGGATTACTTTTAATAAATTGACATGAACCTTCTGGTAATTGACTTTTCTGATATTGACCTCCTGATAGTGAACCCCTGTATTGATCTCCTGTCTTGAACCCTGATATGAACCCTGATATGAAATCTGATATGAAACTTGATATGAAACCTGACACTTGATACCTGATACTTGACACCTGAGACTTGATACTTGACCTTGACCCACAGTTTGAGACTACGAGCCACCCACTAGGCATGAGGGTTTCATGTCCATTTCATTGATGCACTGGTGGCATGACTCTAGGGCAGGAGAGTGATGACCTGTCCCGTCCCTGACCTGTTACTGATTTACTCGTTACGTAGAGGAAGACCCTGTGGCCTACTGGGGGCGTATGGATGCATCCTAGACCTGACCTGATTTGTTTGTATTACTTGTTATATCTGGTGACTGATGAGTGTGTGCGATACACATCTTTCACAATCCTGGGAGCCCGCGACTCCAACCCTTGGAGGTATCCCCTCACCCTGTACCTGGTATGCTGAGGTCACCCGTCCATACACCCTGATATGTGATTTGATATGATATGTACTGTTTCTGGGCTGGTGGTGGATTACTGTTTATGTTACCCTATGACTTGATACTGGACTTGACCTATTTCGACTTGGGCTGGTGGTGGGTTATGGTTTCCTTTACACTGAGCCATTGTAACCATTTCTTGATAATCTTTTCCATTGTCCTTTCTACTCTTGTTACACCTTGTGCCATTTCATTATTTCACCATCCCTTATTACTGCTTTGTATCGTTATATCTGTTCACTGAGCTTTCGTAGCTCAGCCGCGTTTCTTTTTCCCGCGGCAGGTTTTAGTTTGGAAGCTGGGTATGAGCGGAGAGTACCATGGATATAGAAGGCCGACTAGCTATGGAAGAGTATTAGAAGAACTTATAGTTAGACTTAGAAACTTTTGTATTGTAACCTTGTAGTTTCATATTTCCTTTGTAACCATTGAATTCTATTGTATTATTAATGTCAAATGCTTGTGTTTGTTCTGATATTGAACCATCGTTGTGACATCTTTACCCTTGTCGGGTTGGGGTGTTACAGGGGTGATCCGGGTTTAATATTAGATTTTTAGTTTAAGGATTTGTGGTGAATTTGGTTTTAATTTTAAGGGAATATATCTGCCAACTTCAGAAAGTATTACCAAGGACTGATTTTGTAATTATGCAATGATCCAAGGGCTGTTCTTCAAAAATAATTTCTTTGACGAATTTTTCCCGGCTTTGGCTCTTTAAATATCTTTTCCAAATCTCGTGCTCGTGTTTTCCGGATTTTCTTGGTTTTTGTCCTTTTTCTTGATATCCGTTGCCTGCACAATTATAAACACAAAAACACAAATATCTTTGGCATTTTGGTTAGTTTTTGTTCGTTTTAGTCTTAATTTGGTCAAGAAAAGGTATGTGAATAAGCACATACCAACAGACGATTCATAACTAATCAACACAATAGCATCTTTCGACCTTTGACAATTGCAATGACCACTCAAACAAAAGATAATAACCGAATAAGGACATATCAAATACACAATTTATAATTTCCATAACATATACTAGATTCTCAGGTTTATATTACATGGCTACAATGCCCCAAACAAACATAAGAATACTACTCCATGATCAAAGTAAAGGAACAAGTATCAAATAAACAAACATTTATCATTTTCATGACTTAGAACAAGATTGTACCAAAGTTACAATTGTTGAGCTGAATTCAAACGAACTAAGACCTCAAGGTTACTGCTCCTCCAGGCCTCTAGCAAGTGGTTTGGTGGAAACCACTCTTACAACTCCCTTGAAATGGTTTTGTAATGGATAATGATTGATTCTTGATTGATATGCAATACCTACAATTTAGGCCTCTATTTATAGGTGCAGAAACGCCCCAAGGTCATGCTTTGTGAGTTATGATAGGCAAGTGATCGGCCATATCATTGATGTATCTCATTAATGGAGAAGTATAACTGACAGGGGAAGTACGCTGCACTTTGGTATAAAACCGGTGGGCTTCTCCTCACATAACTGACACTCTTTAGGTATAAAACTGGCACATTTCAGTGTTGACTCATAGGTACATAGTTGACCAATGGCACCCGTAAGCGGTGTTTTTTCTCCATAAGGTCGGCGTGCATTTGCCACACCATGTGTTACTTCTTCTAAGTCTTTTGAGTCATTAGTTTCTTGTCTCTATCGTGTCTTTCTTTAGATCATTAGCCCTGCATGTTTATTCATATATTAAGTACCAAAAGTTCTATAAATTAAATAAGAGTAATTAGCTATATAATTCACATATTATTGAGGGTATAAATATGTATAATACGAGACTCATCAACCCCCCCCCCCATACTTAAACTATTGCTTGTCCTCAAGCATAAAAGAAAAATGTTTTCAAAATTGAGTCTCGTATAAATCTTATATTTTGTTTTTCTGTATCCAAGACAATCGATGAGCTAAAATACAATGACATGCTCCTCACGAATAGGTATATTTGAGATTCACTCAAGCACTCATATTGATTATAGTAGATGTTGTTGTAGAATCACTCTTATAGCTCAGTCACGATTCATAAATTTATGTTGGGTTTTAGAGTTACTGCTGCTTGCATGGTTAAGACTGCTAATGGCTTACACAAGAAATGATCGAAGTCATTACTGCTGCTAGTTACAGAGATTACAACTGCTTGTGTATTTTACTATTGCTAGTGTTGCTGATGATGTTCAAGAAAATACACTAAGTGGTCACTACTGCTAGACTAAATGTTACTGTTGCGAGTTTAGAGTTACAACTGCTATCAGAATACGACTGCTAGAGTTAGAGTTACAACTGCTAGAGTGTTTAGTTTGTACTGCTTATGAGATAAACTTGTATAGTCGGTTAGATAAATATAGAAAAGATTCTATAGAGATTTTTCTTGTATAGCAAGTAATTGTAAGCCGACTAGGACTCCTTAGTCTATAAAAGGAGGTCCTAGGGCATAGAGATTGATACGATTCTTACGATTCTTTTACATACTTCAAGGTTGTAAACCCTAATACTTTTGAGTATTCGTATTATATTATTAATATTGAAGTGTTTTGTTTAATATTCATTGTTTACTGATAATTCAATATTAAGTTCTTCTTAAGATCAAATACAAAATTCCGCATTGTATTTGATATACTTCAAGACAGTTTCTATACTTAGTTGTTTTAGATTTATCTAAGATAATTAAACCTTTGCAAGCTAAGGGATTCGATCAAGTATATTGCTGGGATCAACAAGTGGTATAAGAGCTTGTGATCTAGAAGCTGTGATCAAGAAGAACCTGTTTCAACTCAAGATTGTTCTGATCTTACTGAAGACATGAAGTCAGAATCTACACACATGATTACTACATCAAAGGTGGCAATGCTCAACTCTGGAGAGTATGAGCTATGGAGAATGAGAATAGTGCAGTATATTCAAATGGTTGATTATTCTATGTGGGAGGTCATAGAGACTGGAAATTCTTTACCTAAAACAGAAATTTCTGCTGATGGTGTTGTCATTACCTTGCCTATTAAAACTGCTGAAGACAAGGCACAAAGAAGACTGGAAGTTAAGGCAAGAAGCACTCTCATGATGGGAATTCCTTATGACCATCAGTTGACTTTTAATCACATCAAGGATGCTAAATTGTTGTTAGAAGCTATTGAGAAAAGGTTTGGAGGGAATACTGCTACCAAGAAGACTAGAAGAACTTTTGAAGCAACAATATGAGAATTTTGCTGCTCCAAGTTCTAGAATTTGAGCAACTTTGATAGACTTCAGAAACTTATTTGTCAACTAGCACTTGTGGAAGTCTCAATTCCTCAAGAAGATATAAATCAAAAGTTTCTGAGAAGCTTGTCACCAAGTGGAATACACATACTGTGGTATGGAGAAACAAGGCTGATCTTGATACAATGAGTTTAGATGATCTGTATAACAATCTAAAGTTTATGAACCTGAAGTCAGGGTCATCTATCTCATCTCAAGCACACAAAACTTAGCTTTTGTGTTCTCCTCTAATAACAGTTCTGGCATACTAATGAAGAAATTAATACTGCTCATGGAGTTAGTACTGCTACTACACAAGTTAATGTTGTGGTTACAACCTTGATAACTTGAGTGATGCTGTATCTTTGCTTTCTTAGCTGGTCAATTACTAGTCTTAGATTATGCATGAAGATTTGGAACAAATTCGTCCAGATGATCTTGAAGAGGGACTGAAGTGGCAGATGTCAATGTTACAATGAGGCAAGAGATTTTTGAAGAAGACTGGAAGAAATCTCAAGGTCAATGGGCAGGATAACATAGGTTTTGATAAATCCAAGATTGAATGCTACAACTGTCACAGGAAGGGAATTTTGTAAGGGAATGCAGGGCACAAGAAGCCAAGACTACAAGAATGGAGAGAGCTCAAGAAAGCTATGTCTGAGGAACCTAAGACTTCTACAGCTTTGGTGTCTTGTGATGATTTAGGAGGATATGATTGGAGTGTCCAAGCAGCTGAAGGACCAAACTTTGCACTTATGGGTTACTCTTCTTCATCAAGTTCTGATTCTGAGGTATCTAATGATTCTGGTTGTTCTTGTAAATCTTTTTTAGATACTATTGCGGAACTTAAGGCTAGGAATGAAAAACTAATAGAAGAAGTAAGGATTTTAAACTTAGATAATTTAGTCTATTAAGTAGGCTTAAAATCTATTGAGGAAAGACTTGAACTTTTTAAACAGAATGAGTCAGAGTATGTAGAGAAAGTTAATATTCTTGAAGGTAAGCTTTATGTTAAAGAGAATGTCATTAAAGGACTTACTAAAAGGTTAGAAAATGCTCAAAAAGAAAAAGATGCAGCTTATCAGGAAAAAGAAAAATATCAAGTTAAAGTAAATAAGCTTGAATTTGCATCTGAAAGTGTAAATAAGACAATTGAGTATCAACTTATGAAGAGAGGTAGTGGTGTATGTTATAATGAAGTTCCTCCCTCAATAACAAGAAAGTATGTACCTCCTATACCTGAATTGTCTTGTTTAGTTGAGTCTAATGCCAAGCCTTTAGGAGAGAATAATAAGTCTAATGAGGAGAAGCCTAAGGTTGAAAAGACATATTCTGATGCACCTATCATTGAAGATTGGGTGTTTGATGATGATGAGGAACAGGTGAAGACTAAACCTAAGGTTGAAGGTAAAACAGTTAAGTCTAGTGTTGAACAGATTAAGTTTGTCAAACCTAGGTTTGGTGATAAGGTGTCTAGGAAAATTGTTGAATACACTGAGCAACCTAGGGAGTACACTAACATGCCTAGAGGTAACCCGAGAAATTGGAATAACATGATGTCACAAAGATTAGGAAGTGACTTTGTGATGTTTAACAAGGCTTGTTATCACTGTGGTAGTTTTGAGCATTTACAGGAAAATTGTTTTTACTATCAAAAGCCTGTTTGGAACTATGCTAGGAGGGTGAATCATCAAAGTTTTTCTAAAAATTCTCACCCATTTGCTAAAAGAAACATGATTCCAACAGCAGTACAAATGAGATCTGGTTTAGTATCAGTTAAAATTGCCAAGCAAAATGCTTCTAAACAAGCAGTAGTAACTAATGCTGCTAGATTAGTTAGTACTGCTTTCACAAAAAGAACAGTGAATGGTGCTAAAAAATTGTCAAAGTATTCAAATAAAGCACATTCAACTATAAAAAGGCCCATTCAAAAGAATACAACAATTAGTGCTGCTAAGGCAAAAGCAGTAGTTTCTACTGCTAAGCCAAAAGCAATAACAGATATTGTTTTGGGAAATCATTTTTATGCTATTAAGGCCTTAGCTTGTTAGGTCTAGAAACCAAAAGTTAAATTTTTAGATCATGTTTCCAGAAATAGCAGTGCATCCATAGTTTTAAAGAGGTATGATCATGTTGATGCACAAGGCAGATCCAAGTTAGTAATGGCTTGCGTCCTCAAAATGAACTGATTTTCTTACTTTATGTACAGGGCAATCCACAGGTGAAATTAGAGGATAGAGGAGTATTTGACAGTGGATTCTCTAGGCACATGACTGGAAACATGTCATAGTTTGAAGCAATTGATGGAGGATATGTTGCTTTTGGGAGTAATCCCAAAGGAGGGAAAATCACAGGCAAAGGTACAATAAAAACTGGTAAATTAGATTTTGATAATTTACTTTGTAAAAGAGCTTAAGTTTAATCTCTTTAGTGTCTCACAAATGTGTGACAAAAAGATTAGTGTTCTTTTTACTGACACTAAATATTTTGTCTTATCTCCTGACTTTAAGTTGGCTGATGAAAGTCATGTTTTGCTTAAAGTTCCTAGAACAGACAACATATATAGTGTTGATTTAAAGAATATGGTTCCCAAAGGAGGTTTGACTTGTCTCTTTGCAAAAGCCACATCTGATGACTCTAAGCTTTGGCATAGAAGGCTTGGACATTTAAATTTCAAAACAATGAATAAATTGGTTAAGGGAAATCTTGTAAGAGGGTTACCTTCAAAAGTGTTTGAAAATACTGAAAGCTATGTTGCTTGTCAGAAGGGAAAACAACACAGAGCTTCTTGTAAGACCAAAGCAGTGAAGTCTATAAATCAGCCTTTACATATGTTGCACACGGATTTATTTGGACCAACATTTGAAAAAAGTTTAATGAAAGGGATGTATTGCCTAGTTGTCATAGATGATTATAATAGGTTTACTTGGGTTTTCTTTCTAGCAACTAAGGATGAAACCAATGGAATCGTTAAGGCTTTTATAACCAGGGTAGAAAATCTAGTAAATCATAAGGTTAAAGTGATAATATGTGACAATCGAACTGAGTTCAAGAATAGATATATGAACCAGTTTTGTGAGATGAAAGGTATTGAGAGACAATATAGTGTAGCTAGAACTCCTCAACAAAATGGAGTTGCTGAGAGGAGGAATAGGACACTTATTGAGGCTACTAGAACAATGTTAGATGATTCTAAATTACCTACTATTTTTGGGCTAAAGCAGTTAATACTGCTTGCTATGTGCAGAATAGAATAAAGTAGTTAACTCTCACAACAAGACCCCTTATGAACTTTTACATGGTAGAAAACCATTGCTAGATTTCTTAAGACTATTTGGGTGTCCTGTTACTATCTTGAATACCATAGATCACTTAGGCAAGTTTGATGGCAAGGCTGATGAAGGTTTCTTTGTTGGATACTCAATAAATAGCAAAGCTTTTACAGTGTTCAATAGTAGGACCGGGAAAGTGGAAGAGAACTTGCATGTTAGGTTTAGTGAGAGTACACCTAATGTTGCAGGGAGTGGACCAAACTGGCTGTTTGATATTGATTCACTAACCAAGACTATGAATTATGAGCCAGTTGTTGCAGGTACATAGTCTAACAATTTTGCAGGTACAAAAGCAAGTAATGATGTAGGTCAAGCTGGTAAGGAGACAAGACCTGACAAAGATTATATTTTGCTGCCTATTTGGACTGCTGATCCACCTTTCTCAACCCAAGAATCAAAGAGTTCACAAAAAGATGATCATGTTGAAGATCCAAAAGATGATAAAGAAGATGGTGTACAATCTTCTGATAATGATTTAGTGGTTAATGTAGAAAAGCAGACTGATGAACAAGAAAAAGATGATGTATCAGATAATGTTGCCAATAAAGAAATTAACACTAGCAGTACTAACTCTGTTAATACTGCTAAGCCAAGTGTTAATGTTGCTGACAATGAAGGCATATCTTTTGATGATGATGACTATCCAGATGATCCAAACATGCCTCCATTGGAAGAAATATATCCTGATACTGATGATGATGTACTTGGTGCAGAGGCTGACTTAACCAATATGGAAGATGTAGTTCCTGTCAGTCTTATTTCAACTACAAGAATTCACAGAAGAATGATAAGGTCTGAAGGAAAAGGTTCTTGCATCACTCATCAGAAATAGGTCACAAGACCTTCAAAATGTTCGAGAGCCAAAATTTGCTGTTCAAACAAGAAGAATGATAAAGGATTTGAAGGAACAAAGTTTCTTTGCTAGATCACTTCATCACAGAAATAGTCGCAAAGACCTTCAAAATTGTTCGTTTGCTTGTTTTCTATCACAAATAGAACCCAAGAATGCACATAAAGCATTACAGGATCCAAGCTGGGTGGAGGCTATGCAAGAAGAGCTTCTACAATTCAAGCTTCAAGAAGTTTGGACTCTGGTAGATTTTCCTAATGGGAAGAGGGCAATTGGTACTAAGTGGGTTTTCAGATGCAAAAAGGATGAAAGAGGTATTGTGATTAGAAACAAGGCAAGGTTAGTAGCTCAAGAATACACTCAAGAAGAAGGTATTGATTATGATGAAGTATTTGCTCCAGTTGCAAGAATTGAAGCTATAAGATTATTCTTGGCTTATGCTTCATACAAAGACTTTGTAGTGTATCAAATGGATGTGAAAAGTGCTTTTCTGTATGGGACTATTGAAGAAGAAGTTTATGTCTCACAACCACCTGGTTTTGAAGATCCTAATTTTCCTGACAAGGTTTACAAGGTGGAGAAAGCACTATATGGTTTACATCAAGCTCCTAGAGCTTGGTATGACGCAGTGTCAACATAGTTGTTGGACAATGGTTTTTGTAGAGGGAAGATTGATAAAACTTTGTTTATCAGAAGGCACAAATATGATATATTGTTAGTTTAAGTTTATATTGATGATATTATCTTTGGATCAACGAACAAGGTTTTATGTGTTGAATTTGAAAAGCTAATGCATGAAAGATTTTAGATAAGTTCAATGAGTGAACTTACATTTTTCTTAGGGTTACAAGTTAAGCAAAAGGAGGATGGCATATTTATTAGTCAAGATAAGTATGTAGCTGAAATTTTGAAGAAGTTTGGGTTTACTGATGTGAAGCCTGCAAAGACAACAATGGAAACTTCCAAGCCCCTACTCAGAGATGAAGATGGTGAAGAAGTTGATGTTCACTTATACAGATCAATGATTAGTTCATTGATGTATCTTACAACTTCAAGACCTGACAATATGTTTGAAGTGTGTGCCTGTGCAAAATATCAAGTCATACAAAAAGTTTCACATCTTAATGCTGTGAAAAGAATTTTTAGATATTTGAAAGGTCAACCTAAATTGGGCCTTTGATATCCAAAAGATTCACCTTTTGACTTGGTTGGATACACTGATAGTGATTATGCTGGAGCTAGCTTGGATCGAAAATCAACAACAGGAGGTTGTCAGTTTTTGGGATGTAGGTTGATTTCATGGCAATGCAAGAACAAACTGTGGTTGCAAATTTCACAACAGAAGTTGAGTATGTGGCTGCTTCAAGTTGCTGTAGACACGTGCTCTGGATTCAGAATCAATTGCTGAATTATGGGTACAATTTTATGCATACAAAAATATTTATTGATAATAGCAGTACTATGTGCATTATAAGAAATCCTGTTTATCACTAAAAAACTAAACATATTGAGATAAGACATCATTTTATAAGAGATTGTTTTGTAAAGAAGTTAATTCATATTTTAAAATTCACACTGATAATAATGTTGCAAATTTACTCACAAAAGCTTTTGATGTGGGCAGATTTCAATTTTTGGTTGTCAATATTGGCATGATTAATCTTTGAAAATTCTTATCTCTTTGTGTTTTTGTAATGTTTTGTATGGATCAGTACTGCTATGTAAGTTAACTAGTGTTTCTGCTGCTATGGAAGCTTACAACTGCTAGTTATACTTAGAACTGCTAGTTACACTTAGAACTGGTAGTTAATGCTGCTAGTTTTTCTGAACAACTGCTAAGTATAATTAGATGGTGTGAAGTGTTATTGCTTGTGTTTTTCTTGGTTTTGGACTAATACTTGCAGAATAAGCAAAGTAACATACTTGGATTTGGTGCTGTGTGAGAAGCAAATGTGGTGAAAAGTTTGTAGTCATAATTGATTAATGATAGATAGAGTTTAGGGATCACTTGATAAAGGTTTTAAACATAAGTTGGGAGATTCTTTAAAATCTATTTCTTGAAATCAATTTATGATATTTTGAACATGTATTGATGGCAATAGTTAGTCAGATAGTAACCGAGCTAACTCACTTTATACCAGTCTATCATATTCTAATGATAGTGTGACTAGTCTAAGGACATCTGGTATAGAGAACAATGAGAAAAAGTGAATCTAATGCATTTGTGTTAGAGGCAACACATGTCATGATCTGGAAACCCTGTCAAGAAGGCTCTTTTAATGAGTCTATCTGATCACAGGCAGTATTTATACTGACATCATTGGTTCTTACACAACCAGAGGTTAAATGCAACCGTAAATGATTAAGTGTCGTCCTTTACACTTAATCCCTTCAAAATATCTGAGTGCGGTATTGTTTTTAAAGATATTGGTAAAATACTGCCGAGAAATTTTTTTTTTGGTTAAAAGTTAGTGCTGCTAAGCATAAACTTATGTGCTGCTGTAGGTTTCTGCTGCTAGGTTTTAGAGTGCAGGGTATGATTATGCAACTTTTCACTTAAGGGTATAAATTCCCAATTGATTCACATAATCAGTTTCACGCGCACATAATTCACTCTCATCTAAACCCTAATTCAGTTTTTATCATCAAATCAAACCCCAAATCAAATCATCATGTCGCACTTAACTTTTACTAAACCACACAATAATGTTGCATTTTTAGAAAAACCTAACGAGTTTGTGGATTTTACTGAAATCATTGATTTTCTTAATGCAAACTATATAAGGTTTGCTTTAACAGTAAAACCTACTATATATGTTTATAACATTATATAGTTTTGGTCGTCTGCTAAGGTCGAAACTCATAATGGGGAAGTACAAATTCATCCCCTTGTAGATGGGCAAAAAATACTCCTTACTGAGGCATCTATTAGAAGAGATCTTCATCTAGGAGATGCTAATGGAATTGAGAATCTTCCTAATGCTACAATTTTTGAAAAACTTTCACAGATGGGATATGAAAAGAAAAATGATGCTTTAAAATTTTAGGGATAATTATTAGACTGCCCTAGTTGCCCAAGTGCTTTTCTTATCCGACCCGATCTCACAAAATTCTCCCCTTAGACCAGGGCAACTTGGTTAGCCAACTACGAGATAACACGTGTCCGACCAAAGTACTTTGTACGATGTATTGTTTTTTGGGCAACTTGTCATTTTTTGGGCAACCAATAGGATATTTCGGTCATTTTACACCATACTCTCACTATATTCAACTAAACCAACTGGATATAAACCTCTCACAACCCTCTCTTCCAGATAAACCATCACAGCTCAAACCACCACAACCACCCAACAACCCGACGCCACCACCGTCCGACACCACCACCACCTGACGCCACTACCATCCGATGCCACTGCCACCTAACAATAGGTCTTCCATAGTTGGCTCAATGGTTTACTTCGCTCCTGGTAACAACTCTTTTCATTTTTTACTTCTGACCATGTTTTTTGGAATTCAAAAATTTGAACTGTGTTTTGTTATAATTATATAATCAGCAATCATATGTTCTGCTATTTCTATATGCTGTTTCTATAGATTCGATTTTAGATAAAACTTTGTTAACTTAAATTCGGAAGTCATCATAGCAGTTAACCTTCGACTCTCAACAGATGTTAACCTTCGACTCCCATAACAGTTGACGGAACAGACCTTCTTGAGTCTGTAAGTAATGTGTCAGCTATGATTTTTATTTTTATTTTTTATTATTTATTTATTTATTTATTATTATTATTTTTTGGTATGGAACCATTCTTTGGGCAGCCTTTTATTATTTTCCTTCTTGTTGGTTTATATGCAGTCTCCAAGTGCAATCGTGTGTATTTTGACTGTGACCATGTGGATGAACTAGGTCGAGACGAGTGGCTCAAACAAACTAAAGTTTTGAGTAATTGTAGTACTGGAACTAGCCCTCATAATTTTACTTTCGGGATGTATGGTCCTGCCTTCACTGAAGGAGTTACATCTACAACGTTCTTTGAAAAGTACTTCTTTTGCTTTTGGTTTGGCTTAAAAAGTCTAAGGTATCTACTGGTTATCAAATGACAACTTCTTTTAATCTTCACTATAATTTTTTGCTATAACCGTTAACATAACTTGTTGACGTGCAGTTCATATGGACATAATTTGGAGACGAGTACTAGTATGGGTGAAACACTCTTTGGTTGTGCCGTTTGTCTTGGAGGCTTAGTTATATTTTGTTTGCTCATTGGTAATATGCAGGTATGTGGATGTTATACCTTATGCTGATTTTACTTTTAGCAAGTAGAGGTGGCAATTTTGACCCATTTAAGTATGATGTGTCAATTTGGATTATCTCTTATCTCTAAGGTTTGAAATTCGTCCACAATGTACTTTTAATGCATATAATCTCCAAATTTGCTTTATACAAAGAATAAGTTAATATTGTAATATAGTTTTTTGGAATCATATTTAACATAAATATTTTTTATACGGAATAAAAAGTTCAATATTTGGTCAAAAGTTAGGTTCATCCAACCGTAGATTCATCTTAACCCAAGGTGTCTGATACTAGAATATATGCTTTTTGACCTGTAATACAACCCGTTTAATTTGCTACCTGTGGTAGCAAGTGACATGGACTTAAATTGACTTGTGTCACTACATTAGAACCAAGAACATGCTGAATAATGGTTTGATATGATTCTGAATATGTTGTTGTACAGACTTACCTCCAATCTACTACAGCGAGACTTGAAGAGTAGAGGGTCAAGAGAAGAGACACTGAGGAATGGATGAGGCATAGACAATTGCCCGCCGATTTACAAGAGAAAATTCGTAGGTTTGTTCAATACAAATGGCTTGCAACAAGAGGAATAGATGAAGAACATATCCTTCCTGCTTTGCCTTTGGACCTACGACGTCAAATTCAAAGGCATCTTTGCTTAGCCCTTGTTAAACGTGTAAGTTCTTTAATTTTCTATTCCTTATTTCGTGTCCCATAACTATATGAGACTTTGAGTGTCATATTTTTCAGGTTCCATTTTTTTCACAAATGGATGATGATCAACTCCTGGATGTGATATGTGAACACCTTGTTCAATCATTAAGCACAAAAGGTCAGTATTTGGTTCGTGAAGGGGATCCAGTCAACGAGATGACTTTCGTGATAAGAGGTCAACTCGAGAGCTCTACAACCAGTGGAGGACGATCAGGATTCTTTAACTCAATCACTCTTAAAGCTGGTAACTTTTGTGGTGAAGAGTTGCTGACGTGGGTTTTGACCCCTGACTCAAATGTTAATCTTCCATCCTCAACTCGAACAGTCAAAGCTCTAAATGAAGTGGAAGCATTTGTACTTCGAGCAGAAGATTTAAGATTCATGGCTAAGCAGTTCAAACGGCTTCATAGCAAGAAGCTTCAACACGCATTCAGGTACTTGTGTATTGGGGCCGGGTCAAAAGGGTAATACTGGTGTGGATTGAAAGACTAGAACCTGATTGGTGCAAACACCTTTTTATGGACTTTACTTTTAGATATTGTATTAAAAGATTTGAACCTAAGTAGTTAAACCCATTTGAACCATCAAGAATAAAGGATAACAAAAATGATTCATTTGTATGTAAACGGGTAAAATTACCGTTTTCAGGTACTACTCGTTCCAATGGAGGACATGGGGAGCATGTTTTATACAAGCTGCATGGAGATGGCATAAAAGGAAGAAAATGGCTGAAGAACTCGCGAGGCAAAAAGGGTTGTATCAATATTATAACGATGATGATGACGGAGACCAAAACTCACAGCATTTGGGAGCTACTATTTTAGCGTCTAGATTTGCTGCAAACACAAGAAGAGGGATTAGCCACAAGGAAGGTGTTGTAGGTTCTGCTTCAAGTTTAAAGATGCTGAAACTGTTCAAGCCAGATGAACCTGATTTCTCTTAAGGACGGGGTTCACTTTCAAGGGTGGATCTCGAAGAGTTTATCGCACGCACGCAGCACGTGCGTAAGTTTTTGTAGCTAACCAATAACAGCAGTTTTGTAAAGGTGGTATATATCTAAAAAACTTTTTGTAATAGTGCATACATTGGTTTAAATCATGTTCTGCCACTGTCTGTGTTTTATCATCCGAATATATGAAACTTCGTGTAGTAGCGGTTATATCGGTGGTGGTGATGGCTACGTCGTTGCTCCGTCGTTTTAGTGCCCGGAATCTTGATTGTCATTGAAATGGCTTTTTTGTTTTGGTTATGAAATGGTGGTTTGCCCAAAATGAAAAGCCAATAGTAGGTGCCTATATTCAAGTACAAATTAACTTTCCATTTGTATGAAAAGGAAATATGACACATATATATATATGTCTCATTGATTATGATTACACCTATCAAGTGGCATTAAAATAAAATAAAGTTGATGTACTTGTGTGTACTGTAGCACAACCTACATGACAAAATTAGGCAACGTTTTAAAAAAAAGGGCAATTTTTAAAAGATGGGCAACTTAAAAATGGGCAACTTTAAAAAATTGGGGAACTTGCTACTGCTCGTTAAAGGCAGTTGAGCAGACATTCTACTGCTAGGAAAAAATTTCTACTGCTGAGGGTTCTACTGCTCGCTTTGTAACTTCTGGGATTCTACTGCTTGGTTTGCACGTGCAGGGACTGTGGTGTAATTTCTTATCTGAACGGATTAAAAACCCCCAAATCGCTTGAATTAGGGTTTAAAAATCTAATTGGATCTCATAATTAGTTTCACGCGCTCATAAATCACACTAATTCAAACCCTAACACATAGCCAAATGATTGATACATAGCCAAATGATTGATACAAAATATTTCATGCATCCTATCATACACAGATATGAAACATTACTACTTTCAAGTTAAACACAATAAAGTCACCATAGCATATGGTGGAATCTAACAATAAAACCTTCAACAAAGTTTCTTTATCTTTTCAAGGAATGCCGTTTTTTCGAATGTCCAAAACTGTGCTTCCTTGCAGTCAATTTCGAGTTTCATCTTCAAGGTGAGTTCCCTTTCTTGAACGTCATTGAAGAATGCTGCACTTTCCACGGCACACAGACTCTTAAGTAATTCAAAGTGTTAATCGTGTGACTTTGAATTTCCGCTCTCAGTAGGCCCTCTTCTGTTGTTAAAGGATGGTGGATTTTGAAGGGGTCCTATGTCTTCCACAAAAGTGAAAAAGAAATAAGCAAGAATTTAATTTTACACAAGTTGTTATAATAGTCATAGAAGCTCCTTTCAATACCTGTTAGCTGGCCTGTTTGCGGTAAATTCTTCTTTTGCAATCCATACCCATGGGATACCTGAAATTGGCACGAACATATCAATAAGTAGATGGGGCAACTTTTGATACATCTACTTATTTACTTATGCTCTATCTCTAATGGTTCAAACGGATTGAGCTTACATAATTTACCCAAAAAAAGGGAACAGGTGGAACAGGTTAAAAAACATCCGAAAAATATATCCAAATGCATAAAAACATCCTAAATGGCTTTACTAAAAATCAGTTAAATCCTTTAAGAATAAACTAAGGTTAGATATTTTTTTTATTGAAACACATGGATTTAAAATAATTAATACGAGTATCCGCAAGTACCGAAGAACTTGCTAGATCATTTTTGTAATAAAACTAAAAAAAGGGAAAAAGGAAAGTGTTTGCATGTCAGGCCAACCCATTTCGACTCGGAATTAAAAATGACCTGTTTTAAGGCCGTCACCCTACCTGGTCATTTAACCACCTACATAGATAACTGAACCAGATATATATTAAAAAAAAAAGAAAAATCCAAAAACGTAGTATGTGTCCAGAACTAGCAGTAAAAGAATCCCTAACGAAAATATACAAAGTTTCTAGACGATATTGGTGAATCTGCAATACCTCGACATTTTTTGCTTCAGGTAGTAATGGCTGAATTCCTGTAGAGAAAGAACTAGTTGTACCGGGAGACAGAGGATTAAAACCAGGTCGCTGTTTGTTCAATATATCAGGTGCTTGAATGGGGCCAAGTAAGCTAGGCTCTGCACAAAAATTAATTTAAAAAAATTATACTAAGAAAAGATCAACCAACTTAAATACTCTTGTGTGCGAGTGAAGAGATGTTTTACAAATACATACTTTCTAAAGGAATCAATGATCTGGAAGATGGTGGCCCGTGGATACTTGCATTTGGAACCAACACCTGGGGTCTCTCAGATTTTAGGTCCACGTTTCTGGAATCCTGAGAAAGGTTAAAATTGAAAGCAATGAAAATTAGTATATTCTGTGTAGAGCTTGTTGTGAAAGAAACGGTCTACGAGTGTGTTTGGGGTTGTTTAGTTTTTCTGCTTATGCTTCTGCTAATAAATAAGTACTTGTAGGCTGCTTATTTTATAAAAAATGTAATAAAAATCAAATATAATAATTTATTAGAATAGCTCAAGCAAAAGCATTTATTTCACCTAAATAAGCAGATAAGCAGAAAAAAATAAGCAGTCCCAATCAGCCCCTACATTTATAACAAACGAAAGTAACATATATCTTTGGAAAGGCTACCTGCTGATTCAGTCTTTGTGCAACTTCAGGACCATTCATCCCTTCTGTCACTGGGGTATTTGTATTCCCATTTGGTACAAAACTGGCATCCTGAAAACCAAGTCTTTCTAGAATAAGCAAGAAATTCTCAAAGATATTAACACCTATAGATGTCTAATTCACTCACCTCTGACATTAGAAAATTGGAAACATCAGGTGCAGATGGTAGATTTGATGCTTCATCTTCATAGAAGTATTCGGAAAGTCTCCTTAGCAAATTCTCATCAAATTCTCTGCCAAACACGACATTATAAGTAAAGTAAGTATCCTCGAGTGTATTTCAGTGAGTAGGGCCAAAAAGAAAGATTTGCTTAAGCTATCTTACTTGAAGAAACCGCCTCTAACATTGCATGCAACATTCCTTGCCACACAAAGAACAGGAACCGCGTTTGCTGTCTATCAAGAGAAATTTGAAATGAAAAGGGACAAAAAAACCAAGTTAGTAATATGCATTTTGGCCTTTTGGAAAACGATGGAACGACTTACTCCATTATTACGTTTGGTTATTCAGTTGAATTAAGTAAATAGTACAGTAGCAATCATCACATGCGATAAGGTATGAGTTCTGCAACTTCTGTATCTCTATACTCGTACTATATCTAAAGATGCATATTACCATAAAATCGAAATACAACATTTATACATACATTAAGAGTAAAAATCATTAATTTGTTTCATGCTGGCATGAAGTTTTACAATGTTCTTCTCTACCCTTCTTGATTTCAAGGACTCCAATGAAATTTATTGCTGCTCCCTAAATCTCAAGTTTTTAGCGTAAATCTCAATCGTAGCTTCTTTTTTCGCTTTCCCTGTACATTTGGGTCTTCTTTTTTCCAATCCATCACCAGTCTTTAGTGTGATATCACACTTGTTTTGAACATCTGCGATCCTTACCAAATACAAAGAGCAATTTCTTATCTTTCCATTTCGCAGTCTTCTCATGAGTCTAACCAACCAACCCAACAATAAAAGAATTAAAGTTGTGCTAACAGAAAATGAAAATGAAACAGTTTCTCACATCTGAAGAGAGAAAGAATGCATGAGAATGATCTTTGCACACAACATAAACATGTTTAGAAGCTGCGTACCTCTTATATGCTTAAATTTGAAACGTTAAAGTTGGATCATATCATCACTTCCATTTGAGACCATGGTATTATCACTAGTGACATAACTTTCTCTCTTCAGAAGAGGGGCAACATAAATCTCTTCTCTTCCCTCTTTCATCTCTTTTGGGAGTTGATCCGATGGATTACATCTTCTAAGAATCTCGAGAACATCCTTCATTGATGGCCTGCTTGAAGGCAATGTGCTTGTGCAAATGAGTCCTAGTTTGAACACAGTGCTCATCTCCTCCAAGTAAGTATCAGGATCTTTGATCTGTGGGTCCAAGGCTCCCACCATCGAGTCTCCTTCACCAAAATGCTTCCACGCCCATTCTGCTAGATTTAAATCTCCATCTCCTTCATTAGCTTCTTTTCCGGTTACAAGTTCCAATAATACAACACCAAAGCAGTATACGTCTATTCTTTCATTTATTCTCATTATGTAAGCATACTCTGTGATAAAATTACTCCACAAAATAAAGACACTACAATCTGCACATATTGGCTTTTGTGGTCAACAAACTAAGTTTAAGTAGAGCGATGAATGGGTCAATTTTGGTTGTGTTTTTATCTAAAATGGGTCAAATCAAAACATTTCGTCAAATGGGTTGAAAGTTGCTGAGAATCTGTAATCAACAGTGCATGTCATTTTATTCAACAAACTTGGATTTCTACAGTAACTATTTTGTTGTTGTAATCATAGAAATTAAATCATTAATTATTTAAAATTAAACCAAAACTTTAGAAACTGAAGGAGAAAAGAAGTTGCACTAAAAATAACCGTTTTAACCCGTCCCAGCATCGGGCCTGAATGGAATTTATATCTCTTCTATGATGACTTCCGAATTTAAGTTAACAAAGTTTTAGCTATAAATCGAATCTATAGAAACAGCATATAGAAATAGCAGAACATATGATTGCTGATTATATAATTATAACAAAACACAGTTCAAATTTCTGAATTCCAAAAAACATGGTCAGAAGTAAAAAATGAAAAGAGTTGTTACCAGGAGCGAAGTAACCCATTGAGCCAGCTATGGAAGACCTATTGTTAGGTGGTGGTGGCGTCGGATGGTGGTGGCGTCGGGTTGTTGGCTGGTTGTGGTGGTGTGAGCTGTGATGGTTTATCTGGAGGAGAGGGTTGTGAGAGGTTTATATCCAGTTGGTTTAGTTGAATATAGTGAGAGTATGGTGTAAAATGACCGAAATATCCTATTGGTTGCCCAAAAAATGACAAGTTGCCCAAAAAACAATACATCGTACAAAGTACTTTGGTCGGACACGTGTCATCCCGTAGTTGGCTAACCAAGTTGCCCTGGTCTAAGGGGAGAATTTTGTGAGATCGGGTCGGATAAGCAAAGCACTTGGGCAACTGGGGCATATTAGTAATTATCCCAAAATTTTACAAAGGGAACTTCGCTCATCAGTGGAAATTCTTGATCCATACTATTTTAGTGTGTCTTAGTCCAATGACCACTGGTTGGAATGAATTCAGTAGCAATTTGGCATCTGCTATAATTTGTTTGGCTGCTAATGATAAAAGATTTAATTTTTCTAAATTAATTTTTGACAATATGGTTAAGAACTTGGATAGTTCTTCAAGCAACTATTTTATCTATCCAAGGTTTTTACAACTCTTTTTGGACAATCAGTTTGTTAAAAGAAAAGTCATAAAAATGTTTATCCCACTCCCTCTCTTACTAAAAAGGTTTTCACTAACATGAGGAGGGATGGAAAATATTTTTCAGGCAAAGTTACACCATTGTTTGCTACAATGTTGGAACTTGCTAGATAAAGTTAGGGTGAAGGTTCAGTAATCCCAGCTGTTACCCATCACACACCTACACTTTTGGCATCATCATCACAACAATCTCAAAAGTCATACAAATGTAGGACTCATTTACAGAACACTGAGCTACCTCAGGCTAGTGGTTCTACTCACATTGTTGCAGATGAGGCTGTCATTGGAGTGGAGAATGACATGTTGGTAAGGGCTGCCACTACTGTGTATAGCTTAGAAGCAGCACAGGCCAGTGGTACCATCAATAAGACCCAAACCAAGACAACTTCTAATGAGTCTGGTTCCCATGGGAGTGATTTAGGTGAAAGACCCAGTCAAATGGCTAATATGGGGGGTTCAGATGCTCAACCTAAGGTTGAGGCTGAGCTTAACACTTCCAGTGATCCACCTCTCGGGATAGGTAACACAATCCGAAGTGGTAAGGATAGAATTGAACTACTTAAGGAATTGATGGCAACTTTTACCACACTGCCTGCACAAGTTCTTGACTTACAACAACTGACTGCTTCTCAAGGTGTTGAAATCAAATCTTTGAAGAGAAGGATTAGATTCTTAGAAGGTATCAAAAGGTCAAGAGCTCCAAAACTCAAAAGAGTACATAAGGTGGGCACAACTCAAAGGATTAGTTCTTCTGAGGCTATCAGTTTGGGGGAGGATGCTCCCAAACAGGGGAGGAATGAAAGCCAAGTTTCAGGGGAGGCTAAGGATAATGAGGGTGCTGGGTTTTGTATGGACATAAGTATTGGTGCAGAGAGTGATGAAAATGAATTTATGGTTGCTGATACTTAGGGAAATGAAGTGGTGTTGGATAGTGTTGCTAAGGTCGATAGTGCTGCTTGTAAAGATGTTAGTGTTGCTAGTAAGCAAATTACTGCTGCTAGTGAAAAAGTTTCTACTGCTACACCAGAAGTTACTACTGCTGACAAAGAAATAGTTTCTACTGCTGAACAACAAGTTTCTACTACTGAGGTTATGGATGATGAAAGTTTTTTGGCTCATGCAATGATAGAATTGAAGACATCCAAACCACCAGTCAAAGGTGTTGTTATAAGAGAGCCATCTTCTACGCCAAAAGCTACACAACCACCTCCACAAGACAAAGGCAAAGGCAAAGGCAAAGCTATACTTATTGAAGAGCCTGTGGAGGAACCACTTTCAAAAAAAAAACAAATGCAACTTGATGCAGAGGTTGCAGAACAATTAGCTGCAGAGTTTGCTCAGGAAAATAAGAAAGTTTTGGAACAAAGGAGAATTGCTGTTGAGAAGGAAGCTAAGACTTTAGCATTGATTGCTGCATGGGATGAAGAAAGAGCCTAGTGTGATGCTGATTGGGAACTTGCCCAAAAGCTCACACAAGAAGAACAAGAGCAGTATTCAATTGATTAAAGAGCTAGAATGTTGAAAGAGCTTATTGAAGAAAGGAAGAAGTTTTATGCAGCACAAAGGTTAGCAGTAAAGAAGAACAAGCCACCCACTAAAGCACAAAGAAGATCTGTCATGTGTGCATACCTAAAAAATATGGATAATTGGAAACAAAAAGTGTTAACACATTTTGATGATGGCAAAATTGAAGAACTGCACAACATTGCCAGGAGAAAGATTGAGAGGTTTGTACCTATGGAGACTGAAGAGGTGGGGAGGAGTTCTAAAAGAACAGGAGAAGAGCTGGTTAAGCAAAGAAGCAAAAAGAAAAAATCTGAACAAAAAGTGCAGGCAGAAACAAAGCAAAAGGCAGAGCAAGAGGAGAGTGAGCAAAAACTTGAACAGAAATCTGACGTAGAAAATGAAAGTGATAAAGTACAAATGCAAGCTCATACATAACTTGCATTAGTCAATGAAGAAGAAGTCATGGATGGAGTTTCTCTCAGTGTCAAACTTCCAATTATTGCTTTTACTTCAGGAATACATGGTAAGACAGCATATTGGGATATTAAGAGAGCTGATGGAAAATCTGTGAGGTTTATTAGTTTTCTACAGATGGTTCAATATTTTGATAAAGAAGATATGGTGACTCTATGGAAGCTGTATAAAGATAAGTTTGGTTATAACAAGCTAGAACAAATTTAGGATAGAGTCATATGGAGATATTTGAAAGTGATGTTTGAACCACATCATGAGGATGAGGAGTGGAGAAATCTAAAACACAACACAGATCTACAGTGGAAAATTTTTTAGTCTTGTGGAGTTCATGTTTTGGATGTACATGGTATGTCAATTTACATGCTTGTAGAAAAGGATTATCCTCTACAATATCAGAAGGCTATTGTACATCAAATGCTACATGGAAATAGAAGACTCCAACTTCAGTATCCTTATGATGAAAAAGCTTATCAACTACTAAAAAAGATGGAAAACATTCTAGCACCCAAGGATAAGAAACATAATTAATTGTTTGGAAGCATCCTCCTAGTGTTTGTTCAAGCTATGATTGAAACTTGATGATTTTAGGAGAAAATATCAAGTTTAGGGGAGGATTGTTGGGTTTTAGAGTTACTGCTGCTTGCATGGTTAAGACTGCTAATGGTTTACATAAGAAATGCTCTATGTCATTACTGCTGCTAGTTACAAAGATTACAACTGCTTGTGTATTTTACTACTGCTAGTGTTGCTGATGATGTTCAAGAAAATACACTAAGTGGTTACTACAGCTAGACTAAATGTTACTGCTGTCAGTTCATAGTTACAATTACTATCCGAATACGACTGCTAGAGTTAGAGATACAACTGCTAGAGTGTTTAGTTTGTACTGCTTTTGAGATAAACTTGTATAGTCGGTTAGATAAATATAGAAAAGATTCTATAGAGATTTATCTTGTATAGCAAGTAATTGTAAGCCGACTAGGACTCTTTAGTCTATAAAAGGAGGTCCTAGGGCATAGAGATTGATACGATTCTTACGATTCTTTTACATACTTCAAGATTGTAAACCCTAATACTTTTGAGTATTCATATTATATTAATAATATTGAAGTGTTTTATTTGATATTCATTGTTTACTGATAATTCAATATTAAGTTCTTCTTAAGATCAAATACAATATTTTGCATTGTATTTGATATACTTCAAGAAAATTTCTGTACTTAGTTGTTTTAGATTTATCTAAGATAACTAAACCTTTACAAGCTAAGGGATTCGATCAAATATATTGCAGGGATCAACAGTTTACCATAAGCTTGTACTAGAAACAAAACTGCATCGACGTGGCGTAAGCACCAAGTATAAATATCAAAGAGGACTTTTATTCAGGTTATATCGTTAGGCTTAAGGTATATAAGGTGTGGATAAGTCATGGAATTCTTTATTGGAATTGGTGTAAAAAGTAAAACTTAAGTCGGGAAATCTTATCAGATAACACTTTTATTTTTTCTCCATTTCTTTTCTTTCTTTCATATCTTTTTTTCTTTTCTTTTTTTTTCACATTTTTTTTCTTATTATAACAAACATAAAGCGTGCACTCTTCATCTTCATTACAATTGGTATAAAACCATTATTTCAACGTACTTTCAACTTCTATTTTCTAGATTCCCGACAAAGTAACATATTTTTGTTGTTTTCTGGTGGATATAAGAAATGAAAAAATTTGGCTCAATGGGTGTAACTTATTGGTTTTAGCCCTAAAAGTGAGTGCTATAATGGGTTTATTTTTAGGTTAGTAAACGGATGGTTTATGTAGGTGTAAATCCTAATTTTTGCCTCTTATCACGTAAAAATACTTATATCACACGAATGTGATCTCACTGCGGTCTTATAACGATTTCATGCAAAAGTTCTAGAATCAAATAAATCATCGGCACACTCATAAACAAAGAAATCAAGCATAAAAGGTATATGCCGATATAGGCTCGAAATCCTTACATTTTTAGTGGTAATGGGTATAAAATGTGCAAATAATGTTATCAATCCTGATTCAGATTGCTTTAAGATCGTTTTGGATACGTTTTTTAAAACTTAGTTTAAAATAGTAGTAATTATCCAAATTATTTTTTTACCCCGTAAGCGGCGTACATAACAATAATGTGTGTCGGTTTTTATTCAAAAGAGCGGCGTTCTTAAGTACAAGAACGGCGATTATTTAGTACATTTTAACAAAAATTTATAATTCTTTATACTAATGCAGGTGCTAACTTTATTTTTCCAGTTTATCTCCCCCCCCATACTTAAATTTAGCATTGTCCCTAATGCTAGAAATTTGAAAACAAAGTATAACGGGAAAATAAAGGATTACGGTACTTCCCGGGTATGCTTTGGTGTGTAATAGGCTTTCCTTATTTAGTACTTGTCTACCTCTGGATCTGTATTTCTTATCCCTGCACATATGCAATCATGCAACACAAGATATTTCACAAAATGGTAATGTGCACCCATGCACATTACATAATAGCATTTAATAATTTATAGATAATTGTTTTAGTGTTACGGTGATGGTGGTGGTACAAGTGTTCAAATTGTTTATGGGTACCAACAGAGGTACCCAGATTACAGACCCAAATTGTTAATATTGTTTTGAAATTGTTTTAAACATGACCACGGATTAGTCATAAATAAACATATAAAACCCGTTGTACTTCCCTTCTGGACTGTGAATTGCAGCTAGGCCATAACAAGTGAGGGTGTGTAACTTGAGGCATTAGCATCTCTTCAACAATTATATTGTCCCTCTGCCTCTTTGACTGACTTGGCCCAGAAGATCCAGCTTAATCATCATAACTTGATGCATTCTTAGTCTTAAACAGTCACAAACAAGTAGGATTAGTGGTTAGAAATCATAAACATATCATATGTAAACAATTAAGCAAGTTTCATGCATCATGTAAACAAATTTTTCCAGAAAAGCGGCGGTTTTGTCTACAAAACCGGTGGTTACGCAAAATTTTTCTGGGTGAAAGGTCGATGTTCGGCGATAATTTCAAAAAGCTCTGCGGTCTTAGCCATAAAGACCGACGGTTTTACTGTGCCCTGCACAAGAGTGCTCTGTTTTATTTTCCGAGAACCATTTTTAACGCAACTAAACATCAAAAGACTTAGTACAAAGTTCCCAAATAACTAGTAGGCATCTATAAGTTCTCTTAAAGGCAGTTTAAAGCAGTTATACATTACAAGAACTAGTTTCGCCAAAGATTTTATAAAATTTAGAGAATCTTAAAAAGTGCCATAAGATCATCCAAAATGTAGTGTAAAGGCTTCCTAAACATCATAGGCATCAGGAACTAATGTTACTCAAATTATCATCCTAAAACAGTTCCCAAATTTAGGCAAGAAACCTTAAATTCCAATGATCAATAAGCAAGTGCAAATAAACATGGGGAAACATTAATCACACATATATAATCAAATAATCATGTACCAAGTACCATAATTCAGATATTTGTAGCAAACCCTAGGTTTGTGATTTAAAAAACCATAAATTTTTTTGAAAGATTAAACACAAGTGTAAAGACTTACCCTCATTGTGTTTAGCA
This sequence comes from Artemisia tridentata subsp. tridentata, assembly GCA_021014915.2. Lineage (NCBI taxonomy): Eukaryota > Viridiplantae > Streptophyta > Magnoliopsida > Asterales > Asteraceae > Artemisia > Artemisia tridentata. Next base: position 401,644,440 of record CP139508.1, read on the forward strand.
GTATGATTTGGTTATGAAAACGTGTCTGCAAGATTTTGGATGGCACAAAGCCGTCGGTTTTTTTTCTTTTCTTTTGTTTGTGTTTTAGTTTTATGTTCTGTGAAAATAACATATGTTTAAGTTATATAAGCATTCTCTCGCTAAAAAGAGCGACGACCTTTGGTGTAAGGTCGGCGGTTTTTTCTGCAATTTTCTTAACAGTTTGTTATAAAATATCAGAAAATGATAAAAACAAATACTAGAAACTATACCAAACATATAAATAGCATAATTAACATTCATTCATCTCATCAAGAGGCATAAACATCATCAAACAAATGCTTGAGATACAGTTTTATTCAAAAAGAAAAAATAAACATAGAAATTTTTTTTTAAGAAAGGAGCATTGTTTCAACTCCATTTTTCATGGCATTGGTTTTTCAAGCATTGAAATGAGATGGTGACATAATGTCACTCAGTTTGTATGATCTAGATGGTTTCTTTTTGGTGTGCTTAGTTTCAAAACCCTTTTTCATACCCATTCCTATATGGGTCAACAATTTTGATATTAACATGCCATTTCCTATCTCCTTTTCCTTTTGTAATTCCTCCTGAGTAATTTGGTGTCCAATCAGTATTTCTTATTGATAATGGCAAAGAACCAAGTAAAGCAGTTACTTTCTTCCAATCACAAACATTACGGAAGGGGTTAAGATATTCTTGTTCAGCCAAAGCCCTTTCCATTGGATCTTCATAGTCATAATACTTAGGACGGATAGGACCATAAATTGGTTTGCCACTCTCATCCATTTTTGGAGAGTACTCCTCTTCATTCTCACTATCACTATCCTCCTCTTTGTTTTTCTTAATTTTGGCAACTTCAAAATGGTGGTGAACATCACCATTAAAAGTTGAAATTCTATTCCTTCTTGTGTCAAGTATGGATCCTAATGTGTGGATGAAACTTCTTCCCACAACTAAGGGAACATCTAGCAACAGAAAATTGGCTAATATGGTGTGGGTGCTAACTTGACAAAGGGAATCCAACAATCTTCCCATGGTTTCAGCATTAGAAGTATCAAGCATTCGAATTTTATCAATCTTTGGTTTCACTTTTCCTCTTTCAAGTTACTCATAAATTTTTGGGATAATTACTAATATGCCCCAGTTGCCCAATGCGTTTGCTTATCCGACCCGATCTCACAAAATTCTTATATTAGACCAGGGCAACTTGTCCGACCAACTACGGGATGCCACGTGTCCGACCAAAGTACGGCATCAACTGTTGGTACGATGTACATGGAAGGTATTGTTTTTTAGGCAACTTTTGATTTTTGGGCAACCAATACATGAGCAACTGGATATTTTTGTCATTTTACATGCATTAAAATAAGGAACTTTTTATAGATATTAGTATGATTACAATTCATTAAAGAATACACATTAATACACACACATCTTCTTCTCCACAGGCAAAGCATCACACAACTAACAAATCATAATTCCTTAACACCCTGTAATTCGATATGCCGATTCAGTTGTACAGTTGTAAAATCGCTGTTCGATCTACAGTGAAGTTGCTTACAGATATCAAAGACATTTTTTTCGAAGAATAAAAAGCGAGAAAGGCTGTTTAGAAACACAGTCTTTTGTCCGTGGTTGGATATTCGGTTTTGCGATAATGACTGCCATTTGATGCATTTTGTTTTACAACATCAGGTAAAAGTTTCTAACATATCGTCCGATTCCCCACCATTGCAATTCAAAATTGGGGATGATTTGTTAGAGTTCGGGCGTAAAGAATTTTGTTTAATAACAGGGTTTCGATTTGGTAAAGTTTGTAAAAGTCAAAATAAAACAAGTGCATTTCGTGACTGTGTATTTCCTGAAAAAAAGACAGATGGTATAAATTCTGTATATGCCAGTGATTGTTTGGAACTAGTTAAAGATGAAAATAGGTTCTTAGCTGTTTCTGATGATGATGCTGTTAGGTTGTGTCTTTTGATAGTTGCTATGTTGGTGTTTATGGGTATTGAAGAAAGGAATTGTATCCCTAATCATATACTATCTTTGGTGGAGGACTTTGATGATTGGAATGTTTTTCCTTGGAGTGAATAGATGTGGCATAAATTTTATCAAAGGACTGTGAATGTTGTTGACAGACACAGAAAAGATCATTTGGCCAAGTTGAAAAAAAACCCAAAGTTCAGTGCGACATACAATCTATATGGTTTTGCTTGGGCTTTCAAGGTATGCCATACTTACTAGTCTGTACTAAAGTTCACCACTATATTCATTAGACTATTTAGTATTGTTGTATTTAGTCTGAATTCTGACTAATTGCTATATATATGTATATGGTGTACAAAATGTTTGTTTTTGTTTTGTATACATTACTTTATTATACCAGTAATATATACCTTCGCCATATACCCATAGTTTTCTTTTGTAAAAGTATTAATTTAGGTTTTTTCTGTTAGATATATAGTTTATATATAGTTTTGAACACAGTTATAACCTGCACTTTGAAAAACTTTTTCCACATTTTATACATTGGAAACAAACATCATATGTTTTCCAATTTATCTTGCATACATACACATCAAATTTTAAACAACCACATATTACAGATATGGATTTTGGAGAGTTATCCTAAAAGCAGCAATTGGTGGGCGAAAGACACGAAGGTCATTCCACGAGGTCTTGCTTGGTCTACATGTCAAAAGTTTCAAAAATTAGACCAAAAAATACTCTTTGGACCGGTAAGCACCACACAATCTTTGAAGGCAAATTTATTGGACATTTATTTAAATTTGTTCATATACCAAGTTATTTAGTATTTAGGTTTTTAGGAGTCAATTCCCATTATGGCACTTTATGCAACGAAACGCGAATTGAGACAACCGTGGTGTATTGCTAGCATCCCTTTTATCAAGGGTTTGTCTGATCCAGACCTGTCAAGTGCAGAGGATCATCAAAAAGCTAATAGCGCAGAGGATGACCAACAAGCTAATAGTACAGAGGATCACCAACAAGCTGATAGTGCAGACGATCAACATGAAGCACCACGTTTACAAATTTTAGATAAAAATGATGTTGAAAACGCAAATCGTGTCCAATCAAGTGAAGCCCAAAATGAAATGAATGTTTCAACAATTGCTATTTTCGGCGAGTTATTTCATTTGCAAACTGATCTTGCGTTGATAGCGAAGCACATTGCGTCTGTCCCAAAACAAGACATTCGCGATCTGTTTCAGTAGGTGAAAACAAGAGTTTCAGAATTTGAGACAGTTTTGAACGAAAATTCTGATGGTGGTGTTGTTTCTGATCAAGAAAAAACTAATGACCCAAATATTAAGGTTACCAGCACAGATATTCCAGTCGAGTCTGATGTCAACCCTGATATTTACATGGTTTGTATTTACCTTTTATGTTTTTTTCTCCTAACTTTATACGAATGTCAATTCCTCGTTAACGTTTACACTTATATCATTTTGTCAACTACAGACCCCGTCATCACCTTGTAAAGCTGATGATGATGTTGATGTTGTTAATGATGTTACAGGCCGAGATGTTGATGATGATCATGCTGATCATGATGTTGATGATGATCATCCAATGGAAGTTGACAATGCTGTTTTTTTCAAGGTTTGTTTTTACTTTGTGTTTTTTGGCATACGTTTATAAGTATCTCATTTCCGCGTTAATGTTTAGCATTATATCATTTGGTTAGCATACTTTAATCGTACATTTAATTCATTAAATGTTGTATTAATTTGTCAACTACATGCCACGTCATTAGCTTGTGAAGCTGATAATGGTGTTACAACCAGTGTTGTAGCCCATCCCATGGAAATTGACAAGGAAGTTGGGAAGAAAGGCTACAACGAATCTCAACTGGGTTCGATGGACGTTCTTTTACAAGCATGTCAAGTAGGTGTTACCCCTGACTTCCCTGCTCTTGATGAACATCAACCTGCTACTCAAGCTAGAGCATTTCATGAGAAGGACATTAAACAAACAACATCCCTCGTCCACGGTGATGTATGTTATCTTTAATAATTACTTTCGCAACATACAAGCTTCCTTATTTTCCCATTTATTTATACATCTTTATTTTACCAGGATCACCCGTTGTATGATGATTTCATGAATTATATAAACGACGAAGCGGATGCGACTTGGGTTTTGTTAGAAGAAATACCATTTGATAATGAAAATGGGAAGGGTGTTGAGAATGAAAAGGTGATGGAACAAGTATTCGGTAAGAATGTTAGTTGCATGCATAAAAAACAAACAGCACCATTGCAGACAGATGTTGAGGTACATGGTTTATTTTAATTATCAAAAGGTTAATAAGTGTTTCTTTCTATGTCTTGTGGTCGGTGCTAATCACAACCTATGCTATGCAGAAAGATCAAACAACAACATTGCAACAAACAGTCAGCAACCAAGGATATGCAAATGTGGTCGGTCCTAATGACAATCCTTGCTTGGACTTTGTTTTTTTCGATCGCAAAATGAAGAAAATCCAAAAAAAAAAGGCGGCGAAAATTAAAAACTTGGGCTAAAACCTTTAAATCAAGGCACGAGAAGTTTTCCGGATCTCTGAATTCAGACAACGTCCAACGCGCACGACTGACAAGAACAACTAGTTGCAGAAAGGAGTCGATTGAGCCTATTGTCATTTTAGATGTAAAGCACCGTATTACATTCATACTGAAATCAATATCTGGTTGGCCTCTGCTAATATATGTTATGTATCTTTTCAGCCTATTTTTTATTCTTAAATTAACAATATTATGATTCGTTTAATGTTAATCATTGATTTGTTTATTTTAGGATCTGTCTCGACATCCCAAATGCAAAAAGGACAAGGTGTCTTTGCCTGATTCACTTCGTATTTATTTAAAGCAAAAAAAAAAAAACCAACAGACTTTAAGTTTCCATGGGGCGGTCGTACCATTGTTTCTGGTAGGAATTTTTGGCTAGCGTTGGCCTGTCATGAAGATTGTAAAGGCGGTTGGTTGTATGACTATGTAAGGAACCATCATCACTATCTGGTCAAATACATTTGTATATAGTTTTGATTGAGTAACCACTATAAGTTTTATAATTTTTGTTTTTTGTACACAGCACTTGGATATATGGTTTGACCTGATGTGGTCTCTTAGACCAAGCAATGCAGATTGGACTTTGGCAGGGTCTCTTTTCTTACGACACATCTTGGCTGGTCAAATGTATGATCATTATTCAAATGGTACATACTACCCTGTGGCTTTGCAAGATGTCGAAAAGGTTAGTTTACCACAATCTTTTTTTAATATACAATTGTAATTGTATACATAGTAATTTGTACATTTGTTTGTCTATATTAGTTGTATTTTCCCGTGAATGAACTTGAGAAACACTGGTGTCTCGCTGAGCTTCAACTGCGTACTGGAGTTGTTTCCTTTTATGACACTCTTGGGTGTGTCCATGGCAATGGCAAACGGTGGTGGAGAAATATGAAGTGAATTTTGCCAAAACAGCTTACGATGTATCTGGACCAGCAAGGGATATTGGCGAGCAGGGGCATATCAGCCAAGGACTATAAAATAACATACATGTAGGACCGATAAAAAAAGTGATTTATGTGATTTGGGGGGTCGGGGAAGCTCAAAGTAAAGGTTAAACATGGTATTATTAGCTTAAAGAAAGGGAAGGTGTGTGTGTTTTCTAGAGAGAAGGAGGAGAAACACACACACACCTTTGTTACAAATGAGACAATCCAACCTTCCTTGTTGAGACAAGGAAGGTATTTATACAAGAATACTAGGCCTAACTTAGCTATAATGACTAAACTAGTCCTTGTACATAGAAAGAAATGCAATTCCCAAATATAACAAAACTTTAAAGCTAACAATCTCTCCCCAAAGTGATGTTATATGGGAATTGCTTACAATGTTCCCTACAAGTAAAATATAAAACCATAAGCGCAGAGAATGGTCTTCAAACTTCATTGCTTCGTTCAGCTTGCAGAATCTTCTCAGCTGCCATCTCTTTACTTGCAGAAGAACAATGTGAGCAAATCTAATTAGGCATTAAATATGACTTTACACTCTCCCCTAATTAGTGCTCTCCCCCAAACTGACAACCTTTCTGATGATTGCCCTGAATCTGAAGAAGTCTTTTGATAATTGAATGCATGCCGTCTTTAGTCTTCTAACACGTAGCGGAAAATGTAGAATAGACTGTAGACTCGACCTTCTTCAAGATTGTCCATTTGGGGAATAGAGTGTCAACATCTTCATCTTTACCAAATGCATCCCAATCTGATTCACAATCTGACCCCTCTGATTTCCATCATACTGCCCTGCATTTTGCATTTGAATACCCGTAGCATTTTCAGTTGCTTCTGACTTAGACTCAAGCAATGCTTTAGCACTTTGATCCATTTCTGACCATCGTTTCCAATGTGCAGCAAATGTGATTGGAAATCTCAAGTCAAGTGATTGTAAATGCTCTGGAAGCTCATATTCTTCATCATCTTGTTCATTATCAATCGATAGCTTCTCACTCTCATACCAAGTTTCCTCAGATTCAGTCTCAGTTATCTCAGTCTGAGGATATGGGGCAAAGAATTGAATGAGAGGATCCATATCAATTGATGAAATGAAATTGGTGAGAAAAGACATTGTTGGTATGATAAAGTTGATGTTGGATCGGTTAAAGAACTAGGATTGGGTTTGATACGGTTCACAAGTTATGATTGGTTTAAGGATAAATCCTTTGTTGGTGTCTTTGAAGATTCGTTGAGAAACTTGGTAAATCGAGAAACTTGATAAGTCCACAAAGTTGATAAATCACAAACTTGATAAGTCCACAAACTTGGTAACACATAAACTCGGTAGACTCACAAACTTGGTAATGTCACAAATTTGGTATCACTATTATAATATAAATTCGACAACCTTTATAAAGTAACTGACACCAACTTGAAAAACCAACACGTGATACTGAATTCCTTCAAAAATGAAAAACCAACACGTCAAAAGTGAATCCTTGATGTGTTACAAAAGTAAACACGTGAAAAACCAACACGTCAGAATCAAACTTTAAAGATGATGAAGTTGATGAATACACGTCAAACGTTGATGAATTTGATAAAACACGTCAAAAGCAATCTTCACATGATACTCAATATTATAACTACTATTATAATAGAAAGTTGATAGTCCTCTTATATTATAAATATTATAGTAATCTTCAATATCAACTTTATCAAACTTGATATAAGAAACAAAACATAAACTCAGCAATATTCTAATGAAGAAAGTCGACTAAGGTAAAGAAGTTTGTTGACGCGAAGATGCTCAACAAGTGCTCTTGCTCGCTCGACTACTTCCTTGGCTCGACTAGATTACCTGCTCGTTCGATTATTCTGGTCATTCGACTAGACTCTTGATTCGATGAAATGAGTGGTTCGATGAAAGTCTAACTCGACTACAAAGTTGATCAAAGTTGCTTGATTACAAAGTTGGTTCGACTATACTGCTGAGTTGTTTCGATGAACAAGTTGGTTCGATGAACAAATTGTTCGATGAAGTTTTTGGTTCGATGAGGTGAAATGGTTCGATCAAAGGTTGCTCGTTCGATCAAGGTGTTGATTCGATGAAGGTGAATCGTTTGATTAGATAATCGTTCGACACGACTAAATCGTTCGACTATGTCGTTCGACGAAATCGTTCGACTCAATCGTTCGACTCAATCGTTCGACTAGATCGTTTGACTAGATTGTTCGACTATGTCGTTCGCTAAATCGTTCGATCAGCGGAAGAGAAAGTCTAGCTCGACTACTCTTTGTTCGATGATAAATCGTTCGATCAAAACGTTCGATGAAATCGTTCGATGAAATATGAATTGTTCGACTAAATCGTTCGATGAAGGTAAGTGCTTCGACTAAATAGTTCGACTAGTTGGTTCGATGATGAAGTAATGATGAAAGTTGGTTGAAGAAATTATGCTTCGACTATATTTTGATTCGATGAAAGATGGTGAATGTGAACAGAAGCATAACAAAACAAAATCCTAATAAACAAAGATGGTTAATGCAAATGAAAACACAACAAAAAGGAACAGTAACGTAACAAAATATATAGGAAACAGTAACGTGAAAGAAAAAAATCCTAGATCTTTATATTTTGCTCTTGATACCACTTGTTATAACTTAATAATATTTCTTTATCACACAATAACAATATGAGAATAATAGAAGAAAAGAAGAAAGATAGATGGAGATGGTCACTTCTTAGAGATTAGATGAAGAGAGAAAGAATGAGATACAAGATGAATACCCCTAGAAGCAACACCCTCCAAGTGAGGAGGGGATAGGTATTTATAGGTTTCTAGACTTGGGTGGGCTTGGGCCTGAGATGGGCTTTTACAAGTATTACATGATCATAACATTTAACTAACAAGCTTAAGCCCAAGCCCGTTGATTAAATTAACTAACTCAAACAATGACACATGAATTAAACTATTACAATGACGAATGACCATCACTTTAAAATAAATCCTAACAATTCTTGTTATACCTTAATATTACTTTATCACACAACAACAATATGAGAATAATAGAAGAAAAGAAGAAAGATAGATGGAGATGGTCACTTTTTAGAGATTAGATTAAGAGAGAAAGAATGAGATACAAGATGAATACCCCTAGAAGCAACACCCTCCAAGTGAGGAGGGGATGGGTATTTATAGGTTTCTAGACTTGGGTGGGCTTGGGCTTGAGATGGGCTTTTACAAGGATTACATGATCATAACATTTAACTAACAAGCTTAAGCCAAAGCCCGTTGATTAACTTAACTAACTCAAACAACGACACATTAATTAAACTATTACAATGACGAATGACCATCACTTTAAAATAAATCCTAACAATCTCCCCCTAAGGGATGGTCATTCAAATGATGCTCCATGTGAGATGGTCTTTCGTCTTCAATGTCTTTGAGCTTTGAGTGTAGTTGTATAGCAGTCTTCTTTTTCTATTCCTTCATGCTATGTGATCTTCAAAGTATCATTTTTGAGGTTGTTCTTGCCTTCGATCAACATCTTCATGTGATTATGACGTCGTGACCTCCAACATACTCATACATCTTGAACTTTATACTTATGCTAACTATCTCCCCTTTTCTTTCATCATTTGATATATGAACTTGTTCTTGACATATTGATTAGCCTTTTGACTTTGACGTTACACTCTGTCTTTAACTTGATTCTTTTGTCTTGAACTTTTACACTTGAGCTTTGTTGGAGATGTTCTTCATAAGTATGAGTATGCTGAGGTGAAGATGATTGATGTATGTGGTGATGGTTAATGGATGTTTATAGGTAGCTGCATAAAACCGTTAGTAATAATCATCCAGCGCTTACAGGTTGGGACTTCGAGATTGTCAACAGCATAGTGTGAAGACTTTCTCTAATCTCCCCCAGGCCGTTCTGAACCGGATACCCCCGAGAGGGCTTACACGGACACACTGAAGTGCACCCATGATTCAGTGAGTCGCTGGAGATCACCCCACGACTGTAGACCGTTTGAAGCACGTAACCATCATGATGTAAATGGCAAGATCCTTGGATCTCATTAAGACTCTTACAACTTGTGTCCTTTTTGGCGAACACAAGTGTATCATTTTGGAAGTGTTCCTAACGAGATATTTTGATGAATCTCATGGCTCTAGACTCTATTGTGCATTTTGGTTTTTAGTCGTCGGAGGCATGGAGCAGAGTGCCACCTTTTCAATATCAACACATCTCGGAATGAGAGGCCGATAGATTATGTAGTATTCTCCGTGAGAAATGAAACAAATATCTTTTAAGAGATATCTGAGTGGCTAGGAGGGGTGGTGCAGCGCGTCACTGGGTCCATGACGTCTTGTCTTCAATATCAGTATCACCTTAGTGAATACCGACAGCTGATGTATTGACCCGGTTTCTGCCCTAAGTTTTCATGGAGGGCTATTTCTTTTCACCCTTTCATTCAACTTTTCTTTTTCATTCTTCAACCCCTTCTTACTCCTTTCTCATTTACTCCTTTTTTCAATCTTACCTAAGGACTTCTAATTCTAATATATTGGAATTGTCCTTGGGTAGATCCCTCTGGCTCTGGCAGATCATTGGACATAAACCTAACCATAATCACCTTATTACTACATGATTATCCTAGATTTATTGATCACATACCATAAAACCTTTTGAAAATCTCTCAAAGTGTTTATGAGTAAAACACATTTAGTTAACACATTGAGAGTTTTGCATTTTTGAAATACTCCCCCTTCACATGTGCATATGAGATTTCAGAAAGAATTACACATGTTGGGTAGAGTTCGCACATTTTTGAAATGATCGATTTTCATTTAATATGACCATTGCGAGACACGTTTACATCACTAGTTAGACTAGCTTGAAATTATTACCCGTCCCGGTCATATCAAAAGATCATCTCTCGAATTGGTACATTCTACTCAGACAAGTCCTTTGCGAGACACGTTTACATCAATGGATAACCATCTTGAAATTATTACCCGTCCCGGACTAGTCTTTTCGATAACGGACATTTAATTTTCGTCAATTCGAGGGTTCATGCTGAGTCTGTCTAGTGAGTATACTTTGAGATTCCACGAACTTTAAACCTTTTGATCATATTTTAATCACGTCTTCTCCCCCTCAAAAATAGCATGAATTGATATTTTTGATATCAACTGATTAAAATGAAACCTTTTGGAGAGAACGACGGATTTTAGCATGAAATTGGAACATTTTTTCTTTTGAATTTTATACTCCCTCTTAAATAAAGCATATGGTAAAACATTTTAGTTTAAAAGCAGTTTTAAGGGTTTAGGAGGGAGTTATCTTGAGCACTTTATGAAAGATTTGGAAAAATCTTATTGAAAAATCTTGAAGAAAATGTGCTCAAGATAGGAAAGATTTTGAAAATTTTTGAAGATATGTAAGGAGAAATATCTTCATTTGTTTTTAGGATAAGTGTTAGAAAAAGAAATTGGTTTTGCAAAACACTTTCCTTTATTTGAAGTTCGGGTCCGAAACTGAAATGTTCCGAAGCCATTGGGTTAAGCGCGGGTCCGAAACTGAGTTGTTTCGAAGCCATTGTGAAGATTTTTAGAATAAGTGCTTTGAAAGATTTTGAATAAGCACTTTCCTTTCTTTGAGGCGCGGGTCCTAATCCGATATGATTAGAAGCCATTGTGAAGATTTTTAGGATAAGTGCTTTGAAAGATTTTGAATAAGCACTTTCCTTTCTTTGAGGCGCGGGTCCTAATCCGATATGATTAGAAGCCATTGTGAAGATTTTTAGGATAAGTGCTTTGAAAGATTTTGAATAAGCACTTTCCTTTCTTTGAGGCGCGGGTCCTAATCCGATATGATTAGAAGCCATCAAATTAAGCTCGGGTCTGAAACTGAGTTGTTCTGAAGCCATTAGGTTAAGCGCGGGTTCTGGAGTGAGTCTCTCAGAAGCCATTGTGAGAAGAAATTTTGAGAAACGACATGTTTTGAAAATATTTAAATGAACTCTCGCTCAAGCATCTGTACATGTCCGTATCATTTTTGAATGACATTTCTAGGTACGTACATAATATCGATTATACGAGAGACATGCCGGAGAGGAATATTTTTGAATTTTATATTTTATATTGTTTTTGTCTTTTTGGAAATTTTCTATTTTTATATTTTGCTTTTGTTGGTTTTTCAAATTTTGTATTGTGTTTTTGATTTTTTCTAAAAAAAATGTATTCACAAAGAAGAATTAAGTATGAACAAGTAGAAGTGGAGTTAAGAGTGGAATAAGACCAGGATTTCCAAATGCGATGTTGGCATAGAGTTCTTCTTTTCCACATTGGTTGTATGAACCATCTGCACTTTCACAAGTTCCTGCATTCACAAAATCCACAAAAGAAGAATATGCACAAATCGTAGTGTTAGCAGCACATGAATCATCACTCTGAGGGTGTTCACTATCAATGGTTGTAGTGGTTTCTTCATCCTTATCCTGATGATTTTCACTACTACTTGTTGTGGTGCGACTATCAAGAATCTTTCCTGTGGGAATCCATCTAAGACCGACTGTTTTAAAAACTTTTCCCGTGGGAATCCACCTAAGGCAGGATCTAGGATTGTTTTCTTTTCAGATACACCGGAAGTCTCATTTTGAGAAAAACTACGTCCTGTAGGGATCCACTTGGTAGAATTCTTAGCTTTTTGCTTCTTATCAACGAGTGTGTTTCTATTTGGTGTCTTAGAGGATTGTGCCTTAGCACGCAAATTTGCTTTCTTGATATACTGTGCCACACATGCATCATGATTAGCTGAAAAGACACATTTTTGACATGTAGGACAGACAAATTCAACATTCTTGTTCAAAACAGCAACCTTAACTTTGTCACTACTGTCATTTGAAGCTTGTTTTCTGTTCGAAGAGGAATTCTTAGTGTTGCATTCTACTTGTTTAACATTTTCTTTTTCGCAACTACTCTTAGATGCAGGCCAATCCCTAGTCTTTTGTTGAGAGTTCCTAGGTAGTGGTTTACAACTACTAGCAGTGCCTTGTGATGTTGTAGAATTCATCACCGTAGACGGTGTTCCTAAAATTCCATCTTTTCGAATCTGTGCCTTTTTCCTAGCTTTTTCTAGATAGGAATTGTGGACCATGTTGTTTGAGCCAACAGATTCTTTAACAGTATTTGTGGTCACATTTGGTGAGCTATTCCTGGGGGCACACACATTAGGATTCAACTTGTTGTCCTTTGAATTTGTAGTAGCATTCCTAGACTCTTTTGGATTATCTTTTGCACTTTTGTCTATCGCCCTATATGTTTGAGATGTAGAGGCAACGCAGTAGTGGGACTAATCCTATTAAGGTCAGGTGCGATCACATTTGAGTTTTTGACAACAGCTTTTCCTTTTCCTTTCTCGTTTTCTTTAGGCAATGGTGTGGAAATGGACATTTTTGGTCTAGCAGACTTATTTTCCTCACCCTTTCCTTTTTGACTATCAAGCTGAGACTTCAAAAGATCAATTTGTTCTTGCATGTTTTTGTAAGAACGCTCATACGACAATTTGTCATACTTGCATTCTTCTTTTTTCTGATCAAGTTGTTTAAAATATGTTACATTTTGTTTTTCAAGCTTAATAAGCGCCTTTTCATATTTTGAAACAATTTCGGAAGTCTCAGCTCGAAGTCCTTCATCATCTTCGACAGAATACATATGAAAAATAAGCCCATAACGTACACATGAAATGATAACACCAAAGTAACAAGTTGAACCACTGATCATCTTGATTTTGTTGCCCGAAATTGGTGAAGGTGGATAAGGTAGAAGTACGTAGAATAAGATGAGTAGAGGATAAGACATAGAATCAACCAATCTCCGACATAAATCGTTTCATAAATCATTAAGCCCGATCACGTGAACTTGTTGTGCGTCCTCGATGTACACATTTCTCTCCCCTGCTGGTTATGATTTATCGAAATCAGCATGCTGATGTGTACGTGAAGTATTAACTGGAAGCATCTTAATCATTAACCATATAGCCCGTGAGAAGATGTCGATAAACCCAATCTACTAACAATACCATTTGAAGTGTTTAACTCTTTACCAACCCCCTGTATCAATAAACAACGGCTGTCTTTAGTGACCATAAGTGAAGAAAACCCGAGATGACGAACTTGAGAATGAAGTAACATCCCCCAGATTTGTGACTTAATCTTGTACGATCCTTGTGACTAAGAACGGTGTTCCCTATACCCTTAACAAAGGTAGTAGTAAAAAAACCTCTTGACATATCCTCAACTACTTGAGACACTGAGCATACAACGTAACTCCTTAAGTGATAGCTACTTTGTGTGACTAAGAATGGGGTTCCATACCCTTAACAAAGTAGTAGTAAAAAAACTCTTGACATATCCTCAACTACGTGAGACACTGAGCACTACAACGTAACTCCTTAAAGTGATAGCTACTTTGTGTGTAGAGGAAGAATCACAAAAGTAACTAGATATCCAAGTCTTCGTCACCATTAATATATGCTCAAACAAGTCATCTTCGCGGGAGGGTAGAAAGAAAGAAGACGAAATAAGTGCACGCGCCCGTAAAACATCACTTCAATCCCAAATAAATAATATCGAATCATCCCCGTAGTCACAATTGATATTCATTAAACATTAGCCGTGATACATGTATCCCGTGAAAAATTAATTCCAAAATACCACAACAAAAAATTGTATCCAAACTTTTGTAAAAAAATTTGTGGATAACAATTTTTGTTTCAACTTCACGAATTCAATTCTAGTCCATCACCATTATGATAACATGAGCCCAGTCCAAGTCTTTTGCAACAGCCCATAACTAATAAACCCAATCCAAAAGAAATGATATATCCGGTATTAAAGTGGATAACCTAAACACACAGTTATAATTTCACTAACCCTAAAACACATATTCTTCATTTCATCCACCTACCATCACATTCTCTTCTCCTCTAACGCCTCACATTCCAAAAAATTGAAATCATTCAAAATCTCCATCATCAGAATCGACACTATCAACATCACTCGAGTAACAATCACCACCATCAAACCACTTATAGTCACTTAGGTACGAGGAGACAAGAAGACCGCGGCCACAAAGACTTCGGCTTCAAGATTCTTTAAAGGATCTCAGGTAGGGTCGACTGATGATTTTGGATTCGACTTGTTGTAGGTCATAAACGAACCAAGAAAAGAAGGCAACATACTTGTTGTACTTCTTTCTTTATGTTCAAAAAAAATAGAAGATAAACTTCTTATAGATCAATGATGTTGCATTTCTTTCGATTTGCTTGACTCTCGAAGGTCATGATGTATCATCGAATGGTACGAAAGAAATAAGGATGAGATCTTGCAATAATGAATTCGATTTGTTTAGAGTGTAGCCGTAGATTGTAGATGAGATGTAGATAATTTTTCGAGTAGATGATATGGATTTGATATGGGTTAGGCAGTGGACTGTTGGTATATTTTTGTTTGTTTGTAAATTTGGAACTTTGGCTGATGATATGATAATTGAAGGAAAATGGTCGATGTTATTTTTGGTTAAGTGGTCAAAGTGGTCTAGTCTTCATCATCTTTCATTCTATGTCGTTCGATTAAATCGTTCGACTAAATCTTTGACTAAATCGTTCGACTAAATCGTTCGACTAAATCGTTCGACTAAATCGTTCGACTAAATGTTCGACTAAATCGTTCGACTAAATCGTTCGACTAAAATCGTTCGATAAATCGTTCGACTAAATCGTTCGATCAAGAAATCTTCGATCAAGAAATCGTTCGATCAAGTAATCGTGTACGTCGATCAAGTAATCGTTCGATCAAGAAATCGTTCGATCAGCCGAAGAGAAAGTCTAACTCGACTACTCTTTGTTCGATGATATATTGTTCGATCAAAACGTTCGATTAAAAACGTTCGATGAAATATGAATTGTTCGACTAATGGAACAATAATGAGACTGTTAATATATTGGAATAAATAGTCTAAAACCAACAGATCGAATCACACAAATCAGTAAAAACACAACCTGGCTCATTATACCAATTGTAGGACTGATAAAACAAGTGATTTATGTGATTCGGGGGGTCGGGGAAGCTCAAAGTAAAGGTTAAACATGGTATTATTAGCTTAAAGAAAGGGAAGGTGTGTTTGTTTTCTAGAGAGAAGGAGGAGAAACACACACACACCTTTGTTACAAATGAGACAATCCAACCTTCCTTGTTGAGACAAGGAAGGTATTTATACAAGAATACTAGGCCTGACTTAGCTATAATGACTAAACTAGTCCTTGTACATAGAAAGAAATGCAATTCCCAAATATAACAAAACTTTAAAGCTAACAATACCAGTGTCCTGCAGTCCCAAAACAAGCAGAAGTATATGGTGATTGCGGTGTATGGGTTTGTATTATTTTTTGCAGATTGTGCCGTAACCAACCACTGGAAGTAGACGACCCTCTTGAAACAGCTTTAGCATACCGTGAACGGATGCGTCAATACTTCTGGAAGCACAAGGAGCCAATAAACAAGGTTTAACGGTATTTGAAGGTACTATACTTGATTTATAAATCTATACACTTTTAATTACACAGTTTGCATTCGCATGCCTATGTAGTGATTGAAAACTGTGTTTACCAAACAATTAATTAAGTAACCCATCACAGTTGAGTTCATAAAAATTGAAACGTTACTTAAGTACAATATTATACAAATAACCAGGTTTTACAACACAGGCACTTTAGCACAACACACGACAGAAACAAAAAAATTTAGCCTACAAATGCCACAACATTGACTTGAAAAAGGTCCTAGACAATTACGGCCCCTCATAAACACTTCCTTGTTGGTTTGGTTCATCATTAGATGTGACTTGCTTCTAACTTTCTTGCATTGTGGTAGCTTGGAATTAACACTGCTGTGTGGTTTTACACCTTCTTCTTGTTCCTCACTGTAAACTTGTCGTCTTAGGTCTTCTAGAACTTTGGCTGGCAATTGCTTATTTGGTTCAGCATTAGGTCCATATCTCTCATAAATCTCAGGAAATATGACCTCTCTTAGTACCTTGTTTGACCATTCCCTATCAGCAGCATCATGCTCTAACCGAACTCTTTTACCATTCGACATATTTTGAAGAAAGTGCTACAAATATGCTGCCTTTAGTGATATGAATGGGTAGTAGAATTAGAGTAGGTGAAAATAAACAACCAGTTGTCCACTCTTAAATAGCATAAACCACACAACATGGTGAGTCACATGCAAACAGTACACATTATGTATCCTGTTTAGTAGATAAACCCTGTCCACAAATTCAGTCAAATTGCAATTAGGATTCATATTTGAATATAAAGAACCCTACCTGACACAATATTCCTGAACAAATGTGTCATCTATTAAGAGCTTATTGTTTTTCTAAAAAGCCACAATACACAAGGGCAAACAGTGGTATATGGTTTGGTTTATTATATTCTCATAAAGTTGTTAGTTTTTCCATAAATCTGCATCGTTATTAAGTCTCATGAACCAACCAGATAAAATCACAATAAACGTATTCAGGCTAATATAAAGCTTGTGTTAGATCTTGTATTTGTTGGACACTTTTAGTGAGTAACAACTTTAATACCAATATAACTATTTGGTTATCTGGTTGTGTCTTAGATACGCTAATTGATTTTGAGTAGTATATATGCTACGTGTTGTCTCACTCTTTGCTATTTGTGTACTTGTCCTATGTAAGAGGTCCCCGGTTTAAACGAATTCAAGACGGTGTGTGTTATTAAACGATTTCTTTAAGTTGCCCATCTTTTAAAAATTGCCCATTTTTTTAAAACGTTGCCCAATTTTGGAAGGTAGGTTGCGCTACAGCACACACAAGTACATCTACTTTATTTTATTTTAATGCCACTTGATAGGTGTAATCATAATCAGCGTTGTGGTTTGACAATTTTTTTCCCATTTGTGAACAGGTTTACCTATCCTTTGAGAAGGTATGAAGTAATGGATCCAGCGTTATGGTTTGACAAGTTTTCAGTATGGGTAGGAAGTCTCGTGTGATGAGCCTGTGGAACCTGGTTACTGTCATCAATGGAAGGCGTTCAATATCATGTATCCTTAAAATAATTGACTATTATCTAGTAATCGTTGTTGTTTGTAACCGTTCAATAACATGTAACCTTAAAATAATTGACTATTATACATGAGCAGTTGTATCTATTCTGAGCAGCAGCATCGCAAAACCCAACAATTATCAAGTTTCTTTTAAGCCTTAAACCATCACCAGGAGGATGCTTCCAAACACTTACTTCATCATCTTTCTCCTATAATCTGGCCCATACAGTTGTCTATTAATCTTTCTTAGTAGATCAAGAACCATTTGACTCCAAAAATCAGTGAGAAGTTTAATATCTCCATTAACCAACATATCAATGAAAGTTCTATGCAGAGGGTAGTCCTTTTCTACAAGCATGTAAAGTTGAAAACCTCCCTGCATGCTTACATGGTGAACTCCGCATGACTGATATAATCTCCAAAGGGTAATTTTAGCACATTTTTGCTGCTCCAACCAAACTCTGTCTTCAGTATAAACTTCAAACATAACCTTTAAATCTCCCCATAGTACTCTATCAAAATCATTTTGTGGCCTTGAATTTCCATATTTGTTCTTGGTTAAGCTCCACAAGTTCACCAAATCTTGTCTATCAAAGTTTCTGAGCATTTGAGAAAATGTCAAAAACCTTTGAGTTTTTCCACCGGTTCTGTTGATCTCAAACCAAATCCTATTATCATGATATCCAGCCTTCCATCCAACAACAGGAGCTTTAGAATGTAAAGGAGCAGTATCAACAAATATGTCATCATCATTGTCTACAACTCTAGTCATTTGTTGCAGATAAGCTATTTCATCTTCATTCTCAGAATCTGACTCAGAACTACTCTTCTCAACTGCCTTTGACTTATTAGCTTTTCTCTTTTTCTTCCTTCCAACACTCTTTCAAACCCTTCCAGTTCTTTTGACACCAATATTAGAACTCTCTTTCTCTTCCTCCTTCACCTTTTCTTTTACCTCTTCAACAAATATGCCTTTACCCTTTCCTGAGTTTTGATGTGTAGGAGCAGCAGCAGCTTCATTTTCACCAGCAGTAGGATGATTCACTCCTGCAGTAGAATCAACCTTAGCTTTTTTATCACCAGCAGCAGATTCAACTTGAACTTCAACACTTTCACCATCAGCAGAACTTGCAGCAGTAGGATTACCCAAGCTCGTAACAGCTTCCACCATAACCTCAGGCTCCAAAGTCTTTAGCTTTTTAAGTACACCCTCATTTCCTTCCTTGTCAGCAACCACAAAACCATCTGCATTATCCCCACTATCCATATCATTGCCAGCAACACGTTCAACATTCAAATCCTCAGCCTCCCCTGAATCCTTGGTAGCCTCCCCTGAATCCTTGTCCATATCCCTCCCCTATTTGGGAGCATCCTCCTCCAAAATTGGTTCAGAAGAGCTGACCCTTTGTGCTATCCGCACCTTTTTCAATCTTTTTAATGACCTGGTTCTTGACCTCTTTTGACCTTCCAAGAGCCTAACCCTCATCTTCATATTTTTGACTGTATCTTGGAGGTCAACAACTTGTGATTCCAATTTGGTACATTTTGCCATAAATTCTTTGATTGGTTTCATGCTATCCTCATCACTTCGGCCTGTGTTGCCTGGCCCGATAGGTGAATCACTGGAATTGTCATTGTGTACAATTTTGGGTTCCATCAATTCATTTGTTTCATTCCTACCCTCATAACTTCGGGATGTGTTACCTTCCCTGAGAGGTGAATCAAAGGGTGTAGACTCAGTATCAAACCTAGTTTGATCAGCTGAGCCCCCCATGTTAGCCATTTGGCTGGGGATTCCATCACCTGTACCAGGTTCATGAGAACCAGATACATTAGATGTTGCCTTGGTTTAAGTATTATTTATGTTGCCACTGTCCTGCTCTGCTTCTAAGCTAGCAGCAGTAGTGGCAGCCCCTTCCAACATGTCACCTCCCACACCTGTGACAGCCTCAGTGTTCTTATTTTGTGAATTCCTAGGGTTTTGGGTCTTTTGTGGTTGGGAAGATGATGTATCCAAAACTGTGGGTGTGTGATGGGTAGCTATTGTGATTTCAGCACCTTTACCCTGATTATAGGCCAATGACAACATATTTGAGAATAAGGGTGTCACTGTCCCAGAGAAACCTTTACCATCCTTTTTCAAGTAAGAAAATAATTTCTTTCGAAGTACAGGGCAAACAAATTTCTTTTTATGTACCTTAGGTTTTGTAAGTTGATTATTCAGAATTAATTGCAAAAACCTTGGATAGATATAATAATTACCTTTTATATTCTTTTTCAAACCATCCATTATCATATTCGAAAAATTAGAAAGGTTGTCCTTTGGCCAGACAAATCATAGCCGAAGCTTGAGTTGTACTGAATTCATTCCAACCTGAAGTTTTTGGACTTAGACAATGGAGAATGGCATGAATAAAAAACTTCCATTGTGGACAGAGAAGACCCTTATAAAACTTTAAACCATTTGTTTTCTTCTCATATCCCATATTTTTAAGTTCCTCAAAAATGATAGAATTTTCAAGACAAGTTATTTCCTCATCATCTGCAAAGTGAAGGGCTTCTCTCACAGACGATTCAGAAACAACTATCTTGTGGCCATCTACCTTAGCCTTTAAATATTCTTCCCCATTTGTAGTTTTGATCTTAACAGTAGACCAAAACTTATCAATGTGGGAAACATATATAGTAGGGTTTGCTGTTAATGCGTACCTAATGTGAGTAGCATTAAGAAAGTCTGTTATCTCAGCAAATCCTTCAGCTTCTTCGGGCTTTTGAAGAAAGGCAACTTGATTGTGGTTACGGGAAAACATCCTTGTCGTCATTGTGAATTAGGGTTTTGATTTGGGGGTTTTAAGATTATATGTGAAAAATTGTGAAAAAGGGTTTGAATTAGTGTGATTTATGAGCGCGTCAAACTAATTATGAGATCCAATTAGATTTTTAAACCCTAATTCAAGCGATTTGGGGGTTTTTAATCCGTTCAGATAAGAAATTACACAACAGTCCCTGCACTTACAAACCAAGCAGTAGAATCCCAGAAGTTACAAAGCGAGCAGTAGAACCCTCAGCAGTAGAAATTTTTGCCTAGCAGCAGACATTCTGCTGCTAGCCTAAACTTTCTACTGCTGAGGGTTCTGCTGCTCGCTTTGTAACTTCTGGGATTCTACTGCTTGGTTAGAAAAGAACAGGGACTGATGTGTACTTTATTATCTGAAACGTTTAGAAACCCCCAATTCGTTCGATTTAGGGTTTTAAAATCTAATTGGATATCATAATCAGTTTTACGCGCTCACAAATAAAACGAATTCAAACCCTAACACCATTTTTCACCTATAATCTTAAAACCCCCAAATCAAACCCTAATCCACAATGACGATAAGATCTTTCTCAGATAACCACAATCAAGTTGCCTTTCTTCAAAAGCCCCAAGAAGCTGAAGGTTTTGCTGAGGTAATAGACTTTCTTAATGCTACTCATATTAGGTACGCATTAACAACAAACCCTGCTATATTTATTTCCCACATGAAACAGTTCTGGTCTAGTGTCAAGCTCAAAACTAGAAATGGGGAAGAACAATTAAAGGCTAAGGTAGATGGCCAAAGGATAGTTATCTCTGAATCATTTGTAAGAGAAGCTCTTCACTTTTTAGATGATAAGGAAATAATTTGCCTTGAAAATTCTATCATTTTTGAGAAACTTAAAAATATCGGATATGAGAAGAAAACAAATGGTTTAAAGTTTTATAAGGGTCTTCTCTGTCCACAATGGAAATTTATTCTTCACACCATTCTCCATTGTCTAAGTCCTAAAACTACAGGGTGGAATGAGTTCAGCACAACTCAAGCATCTACTATGATTTGTCTGGCCACAGGTCAACCCTTTAATTTTTCGACTATGGTAATGGATGGGTTGAAGAAGAATATTTCTGGAAAATATTACATTTACCCAAGGTTTTTGCAATTAATACTGAATAATCAATTATCAAAACTTAAGGTACATAAAAATGTATTTGAATGCCCTGTGCTTAAAAGGAAATTATTTTCCTATTTGAAAAAGGATGGAACAAGTTTTTCTGGGACTGTAACACCCCTGTTCCCACTCATGTTGTCTTTGGCTGCTAATCAGGGTGAAGGTGCTGAAAACACAACATCTCACCCTCAAAAGACCCAAACACCTAGGATTTGACCAAATAAGAACACTGAGTTTTCTCAGACCAGTGTTAGGATAGATGCAGATGAGGCTGCCACAGGTGTGGGAGGTGGCATGATGGAAGGGGCTAACACTACTGCTCCTGGCTTAGTAGCTGGGCAGGAAAGTGTTACCATAAGTAAGACCCCAACCAAGGCAACATCTAATGTGGAAGGTTCAGTAGAACCTGAAACAGGTGATGGTAACCCAAGCCAAATGGCAAAAATGGGGGGCTCAGCTAATCAGACTAGGTCTCATGCTGAGTTTACACCCTTTGAATCACCTCTCAGGGAATGTAACACATCCCGAAGTGATGAGGGTAGACAAGAAACAAATGAATTGATGGATCAAAATGTACAACATGACAATGCATATGATTCACCTCTCAGGTAAGGTCACACATCCCGAAGTGATGAGGCTAGGCATGAAACTGAGGAAGTGAGGGATACCCACAATGTACAAGATGACAATTCCAGTGATCCACCTCTCGGGCCAGATAACACAGGCCGAAGTGGTGAGGATAGCATGAAACTTATTCAGGAATTCATGACAAAATGTACCACACTTGAGTCCCAAGTTCTTGTTCTCACACAAACAGTCAAAGAATTGAAGATGAGAATTAGCATTTGGAGGGAAAGAAGAGGTCAAGAACAAGGGTATTCAAAAGGCTAAAGAAGGCTGGAACAGCACATAGGGTGAGCTCTCCTGAAGACACAAGTTTGGGGAGGATGCTCCAAACAGGGGAGGAATGTGGACAAGGATTCAGGGGAGGCAACCAAGGAAACAGGGGAGGTTAATGAGCTGAATGTTGAAGGTGCTGTTAGGAATAAGAATGTGGAGATGGAAGTTGATAGTGTTGTCAAGGAAGGTAAATGTAGAGTTGAGGGTGATAAACTAAAAACTTTTGAGCCTGAACAGATGATCAAACATGATGAGGTTATGGTGGAAGCTGTTAATAGCTTAAGGGAAATGGCCAAGGTTGATTATGCTGCTTGTTCAAGTCATCCTACTGCTGGTTTAAAACAATCTGCTGCTGGAGTTGAAGAAGCAGTACAAACTGCTGAGGTAGCTGAGGAAGCAGTACAAGAATCACTTGATGAAGATGAGCCAAAGCATTTGAAAAAGAAAGAAGCTGAAGTAGCAGAGTGGATGGAAACTCGAAGGAAGGAAAAAGAAAGAATGGCTTCTGATGCTATTATTGCACAAGAATCACTTGACGAGCAGATAGAACATGTGATTAAAACTGATCCAGTTGTGAGACAAAGAGCCATAGAGCTGATTGCAGATGAGAGTCTAAGTATGCTAGCAAGATCAACTATACTTACAGATTTCATTAACTCTAGGAATGAAGGAGTGGCTTTGGATGACATCATGGAAAGTATTAGATCAAGTCAGAAGAGGAAGAGACAACCAACCAAGGCACAGATCATAGCTGGAATGAAGATGTATTTAAGGAATCAAGCTGGTTGGAAGGCATATCAATTTAAGGGAAAACCAAATGAAGAGATTGAGTACTTGTACTACAAGTACTATAGGAGAGCTCACATGAAATTTCCTGAAGACTTAGAGGAAAGACCTTCAAAGAAACTCAAGACCACTCAGAAGAAATCAACTGAGAAAGTGGAAGTTCATAGAGAAAGAGTGGAATTATCACAAGAGCAGATGAGTAAGATGTTAGTCACAGTTCCATAAATTCTTCATGTTGACCCACTTAAATCAAGATATCCAATAATTGATTGGGAGATCTACATGGACAAATTTGGAAAGGCTTGGAAGATTACAAGAGTTGGTGGAGAGACAACAGTGTTCAAGAATTTTGGAAATTTGCTAAGACTCTATGATAGAGAAGATTTGGATACTCTGTGGAGGTTAGTACAAGAAAAACTCAATACAAAGAAGAAGACAGATGTAAAGGAGCAAGAGCTATGGGTGGAATTCAAGAGATTGTATGAGCCAGATCCTTCAGATGTTTATTGGAACTTTCCTTATTATGATCTGACTACATCATGGGAGTTTTATAGTTCCTACAATGTGCATCATTTGTCAACACAGAGTGGAGTAGATATCTTCATGTTAGCTGAATTGGAATATCCACTGAGTTATGAAGTGTTAGCTGTGATGATTACCACAAAACTCAGATGTGAAGGACATTCAGATGTGGTTAAGGATTTACTTCAAAGAATCTATGATCAGTATGAAGCTCTGAGGAAGAACAGAAGTTAAAGTGTTTGGAAGAATCCCCCCATCATCTACAGAGTTTAATTCAAGAAAAACTTTGTGATTTGGAGAGAAATCATAAGTTTAGGGGAGGATTGTTGGGAATTAAACCAATAGTTAGTACTGCCAGGCTAAATATTTCAACTGTTGGAGAATAACACAAGTAGTACTAACTGCCAGTACAAATACTTTGTACTGCTTATGTTCTGAAAACGTGTAATAGGATAATTATAGAAAAGATTTAGTGAATATCTTAGTTATAGATTGATACGAATATTGTAGTTATCTTGTAAAGGAATCCTTGTTCTATAAAAGGATATCCTAGGTTAAAGTTTATGTACGTATTGTTTTGTTAAGATTCAAGGTTGCCCAGTTTTTTTAAGTTGCCCATTTTTAAGTTGCCCCTTTTTTAAGTTGCCCATCTTTTAAAAATTGCCCATTTTGTTTAAACGTTGCCTAATTTTGCCATGTAGGTTGCGCAACAGTACACACAAGTACATCTACTTTATTTATTTTATTATTTTAATGCCACTTGATATGTGTAATCATAATCAATGCGACTCCTATATATATGTGTCATATTTGCCATTGCCTTTTCATACACAACAACTTTATACATCCTACCTATAGCCCAGCCATTTCCTCCAAACTCTTTAAAATATGTCTGACAACATACCTTTGGATGTTCAACTAGATATCATGAATAGGCTACCTGTTAAGACTATACTGCAGATACATAGTGTTTCAAAGATATGGAAGGCAAACATAGATTCACAAACCTTCATCACTTCATACGGTGCTCGTCCCACTAATGAGTTTCTTTTTAATCTAACATTTGATTAGGGTCATAAAGGTTTTATGACATCGGTAGCTGAAAATTTAACCATTACCCCATTTGATTCACATGTTCCCCAATTTTTTAAAGTTTCCCATTTTTTAAGTTGCCCATCTTTTAAAAATTGCCCATTTTTTTTAAACGTTGCCTAATTTTGCCATGTAGGTTGCGCTACAGTACACACAAGTACATCAACTTTATTTTATTTTAATGCCACTTGATAGGTGTAATCATACAAATGGAAAGTTAATTTGTACTTGAATATAGGCACCTACTATTGGCTTTTCATTTTGGGCAACGAAATACTGTGTATACTTGTAGTCAGTTGTACTTTGGGCAACTAGATTTGCTTACATAACTCTTCACCATATACAACACAAACAACACAAGCAAAAAAAAAAAAAAAAAAAAAAAAAAAAAAAAAAAAAAAAAAAAAAAAAAAAAAGAATTCTTGTACAACAGATAAGTTGAAGGTGTTTATACGGTATGAAGAGATTGTGATTTCCGTTTTACTTCCAAATGCCATCAACTTTGGCAATCTTGTGAAGTATGTATGGAAAAAGTTCAATGTTAACGATGTAAACGCAATACGTTTATCTTACAACACCGGTGCAACCAAAAGGACCCTACTTAATGACGTCGACCTCGACGTTTTCAAAACTCTTGTTTTGGGGACGCTGTCACATGCGCACACAATAATTGTCGACCTCGACCACGCTTTGCATACCCCTGTCGTAAATTTGGATCCAGAACACCAATTGCACCTCACTAATCTTAACTGTATGCCAATCCAACCCCAACCACCCACTTTTGATTATACCCTTCCATATAAGAATAAAGGTGGTTTAAAAGTTCATGATATGTTTGAAGATAAGGAAGAGTGCATGTATGAGATAAGTTTGAAATGTTTAAAAGAAGGGTATGAATTTTTTGTTTCTAAATCGTGTACGGCAAGATACGCTGTCAAGTGTGTCCAAACAGAATGTGATTGGCACATAAACTGTCGTCGATTTGGGATAACTAGCTGATTTAGAATCACTTCACTAAATGACAATCATAAATGTTCAAAAATCCAATTCAATCAAAATCACCGAAATGCATATGCAAAAACATTGGCTAGAATATTATCCCCGAAGCTCGGAGATTCAACAAGAGTGTATAAGCCAAATGACTTTATACATGATCTGAATTTGGATATGAATATAGACATTTCATGCAAACGAGCTTGGAGAGGGAGACAGTTGGCACTGGAATCAAATCAGGGCTGCCCAAAGGCCTCATTTTCGCAGCTGCCCATATACTGTTATAATCTAAAGATGGCAAACAGGGGCACAGTTACACACATAGAGACCGACAATGCAAGCTGTTATAAGAACCTATTTCTCGGTTTCGGTTCTGTGGTAAGCATATTATTAAGTTTCTAATCCTGTTTGTTTAGTTGCAAAACATATTTTTTCATAAGGTTATCAAAAAAATAGATATGGTTATCATGTCATACATTATTCTAGCGGTATAAATATAGAAAGAAAACTTAAAGTTAAAAAAAAAAAAAAAAAAAAAAAAAAATTACCAGTAGGATTTATGCATATCATACGTGTATACAACATAAATTATCTAGTTTTAATGAAATGCAACAGCATATCACTGAAGCTTAACTTATCAGTCATAGAAACACACAAACATGTACCTGCATATGCAGGTACACCATAAAGGTACAATATAAATACTTTTTTCAACATACTTCTGATACCTAGTTTTCTTATATACTAGGTACCAATTAATCAAAAGATACTATTTAAACAAAAGCAACACATCCATCTTATGTGCATTTAAACAAAAGCAACGCATCCATCTTATGTGCATACCGCACCTGTCATATCAAACAACAAACAATAAATTGTTATTAGTTTAGATAGTCGTTTGGCAGTTAACAATAAGCTAAATTAATATCCAATGGATTTTTTTTTTTTTTTTTTTTTTTTTTTTTTTTTTTTTTTTTTTTTTTTTTTGTTTTTTTTGTTTTTTTTTTGTTTATATGTTTTCAACTTGATGTACCATTGTATCTGATACATTATATTTCACAGATTAAGAGTTTCCTGTGCTATATGTGCCCTCTGATCATAATTGATGCCGCACATCTAAAAGGGACATACCAGGGAACAAATCTGGTTGCCGTTGGAATGGACGGAAACAATCAGATTCTACCGATTGCTACCGGTGTTGCTCAAGGCGAGACTGGTGAATCATGGACTTGGTTTTTGACGAAACTCAAAGAATGCATAGGGGAAGTTCCTAATTTGGCAATCATATCTGACAGACATCATGAAATCACCCTTGCATGTAACACTGTATTCCCGAATGCCTTTCACGGCTATTGTTGTCGGCATTTGATGTTAAATACAAAGATGCACACTGATACACTGAAATGTTTATACTGGAAGACATGCAAAGCATACACAACGGAGGATTTTGCAAAGCTAATGTCTGATATTCGTTCGGTAAGACCGCAGTCTCATAAAAAACTTGTTGAAGCAGGGGTCGAGAAATGGTCAAGGGCACATTGCCCTGGCAGAGGTACAATTACTTAACCTTAAACAATGTCGAATCCATAAATGCTTTAATAATGCCTGTGCGCCACTGCCCAATAATAACGCTGATGGAATGGTTTAGAGCTCTTCTTCAGAGCTGGTATTACCACCGCCGAGCAAAACATGCAGGTAATAGATGGTCTAATTTTTAATACGTTTACTAAGGAATAATGAAATACTACACACTAAACATAATTTATTATTTATGGTTAGATGCCCCGGATGATGATCTTTCTGAATGGGCAACTGCGAAAATGAATGCCAGAATGGCCAAAAGTGCAAACTGGAAGGTTATGGCGATTGACAAGGACAGAGTGTATGAAGTACGTGACACAAAAAAATGTCATATTGTTGATTTGGAACAGGGTGAATGCACTTGTCGAAAATGGCAGCTTTCGGGCTTACCATGTGGACATGACTGTGCTGTCGGTAGATTTGCAGGGCTGACTAGTGTGAAGAAACTGGCTAAAGCTTGGTTTTATAATACAACACTTAAAGGCAAATACGAAGACATCATTTATCCTTTAAAAGACATAACGATGTGGGACACTCCAGACGACATCGAAGTTGTATCACCCCCTATTGTAAAAAACCGGCAACCAGTTAGACCAAAAAAAAGAAACAGAATTCCCTCTCAAGGCGAGGTGCCTACAAGGAGTACTTGTGGAAGGTGCGGAGGGCTAGGACATAACCGTCTAACGTGTAATGCAACTATTGTGAAAGAAAAGGTTGAAATTTTATTTATTATGCCACGATTAAGTAGTTGTGATTATTGGCATCTAATGTTTATGTGTCCATGTATACAGAAACTATGTTCCAAAAGGTCTGTAACCAAAGGTCCAGCCGGTCTAAGGAAAAAGACCCGTATGGTGGAGGGTTCATCTAATCAAAGTAACATCATACAAACCGAGGCAAATGTAGAGTTTATGCACGGGATGATGAATGCGGCCAAGGCACCCAACTCAAGTCAAACCCAGGAACAGCCGAACTCATCCAATCCACACATTAATTTGCTCTCAGATTTCGCTACTCCAGACAACTTTTTATAGTAAAGACCCCCTATCTTTAATCGGTGTGCTAGAATCACACACACTATATTTAAATGTATGCACTCACTTCCTAGTTGGTACTATGTGTTGTTTAAGTAAGAATAACAAGTGTGGGTCATTTGGTGTGTAATAAACATCGGTATTAAACTATGTTATGAATGTGTCATGGAGGCAAACAATTACCGGTCGTGTGTGTTTGTGGTTTGAAGATATACCTATAATATTCAGCAATTGTGTAATGGGAACTGATTGCATAAAATAAATTGAAAATGCAAGTAAATAAACGTACCAACCAGCAATCAATCAGATGGCACTTCAACCATTTTGGCTCACCCGTTAATCACGGCCCTCCTGTATGTTTTTACAACTTGGAATATGTTATCCTTGCTTGATTCAGATTCATTCACTGTTTCCTTTCATTTCTTTCTACCCTTAAGTATCTTTCTTTCCAGCACATCATCTTCAAACAGCTTCGATTTACCTTTATCTGAACCATTTGCATTCTCTATTTGTACACCAACCTCGTGCAACATTTTATCTTCCCCAGTTCCACTACCTCCTTTATCGGTACCATTTTCATTGACCTTGAACCCACCATTTTCATTGACCTTGAACGGAGTTGAACTACAGCAACGCTGGCCAGCGTCCTCTTCTTGCCAAGCCATGTTTTTAAAATAATACTTTGACAATGGCTGTTGCTTGTGAGCAATAAACAGGTTTGTGGAACCATTGTTCAAAGCATGATAAAAAAATCTACGAACGTCATTATCAGTGTGTAGTAAAGTTAAACCATTTGCAAGTGACATGTTTGGTTTACAATAAAACAAAGCCCATTTATCACCACCAATGTCATTTATAACATTATTAAGTGCCCTAGTAAAAACATCCCTGTGAGAGGTAAAACACCAAACGTTCCCAACGCACCCATCAACATAACGTAGTGGATCGAAAGCAAATTCCCCATTTTTGGGTATTTTAACTCAACTTTCATCCTAAAAGTTAATTAAACATGAGTATAGTTTAGAGTTACAAACTAAAACTTATTATGTAGATTTTTGGCACCCATAAGTAACAAACTAATTACGGTGTACATAAAAAAAATCAATTAATAAAAAAAATATTTATTAACTGTAACATCATATTTATATGAACATAAAAGGGAGTAATATAGTTATGGGAAAGTACAACAAACCTAGTTTACGTGATATAAAGATGAAAAGGACAACAATTTTTTTTTGGATTCGTGTGGTGACAATGACCTAGGGTTTGATCTGCCTTTGGGGATATTGTGTTTGTTGGGACCAAAAGGATATGTGGGGTTAGAGTGTTTCCCTTTCAAATTACACGTTTGGTCCTCATACGTGCAATTTTTTTATAAACTTTTACCTTAATTTCAAAAATGATCCCTATATTTTGCCTTGTAAAAGTCAATGTCTATTTGCAGTATGTACTTTGTCCCTTGACCAAATTTGGTACATTGTAATTTGACTTCTAAAAGTCAAATAAGAGAGTTATGGTTTAAACCATCTTTTGCACAATCTGCACAAATTACACAGTTATGGTCTATTAGTCAAATTACACAATTATGGTTAAACCATCTAAAAGTCAAATTGCACAGTCAAGGTCTATTATCATTCAATTCCATTTAACAGAATCTGCACAAAATTACAAGTACATGAACCAGTTTACCAACCGAACATTGAATTGCATTTACTCTATCCTTGACTATCTTGACTAAAAAGGTCTTTAAATTGGGTTATGCATACACACGACCTACTCAACAAACCTGTATTCACCCAAACTTTTACACAAGCTACTCAACCATGACTTCCAATCCACCCATCATTGAAATTTCCTCAGATTCTACATCATCCGAGGAGCTCAAGTCTCCCCAACCCCCATGGAACCTACCTTACAATTATTCAACATCAGTGAACAAAAAGTCCAACTCTGAAGAATTTTCCTCTGAACTTAGTTCTTTGCCTAGCTGGGTCTCAAGTTATCATTCAACTTCTGAGGATGATCAACCTCTTTCAAAAGCTCCAAAAAAGTGTACAAGGTCAGTCAACCCTCATGTTGAAACTCATTCTATTTCAATTCCAGGTAAAAGGGAACAGGTTCTAGGGCTCTGCAATGAGCACATTTGGGAAGGAATCAAAGGAAGAGGGAAAAGAAGCATGCCAGACACAACAGGGAAAGGGAAATAGAGGATGTGGTAGCTTTTGAGGTTTAGTATGCATGACTTAAGCTTTTGATGGTACTTGTACCAATGTACTATGCATCTATGAATGCAACTACTTTGTAATGTAATAAAGTTAAATGCTACTTGTTGTTGAAACTGCTTTTCATCTTCTTACATTCAAACAAGAATTGGCTATTACAAAAAGAAAAAAAAAATTAGGGGTTTGATGCGTGTGTTGTGTTTTTGCACAATCTTTTGATTCATGTTTGTGTTTGATGTGTGTTGTGTTTTTGCAAGTGAAAGCAGGTTTCACACTTGGTTATACAATGGTCAAAGGACTAAACCCGTTATGGGTCGCAAGTATGGGGACTAAAAGTGTTAAACCTGGTCGAGTATAGGGACCATTTTTGAAATTAACTCTAAACTTTTTATAGTCCTTTTTAGCCAAAAGCGGATTTCTACAAAGAAAAAAATCCTCACACGTGCAATTTTTTTAGTCCTTTTATAAACACCCCCACTCCCAACAGCTTTCCCTTATTTACCAATTGTTTTAAACCTTGAAACCCTAAAGTATGAGTTCGCGAAATAGAGCGACAACCCGAGTAATTGATGGTAAAATTGAATACTTTTGTAGATGTGCTATTCGACTCACAGTTAAGACTTCAACAACAAGGACAAATCCGGGTAAACGATTTGTCAAATGCTCAGTTTATGAAGTGTATGAGTTTTTAGATGATGATCTTCCAAGTGAATACTATAAAGATTTGGTGTATGGATTCTTATAAAATGTGAAACGATTGAACGAGACTGTGGAGTACCAGCAGGTGATTGATGCTCTTGCTTTGGACAAGTCAATCATGGAAGAAGAGCTGAATGATATGAAGGAAAAGTTGAAGTTGTATGAGCGGTTGTTTTTCATTTTGTTAGGATCTTTTGCAGTTGTTTGTGTTGGGTTTGGGATGATAATAGGAAATAATGTAGTGGCGTGGATTAGTTTTAGTTCATGGAATGAAATGAAGTTGTATCTTTTGTTATTAATTAATATGTTTCCTTTTGCAAATCTAGTGTTTCATATAAAGGTTGATTCGTCATCTAAGGCATTGGCATATTCTTCTTCAGGCTTAATCGGATTAAAATGATTACAATTTCCGTTCTTAGATCCTTACAGTTTTTGTAATAGTTTATAATCGGGTATGTTTGGTAGTACTGATGTCAGTTTGATGGGTGTGCAGGTGGAGGGGTCAAATATTTTGGGCATCCATTTCTTATCTTTTATGGGGATGTGTAAAAATTGGGCGCCACGTACCTACTAAAAACACTTGCCAAAATTATTGGTTGCCCTATCAAGACAACCAACTTTTTTGCTCCAAAATCTAAATGTGATTAACACAAAAAAAAATTCACAATGAAATGCATTTTATGTTGAATAAAACAACAAACATTTATATTAACGCACATCAAACGTACAACCCAAAACATGTGCATAAATGTTTTCTTAGTAGTCATAACAAGTAGCAAAAAAAATGTTTAACAAAAATATAACAATGTTTCCCAAAAGGCTATAGCAGTGCATATAATTTACTTACAATCTTGCTAAACAACCGGTTGTTCAATCTTGAATTGCGATTTTCAAATTTACATGACAACAACCCTAGATTGCAACCTTCCATCCCTAAGGAACCAACTTATTGTTTTTTCAATACCTCCACTAACCCACTGTTTGTGTAGAGCTTTAAGATAAGTCAACATATTTCGCCTCCTCAAAGATGAAGTTCATGATCCAAAGTAGAACTTCCTTGAGTATTTATTTTTTGACACACGTCGACTGGTCATAGGATGCACACTAGTCCCACCATGTTCCTGGATTGCAGACCCACCCATATCCAGCACAACCTCGTCTGCAAAACAGTCATTAGAAAGACTTGACAGTTTGGAACCATGGTAACTGAATACATCATTTTGCCACTCATACGGCGGCGAGCGAGACCACCCAACATCCATGGCAGGAACATCAAGACCAACGACACCAGGCATGCAATCTTCATCCGAAAAATCAAACCCATCATCAATAGAGTCACCATGCAAAAAATATTTAAAAAAATTTTTACCTTTAAAATGAATTCCTTTCATTCTAAGTTCTGAAGGAGGTGTTCTTAGAGGAGGTGAACGACCTTCTTCCTCCTCCCATGCAACCAGATCAGCAACCGACTTAGAAGTAGCAACTAGCATTGCTTCTTCATGTTTTTTAAGCTTTGACAATATTTCGTCATCATAAGAATCATAAGTCAGATTTCTATAATAGAAACATGCTAGGTTTTGAGGTGTATGGGCAACATACAAATCGAGTAAACCATATGAATCAGCCGTGTCATACATCTTTTGCATATGACAGTTAACTTCAACCAAATTCAAGCCTTGTTCTAGAGAAAATCTTGGAGAGCAAAAATACAAACATCGAATATCTTTATCAAGTTTAAAGCTTAACAAGTCAAGCAATTGATTAAAATTCATCCTTTTTGACTTACATACCTTCAATGGCATTATTTGCCCATGTTGATACTTTAAGGTTGGCATTTTTAAGAAAACACCATCATAGTGAATCTCAAACACTAGATGTGTAGTAGTAATGACGTGTGACCTGTACACAACGAACGGAAATTTCTTTAAAATCAAATCAAGTTAGAAACTAAGCATATTACTTTATAAAGTAAAGAAATGCATACCTTTGTTTAATATCATCCGAATCATCTTGGGGGTTTGCAGGGACTTTCTTTGGAAGAGTTTGATGAGGGTAGGCCATGATGGTTTAACAAGTACTAATGTAATATTTTAAACACAAGTGGGACTTAATTTAGTGTTAGTAAGTTAGTGGAACGTATATAAAAGAAATGGAAGACATTTGGTTGAATAGTGAATTAGTTTGTAATATTTTAAAGTAAAGTATATTATAGAGGTATTAAGGGTTGTAGGTATTAGTAACTTGAAGTGTTTTTTTTTTTTTTTTTTTTGTATTGTTGTATTAACGCAAACTTATATGTATGCATGTTGGTTAGCTTGACAATGTTTTAGGTAATATAATGTTGTAAACTAATTTGACAAGGTAAATTATATTGATAACTAAAAGTTTAGAATACAACAAGGACACATAAGATGAACTAAAATAAACAACCAGTTACAAAGGATAATATCTGTGTTTGTAATAAAACCGAACCATCTTTTTCACGATACGCTATGGCAACGTCAACGGGGTCATCAACATGCAACGATAGACCATGTGACAAACGATATAGAAATATACACACCCACACACCACAATCACCAAAGATACCCCCTTGCTTTGGAACTTTCTCCGTGAGCCTAAACGTAATGTTATATTCACTCGGACGCATTCCATTCTTATCGAAAACTTTGGCACGGTCTAGAACTAGTGGAAGTCGAGCCTGTAGAATAGGATAAAATGTTAGTATACATAGACGGGAGATCTTAAGGGACATTTTGTAAATAATGTTATTAAAGATTATCCATTTACTAGCTATGTTTGTCCATAAACAGTTGATTTTTTTTTCTTGGTGATAGTTAGTTCAGAATATTTGTTAAGCTATTAAATGGTTATTGTTCCTTCCTTCATATGCAGTGTTGTAACATTTGATTAGTTAACAAACAGAGTATTACATGAACTTGTTTCATTTCATTATAAGATGAAAAACAAGTACAGCCAACACTAGAGGTACATAGATGATTAACACAAAACACAAAAGACTAGAGTGACAGAAATTAAGAGCAAGCACATAGCAGGCCAGGGATGGAGGTTCAATAGTTATTGCGCATCTTTGCCAGAAATGAGATTGTATTGAGAACTTTGATTTGAGTTTCACTGATGAGTCTCATCAGTGTCCTATTCTTCTCAAGGTCCTCATCTTGAATTTGAAGCAGCAAATCTAAAGACTTAGTTGCGAGACTGGACCCAACCACAGCTTAGAGCTGTTTGATCTGGTTACCCCTTTCCTTGCAACGGCGCGCGAGCTCTACCACCTCCACATGAAGTGACTTTATGAGCTTAAAGTCACTCTCAATATTAGTTTTAAACAAACTAGTCAGCAGATCCTTCAAAAGGTTTTGTTGATCCATTGATATTTGAAGTGAATGCTTGTGTGTGTGTAAAGGTGAGTAGGGTTCTAAATGTGGTATGAAATTGCACTATTAGATGGATCGTTTATATATAAAAGTGGGGTGACCCTTACATTTGAATTAAGTCAATGTTAATAAATTAGGATAGTCAATTGGTGAATAGTTGGGTCTTGTCAAGTTATTAGATGCAAAGGAAGCCAAATATTATTAATGCGGATTAGAGATATGTAATGATTGTGGCCAGAGAGTGTCATAAACTACTCCCTTCCTGTCCACTAATTTACAACACAACCCAATTCAATTTGGTCAACTTGTTATAAAAGTTGGGCAAAATAAGCCAAATATTATTAATGCGGATTAGAGAAATGTAAAGTAAGCCAAATATTATTAATGCGGATTAGAGAAATGTAATGATTATGGACAAAGAGTGTCATAAACTACTCCCTTCCTGTCCACTAACTTGCAACTTGTTATAAAAGTTGGGCAACTTGTTAAAAAAGTTGGGCAACTAGGTTGAAACATTGCCCAAATAGACATATGTTGTTTAGTTTGAGGTACTTGTATGTGACCTAAATATGGTATTAAAAATAATAATAATCGGTAATTGTATATAGCAACAACGTACAGTTAAATGCTTTAAGTTGATGGGTAAAGCATTTTTAGGGTCGGAAAAAATTGAAGAAGGTTTGGGGGAGGATGCTTTAAGTTGAGGGTAAGCTCTTCTAAAGACACAGGTTTAGGGGAGGATGCTCCCGAACAGGGGAGGAATGAGACCAAGAATTCAGGGGAGGCTGAGGTTAATGTGGGAAGTGCTGCCATTGAGTTAGATATGGATAGTGGAGACAACGCAGATGAGTTTGTGGTGGCTGATACAGAAGGTAATGAGGTGGTGCTTGAAAAGGTGAACAAGGAGTAGCTAGTAGAAAAATTAAAAACTTTGGATGCTGAGCAGCTGGTTAAAGCTTCTGAAGTGATGGTGGAAACTATTAAAGGATTGGGTGATGATGCTGCTCAAGTTCAAGATGGTTCTGCTGTTGAAGATGTTGCAAAAGTTGCTAAGATTGATTCTACTGCTGGTGTAAATCCTCCTACTGCTGGTGAAAAAGAAGATGCTGCTGAACCAGATAAACATGTGATGATGCTGCTCAAGTTCAAGATGGTTCTGCTGTTTAAGTGTTGCAAAAGTTGCTAAGATTGATTCTACTGCTGGTGTAAATCCTCCTACTGCTGGTGAAAAAGAAGCTGCTGCTGAACCAGATAAACATTCTACTGCTGGTTTTAAGGTATCTACTGCTGAGATATTGGATGATGATGTTAGTCTGGTACATGCAATACTACAACTGAAGTCTACAAAATCATCAACACCAAAACAACAATCACAACCACAACCACAAAAATATGGTATTAAACAAAATAATAGCAACAACGTACCTGTAAGCACTTCCAAACACGGATATACCAGTCACGGGTGTCGTAGTCATATGTGTTGCCGCTATCATAGAATGTTACCACTCCTGAGCGTATATGAAAATCGGTAAGACACCAGTGTTTGTCCGTTTCATTGATCGGAATAAAAACCTACAATATAAAGGATTTCTAATAAATCCTTATACTAGGCGACATATCTATGTCCATAAATACTTATACTAGATTTAAACGGACAAAAGACCAGACTTTGTAATCGTTTGGAAATATTTTAAGTCGTTAGTGTGTAACCGTCGTTGGATTGAGGGAAAACCGCATATAGACATGATATAACTGATGCTTCGGTGGGTATTCATGAATAACCAGTAAATGTCAAACCAACCAAATGAAAGTAGTGAAGGATAAAGTGAACCAGATGGTATTTATGAATTATGAACCTTGTAATTAAGTTAACCAAAATGGTCATATAAAAACACTTGAGTCATCATTTAAATTTAACCGTACACAAATAAACGTAGTACCTAATCAACATCGCTCCATGGACAGGGATACCTCTGGCCATCTGCATAAAACGATGGTGTGCCGTTTTGAAGAAGAAGCTGAAAAAAGTAACAACTAACCATCGCCCAGTTTGCATTATTAGGTCTTACATGCCACATGTAGTCAACCCACAAGTCTATGTGCTGCGAATTTAACAAAAAAGAATAAGTATTTTAAGAAAGGGTGAGAGGCAACCTTATTTATGAATTAGAGTATGCATGTATGCTCACCTGCTCAGTTAACCATCGAGATAGATCCTACAAACGTGGATCAATTTATAAGATAGAATGTAAAAGAGGTAACAAAAGAAAATGTCAACTAAATTTAGTTCATGGCAATACCTCAACCCAAGGCTGAACTCTTGTCAGCAATTCAGCAATAGTTGGGTCATTAACGTTAGGACCGTGTTTTTTAATTCTCACTATAACCCGTTCCGCATTGTTTGATTCCGAAACAGGTTCCAAATAATTTCGCCTCTTGCTCGGTGGTAACCGAGCCAAATATCTTTGATAGTGTTCTGAATTCATAAACGCTATTCTTTTTTTCTTCTTCTCCTCCTCCATCTTCAACATGTTATCTTCTTCCAAGCGCAACCTCTTAGCCTCTTCCTGTCTTTTCATGTTCTCTTCTGCCATCATCTTCTCTTCTTCTAACTGCAACCTCTCTTCCTCTGCCAACGCCAATCTCAATTCCTCTTGAATAAGATACTCCTGAAACAGGATATTGCGGATTACATATGCCGCACAAATAATATTACGGTATACATCAGGTATACAAATAAGTTGGAATAACGTATTCTACCTGAGCAAGTTCTTCATCAGAATCAGGCAAGGCAATCAATTTCAGGTAAATGTTGTTAAGTGAATCACAAAATTCAGACCTCATGTTTGGAAAATGTGATTCAATATCCAGTTTCTCCTGTGAAATCATTATATTTTTTTAAAAAGTACAGAGTGGATGTGAAAGTAGATACTCATTTTTTGAAAAAAATGTACCTGCAGTCCGCCAGCTCTCTCACGAGCAAGAACCTGTAAGATTTGAACTTGTATTAAAAACCCGTATATACAGAGTGCATACTATTGATATATTAAGCTGAATAAAACGCAACCTCATAATAATCTCAAGTTTCAATACTTGGCGATTCAGCTCAGCAACGACACGATCCTTAAGCCTCTTGGTTGTTGAACTATTACCAGTCCTACATTGAGTGGAATTTACTTTGAACGACTCAGTGACCGTTTGCGTGCCTTTGCCACCTGTTAAGATAAGCATCGAAGAGGGTGTAATTGGATGTGACTGCAGCCCTGGGAACGTAGTTTTGGAAAAATTCTTGGCTATGTATCCACCATGAAGACTCGTACTCAGGTGTATTCGGTCTGAGATCAAAACGTGTACTCGACTCCTACAAATAAATGGGGACAAATAACATATGTAACCTTAAAAGTATTTGACTATTTATTTTACGTAAAATCAACTAGAAAAAGAGTAACCTTTGAAAAAAGGTAGGAACGGTCACTTCTTTTGAATAGCGACTTCCTAGACCATGCAATAGCTCTTGGAATCACATTTGGGTCTTTACTCCACCAACGTTCACATCTTTCAAAAGACTCGAGTATCCAAATCTAAACAAATTGTAAAACACAAACATATCAATTTAACAGTCCATCAAAATGTTCGGCTGCAAAATATTATTAATAAAAAGAAATACAAACCTGGAAAGCAAATACAAATCCAGACAAAGTATATGTCGGAACATACTTTGGGTTTTTCTTCAATCCTAAAAGGTGGTTATCCGTGTGCTTATCCATTACATTATGTAGTTGGTGGTATAAATGGGTCCAAATATGTTCACCCCACGGAAATGCATTCCAAGCTTCTAGATTTTCAACCAACCTCATCAATGTGTCATCAACTTGGCATGTCAACAAACGACCCATAAAGATAACCTCTAAGACTAACAAAAGAGATATCCGTATTGCGTCTTCATCACATAGCTTCCGAAACTGCTCTTCATCCTCGATGACACCAATAAGGTCTAAGTTGGTTACAATTAACCCATGCTTTTCAGGAAATACCCTATCACAAAATTTGAGAGCACCAGAAGTGTATAACTCAAAGCTCACACTTCCAAACCGCAACCCCGTCATTAGACAAAACTCAGGACATCCAAAATGCAGAGTATGCCCATCTAGGTAATAGATAAAGGGCATATCATAATGAGATTCGTCCACTCTTCTTTGTTTCCTTACCATATAGTCTATAAGGTGTGTTTCATGTTCAAAGTATAACAGATCCAACCATTTTCCAAAGCAGGTACTCCTAAACAAGTTTCGTTGTTTTGAGTCTAATTTGTAATTTATTAACCAAAAGTAGTTCAGTTTGCTCCTAATGATTAGTTTGGCTTCATAGTCCTAAAAGGAAAAGATAAGTTAACTCAGAACATACAATTCATAACAAATTAAGTTTGAAGACATGTAAACAGGCGGCGTAAACACTATCATAAAGAGTTCAGGTGATACATACAAACGCATAGTTAATAATCATTCAATGCCTAATTCAATGCTTGAACCTTGTCCCCTTTAGATGACTTCTAGTTGGCTAGTAATTACAACTTAAGTACAACCCCTTAGTATTGGACCATACTAAGGGGGTGTTTTGCTTATGACCTTATTTGATTCAGGCCTGGCGTATCATTCACCCCAAGTTTCCAGTAAATTTTCAGACTTATAAGTGATGACACATTATGAACCAACAAGTCTCAAGTAAAGCCTCTAAATCGTGGCTTATCAAATACTACCCAAAACAAAAATAAAATCATAATCCACATAAAAGCTTAAACAAACAAACAACACTAAAAACATCTCCAATAACGTATATGCTTAAACAACATTGGATACTATCAATGGATAATCAAATGTGATCCAACATGATCATAACACACATGGATGCTTAAACAAGGACACCCAAACTATAAACCAACCAATCATTGTACAATCCAAGTAACACCTATCTAAGATACAAATTAATACAATGCCAACCTTTGATAAACTATAACGATTAACCATAACATTGCAATTATATGAATGTAGTTCAATAACATGGCATAAAATACTTTTGGTATAAATCAGGTCAATAGAAAAACCAAATAAACATAAAATCAATAACGATACAAAACATATGTAATAAAGATTCGTAATACGATTTACATACCCTATTATACCACATTTTGGCTAATCAAATAAACAATCGATGGTATTCTTGATTTTATTGGATCACTGTTCAATGAACAGTGAAGCTGTTTTCATCTGAGAATCAGGCAAAACAACCGGAGTAGATTGGATATTGAAATAATAGTGTAACAAGATAAACAAGCGCGAACATAAACCGAGTATGTTTTTTGTGTGTGTGACAGTGAAACGAGATGAAGGGAAGAAGGTATATGATGATAGAGGAGAGACTTTTTTTTTTACTCGTATACGGTCTGCACAAGAGTGAATGGAGTAAATAGTGTATAATATGTAAAATGACCAAAAAACCATCTGCCCAATATACGGTTGCCCAACAACTAATAGTTGCCCAAAAAACACTACGTGACACATGTCACCCTCCGATGCAAGCTGCCGTATTGTACGAGTTGCCCTGGTCTAGTATAAGAATTTTGTGAGATCGGGTCGGATTAGCAAACGCATTGGGCAACTGGGGCAGTGTAATAATTATCCCTAAATTTTATAGGGCATCATGTTGATATTGGAACTCGTATCCGCTAGAGCAAAGTAGGTTAGATCACATTCTAAATGAATAGGTAGAACAAATCAACCAGGATCCACCTTTTCTCTTAGCACCCTATGCCCTCTTACTACATATTCATCTACTTCTTCTTCATCCTCATCCTCAACTTCTTCATCCATCTTAAGTCTATCCATGACAATGCTATCAAAGATATTTTTATGCTTGTCTGCATTTTTTAGAGTCTCAATTATGGTCCTCTTCTTATATAACAACATAATCCTAGCATAAGCATCTGCTTCCATTTCTTCTTTAGTAAGTTCATCACGGGTTATAGGACGGTTTATGGTTAGTGAGGGACCTTCATCCCCATACTTCATTTGGTAAATGGTTGTGGTTTGTTCTTTATGCATTTGCTTTTTCCCATTTTGCATACAAACTGAGGTGTGTCAATTGTGGTTTCATGGTCTAAAAGTGGAGGAAAATCTCCTTCACTGATTTCAGAAAGTAAAGCATCCAAATTCCCAAAATCTTCATTTATTACATTTGCATCTGGCCAAATAGTTAATAAACCATTAGCAAAGTCCACAATACTCCTAGCAAGTGCAAGTAATGGGCTCCCAAAAATTACATTAGGCTCACACTTACTTTCATTAGGGTTTACATAGAATTCAACCAAGAACAGCTCTCCATTCAAATTCACAAATAGCTTCTTTGTAATCCTTTTACTCCCATCTTCCTTTTCTTCAATGCTTACTCCTAGTTTGCTAAAAAATTCACGTGTTAGCAAATTTTTGCTCTAATCAAGGTCAACAATAGCATCAAAGGCATATAATTCTTCCACAAAACAAGGATGATGAATTTCAAGAAGCATTCCTCTGTTTCCATTTTACTAAAGGTGTGAACCTCTTGTTCATTCTTCAAACCACTATCTGCAGTGTCAGTTTGAGAAGCAACATTACTTTCTCCCATACTCTCCAGTGTTTCATCAATCCAACCACAGTTGTTCCCTTAGCTAACTTCTTCCCTAGCCTAAGGTTTTGGTCCATGGCTAAAATTGCTAAAATATGCGAAAACATCAAGTGAAACATTAATAGGTTAGTTAAATAAGTTATAAGCACATAATTGAACTCCAACAATCTCATATAACTCATATATGTTAAGATACAGATCTGTTTTACCATAGCAAGAGAGATTTGAGTCCTCTGTGAAGATTTTCGCATAAAAGTTCGACGTACTTTAGAAAAAGTACGACAATTACGTGGTTTTCTAGCCATTTTATTTGAAATTTTCCAGAAGTGCATCGGTTTTTGGAATAAAACCGGTGTGCTTCTAGGTTTTGACAGATAACCATAAGTGATGTAATAGCCTATATGCTTGAAGATTAATAGAAAACACATTGCATTTAACACGTTATCCAGCAGAGCAGTCCAATATATCAATCCTTGGTAAACAAAAATCAAATTAAAAAGAAAATATTTTTGTGTTTTTTATTTTAATGTGCATTTTATACATATGCAATAATTCAGGTAGCAAAAACAAGAAAATCATAAATCTCTTGTTCTCAAGACCTGGAATAAGCAATTTACAAGTTTGTTTGGTTTTTGAAATTACTCCAAATGATTTGTTTTAAAACTGAACTGAAAGTACGGCAGTTTTTTTGGTGTAAAACCGGCGTGGTTTTGAACACATGAACGAAATTTTTCCAAATTGTTGTAAGAAAACTTAGTAACGAATGACCGTTTTTACCAAAACTAATTAAAACAAATAATAAAACCTCCCCAGCAGCGGCGCCAAAAACTTTGATGTGTTTCGAAAGCTTTAAATTTATAATACTAGTTCTACCGATTCCTTAATACGCAAAACACACGGGTAAAGTATAACCCCCGTTCATAGTAAAGGTTTAGGTAAGACCAGGTCGTCCCAAGGGAGGAAATTGTTTCTCTAATGAGTGTTGGTTAACAAAATTAGATTTCAATGATTGTCACTTATCACTAAAATCGTTTTTGTTGGAATAATTAATTTTGAAAGGTTTACCAAATTGTTTAAATGTATGTTTGTTTAGGAACAAGCAACATGAGACAAACTGAAGAATAAAGTATAATTCACACAGACAAAGCATAATAGTAATACATGACGGGTAGTCATGATAACCAATATATCTACTCATCATAAGAAGGAACCCTTTCAGTATATAATCCTTTATATGTAAGTGCATAAAGTATAGTTTGTGGATGAAATGTAAATAATGTATTACCTCTAATCAAGTTGTTAGACATGAGATTAGCCCTTAAATATATCATAATCTTGGTTATCAAACTATTCAATTCTCACAAGTATAGCAATGACTCGTTATAGACAGACGATTCATAACTAATCGACACAATTGCATCTTTCGACCTTTGACAATTGCAATGACCACTCAAACAAAAGATAATAACCGAATAAGGACATATCAAATACATAATTTATAAGTTCAACAACATATACTAGATTCTCATGTTTATATTACATGGCTACAATGCCCCAAACAAACATAAGAATACTACTCCATGATCAAAGTAAAGTAACAAGTATCAAATAAACAAACATTTATTATTGTCATGACTTAGAACAAGATTGTACCAAAGTTACAGTTGTTGAGCTGAATTTAAACGAACTAAGACCGCAAGGTTACTGCTCCTTCAGGCCTCTAGCAAGTGGTTTGGTGGAAACCACTCTTACAACTTCCTTGAAATGGTTTTGTAATGGATAATGATTGATTCTTGATTGATATGCAATACCTACGATTTAGGCCTCTATTTATAGGTGTAGGAACGCCCCAAGGTCACGCCTGGTGAGTTACGATAGGCAAGTAATTGGCT
Organism: Artemisia tridentata subsp. tridentata; assembly: GCA_021014915.2. Taxonomy (NCBI): domain Eukaryota; kingdom Viridiplantae; phylum Streptophyta; class Magnoliopsida; order Asterales; family Asteraceae; genus Artemisia; species Artemisia tridentata. Next base: position 401,687,857 of record CP139508.1, read on the forward strand.
ATATCATTGATGTATCTCATTAATGGAGAAGTATAACTGACAAGGGAAGTACGCCGCACTTTGGTATAAAAACCGGCGGGCTTCTCCTCACATAACCGGCGCTCTTTAGGTATAAAACTGGTGCACTTCAGTTTTGACTCGTAGGTGCATAGTTGACCAATGGCACCCGTAAGCGGCGCTTTTTCTCCATAAGGCCGGCTTGCATTTGCCACACCATGTGTTATTTCTTCTAAGTCTTTTGAGTTCTTAGTTTCTTGTCTCTATCGTGTCTTTCCTTAGATCATTAGCCCTGCATGTTTATTCATATATTAAGTAAAAACAGTTCTATAAATAAGAGTAATTAGCTATATAACTCACATAATATTGAGGGTATAAATATGTTTAATAAGAGACTCATCAGACATTGAGTATTACGAAAGTTCATTAAGGATAAATGAAAACAAATAATAAATGGTAAAGTCAATTACCATCACGAATGTTGATTGAGTTAGATCCGTATTTGGCTCTTCGAGCTTTACTCTACTCCAACGAGACTGTAGGTTGGCCATCATAGCTCGTGTAATATCTCTCATGATGTCCCATGTGTGTCACTAGCGATGGGATGCTGTGGTGGATGGGCTCTCTGGTGATAAAGTCTGGTCGGGTGGGAGGAGTAGGTGTAGTAGTGGTTCTCCTCCTTATCTTCCGAGGGGTTCTTCTTCGAGTGGGTGATTTTCTGGTTTGGGTTCACATTCCATAGCCTTGTCCTCGAATGGCTCTGTCTCATTATCGGACATCAGAATGTAGGTTGGTGAAGTAGGTGTCAGAGTGGTGGCCGAAAAGTTCTTCAATTTGTCCTTGGAATCAAAAGATAGCATTAAGTTAGGGTAAACATTGCGGTCAAATTTCGGCGTTACCTTCATGGTGGCGTAATTCTTCAAAACCAAAAGGAGTGAAAAAGAATGAGATATTATAAAGTCGTGTTTCGAAAGTAGGTGTTCCAAAGCGGCACGTTAAAGTCATGTTCTAATCAACCGGCGTGTTTTTAGGCGATAGTTTACGAGGCGATGTAGATGTTCCATGAGTATGGGACGAATGTTCAAACTCGTCTCTGGAGACAAATAGTAAGACAATCAAGGGGATTCGATAGACTGTAACGGGTTTGTGTAAAACGATGTTATGAAAGATCATGAAAAGTTTTAGGGAATCATGGAATTACTCGCAATGTTTTGAAATTAATTGAGACCATTGTTTTACTCACAATGTCTTGAAAACAAATGAGATCATTGTGTCATCCACAATGTCTTAGGAAAGTTTTAGAGATCATTAAAATGTAAGTGCAGGTATGTGATCGGGGAAAACAGGGTTTGACCTGAAGTTCTGGAAACGTGTATAAGAGATCAAAATCAATCAAACGTTTATATAAATAATATTTTATATAAATAAATATTGATCAAAAGTCAAACAAGTTTATATAAATATTCTTTGTATATAAATAAAATAATGGTGCATAAAATTGTGCATAAGTGTTCGGAAAGTGTAAGCGCACGGAGAGTGTAAGGCGATGCAAGGAGGAGTGGTTAAATATAAAAAGCGGTTATAGTCTAGGTCTAAAAATGCGACCTAGTTCTCTAAAACCATGGCTCTGGTAACAATCTGTAACACCCCCAAAATTTCGCAGCGGAAAGTAATATCATTGGGGTGCTACTTCATAGTACAACAGTCATAATCATAGAAAACGACACTAAATGAGACGTTTTTAAAAGTTTATCATTTGATCATAATGAAACATCAGAGTTACAAGCGGTCCCAAATAGTTTTAGAATACATAACACATAAACACAAAAGTTTATAAAGGTTTATCGAATGATAAGATTATGCAAGCCATCAAAACATTCTCCGTGCGACTTCATGCTTGTCAAATACCTTAAGGACCTGAGACAAAACATGCTAAAAAGTCAACACAAAGGTTGAGTGAAATTCATACGTTTATAAATAAATAATGGACCACAAGATTTCAGAATTAAAATAATAATTGCAATGAATACAATCATGGGTAAATAATAAGTATTGCTCTAAGCTCATCAACTCAAACGTTAACTGAATCATAGAAATGATAATAATGCCTTGGAGGGTAAATATAGGGCGTTCGGTTGTCTGTCCAATCAACACAAACGGGATTCGTCAAACCCAATAGGCCTATTCACAACATTCACGTTTATATAAAGTAATTAATGGTTCATGATATCAGGGACTTGTTTGGCAGTAGTTTTACCTAGGCAATATTACTTTTATGTAAGCATACCATTTAAAGCACTTGTGTACAAATTGTATAATAGCATGTATCTCCCCAAATTGGTTTATAAATAGTTTAAAGAGTTTAAGTGGGGCTATGAACTCACCAAAGATCAAATAGCAAGATGTAAATAAGGAATGAGGAAACCGAGATATCCTATGAGCAACCTAAAAATAATATGCTGCGTCTTAGGTTTTATAATAATAGAGAAATAATAGAGTATGAATGCAAGTAAGTATATTATATCAATCATGCAATTGTACATAGTGTTTTTAAGGTTTATAAAGTGACAGGGACTAAAATTGACAAGTTGTCAAAGTGTTACGAGCCCTAATTTATAAGTTGTCCGAGGGTCAGGTTTTTATGTTATTTCTACAGATCAAGTATCTTATTGTGTCGATATGTGGTCAATTTGTCCAAAAGATAATTTATCAGGTCTATTCTCGAAAGTGGGTCCTACCACTTTGGGTAGTGCAAAATTTATCAAATGTTTATAAAATGGTTACATCAATATTATTAATATTTTATAATGTTTATAGATATTATAAAATATATTTGACTATTTTTAAGTAAATTTGATAAGTTATATAATTTTTGGGTTAAGTGCGAGTTTTGATAAAAAGTGGATATTCATTACTAAAAGTCTTGTTTCTCCTAAACCATAAGGAGTTATATGTCTAACTTTATATTCATATTTTACCAGGGTGAAGCCCTTTTAGCCAAAAAAATTTATATTTTCGAAAAGATTTTTAAGTGTTTTAATCAGATTTGTGGGTCTTACTGCTCTTAAAATAGCATAGCCTAAGTGAAATTACCATTTTATCCTTACATGTCAAGTCTGATCCAGGACAACTCTAAACAGTCCCATCATTTTTGCGATAAGTTGAGTTCTGTAACTCCGTTTTACGCGGGGTTTCGGCTACGTTCAAGTTAAAGTGTTAACTTCATTTTTATAAAACTGGACCGAGTCTTAGAAATGACTAGATCTCTGAGCTTTTTACGTTTAAAATCTGGTGTGTGTTTTCCGACTAGTTTTACCGTTTATTTTCTAATTAAATTGTCGGGTATCGCCACGCGACCAACCACCCGACAAACCTAAGCTAAGAGATAGATCTATAGTCCGATATTTTTACCTAAACCTCAAAGTCTATTGATTAAATGCAGTAATCACAAGAACAGTCCCTGGTACAAATGGTCTTTGCAAATCTAGTCCCAATAATAGTTTTAAGTATTTTAAGCTATGTAGAATGCATAAATTAATACAACAACTATATAAAACATGTAAAATACATGAAATATAAATTACATCAGTTGTGAAATGAGAATATTGTGTGGTTTCTTACAAAAGTGAGATGGAAAACACAAGAAAATCAAGATCAAGAGCACTAGATCTAAATCACCAACTAACAAACCCAAGCTTCCAAAACCTATTTTGATATTTTAGGTGATCCTTGAGCTTGTTGGGTGATTAATTGTTGTTTAGAAATTGCAAACGTAGACTGAAAATGCGAAAAATGCAAAATGTGCAAAGTTTAATTAAAAATGGAAAAGTAAAAATGGGATATTTAAAATATGATTGTAAGAAACCAAAATGCATAAAGTTAATTATACTGATATTGTCAGGTGTCGGTTTGAGTTAGATGTACGTTTAATGAAGTACGCAGAATAACCTATCTAGTTATTCGTAAGAGTGAATTTACTTAAAATAAAAATAATAAGTAAAATTAAATAATTAAATAATGACCTCAAAATTGTGAATTGTTACATGAGGTGATTGAGAGATTGAAGAATTAGCTATACGGGGTACTTCAGTGGTAAAAGGCTTGCTTTCCTGGTTGTCGAGTGGTTTGTGCACAATAATTGGGAGCAATATGGTATTGTAAAAGTAAAGATGAACACGAAAGGCTTTTTATTTATTATGTTCTCGTCTATTCAAGGTGCGCATTCTATTCTACGTGATGGTTCATGGATGATTTGTAGAATTCTCATATTTCTTAATAAGTGGTCACCTGAGATAAGCCTTTTGAAAGAAGATTTGTCTTGTATCCCACTTTGGGTAAAGTTCCACGATGTTCCTTTGGTTGCATATACTTTGGATGGATTGAGCTTGCTTGCTTCTAAGATTGATACTCCTATTATGCTAGGCTCGTATACAAACAACACGTGTTTGGATTCATGGTGGAGGAGCAACTATGCAAGAGCATTGATTTAAATTAATGCGTCTAATGAGTTTCGTGATACTCTGATTTTGGCTGTTCCAATGCTTAATGGAAGTGGATATATGAAAGAGTCTATTCGTATTGAATATGAGTGAGAACCCACTCGTTGTGGTACTTGCTTGTTATATTGTCATTCTCTTGATGATTGTCCCAAAGCTGCTCCTAAACGTGTGGTGAATGGATAGATAAAGGCAAGGGTCAAAGTTCGGATGTGTCAAAGAAGGTTTCAAATTTTAATAACGGGTTTACAGTTGTGAAGTGGAAAGGAGCTAACCCAAAGATGTTTAATGTGTAGGATTTTAATAACATGACTAGTTCATAAATTAAACGCATAACATCAAAGAGAACATGCGGAAGCTAAGGATCAATAACACATAATTAGTTAACCGAATAATAAAGTAAACGTACCTTTGATTCTAGCAAAACAAGAATCGACTTCAAGTATTCTTCAATCAAGTTCAGGAACTCTAACTAGGGTTTATAAGTGGATTAACGAATTATTGTAATTCAATCCAAGATATTAACTATAGTGAGTTAATACCACGTTCTTGTACATACTTACTATTAGCGATTCGATGTGAATGCTAGCTCAAGTCACAAATAAAGCATACAACAAACAAGGTTTAGCTTTAATAAACAATCAAACAACGAAACATTATTTTCTTGTTTTGATTGAACCCCATAGGGATAGCTTACTGATCGTCGAACACAGCAAAAAAACCATATGCATGCATGTAACTTTGTATGTATACTATGGTCATCATGCATAGTATCATGCATAGAATTCATTCTATGTATTTGTGTTGTCGATTAGCTATAAAGGGAAAAGGGAACAAAACATATTATGGTTTTGTTTGGCATTATGTCGATTTTATAAAGCTAGTAGAGTCCACCGAGAATAAGACCAAAGGGAATATTTATATAGCATTTAACCTTGTCCAACAAGTCATTGCTAGCACCTCATTAAGTTCCAAAACTTGACACTCAACCCCCTCCTTTTTCCTTGTTCGACCGGTCGTAACCAACACCCCAAGGGTTTGGTTTTCGTACTAATAAGTCCATCATGTATTAGTTACTTTATTTGTGATTTAATAATTAAATATAACTATTTATATATTAATTATTTAACATCGATTCTCATACGTAAAGTGTGCAATCCCGTAGTCTCGAGTTTGATCCTAACACACAACTACTAAATTATGTCCACAAAACTAACATCTCCCACTTGGAAATATTTTAATAGTGTGATCACATCGGTTAGCGTCTAGCAACACTTCGATGCCTCTTGTACAACTCGAGTAAGGTCTCTTGGAAAACCTTTTAATGATTCATCATTATTATTATCCTTTTGTCACTAATACCACGTTAAGTAAAGATATAGATTTAAGTCATTCTTTATTCAACAATTCTGTTTCTTGTTGTTTGTGATCGAACAAGATTACCAAATCTTTTGAACATTTCATGGAAGATCTTGGGCATGGTCATGCAAACATCTTGTCAACCCTACGAGGGGCCCAGCAGTATTAAACTTCAAAATAAATTTGAAGGAACAAATTATATCTTGACTACAAGCATAACCTATGAATTTTGTAACAATTCCGAAAATAATCCTTATAACTACCAGTTACGTATAGTATTAAATTATTCCACAGAATGCACTACATTCATAACAGTTATCTGCTCTCTTAAGTCTGAGGATAACTATTCATGATTTACTTAATAACAATATCCATAAATTACAATCATGTAGTTTAGGATAAGTACTATATTCAATTCATTGAATATCATGTGAATTTGGCATGTCAGCGCATCAATATACTATCAAGTATATTATACCAAAACTCATATTTGTCTTAATTCAATGATATTCTCATATCATTGATCGAAAATGGACTATTTAAAATAACATAAGTTATTCACGGATTTAAACATGCAAATATAGGATACAATCTATTATTAATGAAAACAAACGTACCAAGTACTTTAATTCATTAGAAATAATAAATGCTCAACATCCTTTATCCAAATACTAAATAGATCAATGTATGAAAATTCTAGTTGATGAATTATGTCTCAAGCTATGACAATCATACTTGTTGACAAGACATAAATCAACCAACTTTGACCTATCAGAATTTTGAGAATACTTATTTCAAGAATTTCAACTGGTGAAGTTCTTGTATGTGTGCATTCAAATAATTTGATATTGCCACATAATACTTCATAAAGTGTGTGACATCCCCAATCACCAATTTATGATTATCAAACTTTCAAACATTTTTAAAGTTGAAAGTATACTTATTCTTTTAATGTATAATGCAACTAAGCTCTTAGTTAAGCATAACTAGTACATATGGCCATTAACAAGGATGAAATCCTACCATGACTAGTTTGAGCGTCATCTCAATTTCATTAGCATCAATGTATGCAAACAAAAATATGCACTTTAAAATTCCGTAAACTTTAATATCTAACGTGTAATGTTTGATGCCTTTCAAACTTTTAAGTTTGTTGGCTATGACAATTTTCACAACAATTGACAAATTGTTCATCTATAGAATCTGGAAGCTATTCCAGGCTGAGGATGTAATTCTCTATCCAAACATATTCCATTAAAATATTCATTACACTGGTTATCTAATAACTTTTAATTAGATATCAACATTGTCATAACATCTTATAACAATTCGTTTATGTAACATGATGTTCATGAAAAATCTTCGAGTCATACTTAGATTTTGTTCATATTCTATCTTTCCAAAAGATTCATATCCATTTAGATTATCTCAATGATATATCATGTTCTATTAGATTTATTTACCGCATATGTTTATAATAATAAACACACATTACAAGGTTATATGTTTTATTTCCTAAATCTCTCAAGTGAAGTTTCATTCCAAGTTAAGACTTAACATTTAACTTATATGAAATGTTACTTCCTATATGTTATACAACATATATGATTCAAGAAAATAAACATAATACTCCCACTAGCTTTCAGGAATACTTAGGATTTATCTTATTTTAAATTATAAATCAAAACTTGGATTTAATATTTAAACATAAGAATTATCTCCTAGATGCATGCATTAATTAATTAATTAATTATTGCACTTTGTACGCTTCAAAAGATTATTATGAATTCAAAAATACTTTTGATTACTTACCGTCCTCGCTCAAGTAATCACTCATGAAAGAGTTTTGATATTCCATTGTCATTTTTCATATTAATGAAAAATATTATGAAAATTATCATCTTTATATATTTAATGTGTTTAGGAAAGAATATTCATTCACAGTTAATTGCTTAAGTGTGATTAATAATCTTATCATAAGACATGCATTAAAATATGTGTACAATATTGTCCATATGATTTCTACACAAAGTTTTAAACCACTAGAATTACCTTATCTTTGAAAAAACTCGTCTTCATTCTCTAGTCTAACTATTAAGAATTAAAATAAACCAATTTTCTAAAAATTGATTATCTTTATGGACAACATCTTTAACATTCATAGTATGAGTAATTTACCCAATTCAGTATTTGGTAATGCATCATAATATAAACCTCAGTATATTAATCAAATATCTGAGATATCCTTGCGGATCTATGAATGAGAATTCCATCATCTTGAGGTCTATCATTTACATATTTAGCCTCATCATGATTTTCACTAGTGTGTTTTAAAAGATTATGTATCTTGTAATTTTATCTTTTCAAGTAAAACTCCCACTTGCTTTTTGTAATTTATTGACTATCTATAAATACTTAGCAAATAAAGCAACAATACAATGTTCTCTTTTTGAGACATTACAAATACATATTGACAGTTCATGACATTTAGTTTGTTAATAACCTACTCATAAGTAGTTTAACAAATTCAGAACTTCATTTTAAGACTTAATGTGATTCATCACATTCCATAATAAATGGTGTCTTATTAATCTTCTAGGTTGGAGTCTTATTGAGTATATACAATCCATACTTAATTTTCTGACCTTGATAACTTTTGGAAGAAAAGAAGTTATAGTTATCTTTAATCAAATGATACCAATAGAGTTTGATTCTCCTAACTGAACACACCACAAACTTGTGGTATTTCATTAGACTAATATTGTGAGACAATCTAACAATTTGTAAGATAAACATATACTCCTTTTGGCTTACCTATTTACCAACTAAGTCAACTTAATGGTGAAATAGATTTTTCAAGCCAATTGCATGCTTTATAACACTATTACTTTTTAACTAAGTCACTTCATGTCCATGTCTCAACAAGAAGACATAAACTGTTATAATCCCACGATAAATCATTGATCAACTCAATGACTTCTTGTATATGTCTTAATAAAGAAGACATAACAAGTTAACGTCTTACTTTATATTATAACAAGTCTTGTAACAATTAAAAGACTTCATATTTATAACTTTACAATAAAGTATAAACATGTATAACTAAAGTAGTCATGGACACCACAATTTGGTTTCAATAGTAATTTCAAGTTAATTTATTATTTCATTTATTTATGACATTCCAAGAATACATAAATATTCAAATTTGAAGTAGTCTTGTTAATATTTTGACACATATTCTAAACAAGGCAATCTTAATCCTTTAAATCATATTGCTATGTGTTGTTTCTTGCACACAATAAAGATTTCTCCCACTTGTGCATGGAACAATCCACATGTAGCAGATAAACAACATGACACACGTTTGTTTATGTGATCAATATGATTTGTGTCATAGATATTAGTATAGAAAGTAGATGTAGAACTTCACTTTCTAGTAAGGAAACGTACATGACTAACCTTTAAAAAATCATAAGTGTCTACAATTGGAAAGTAATTTTCTTGAGACATTCAAAAGATAATCTAGGTTACTACCAAGACAATAAAGCTTGTAGCTCCCACTGAATTAGAGAACATTACAATAATCCCTTATTCAATAATAAGATTCAATGCTCCCACTGGATTTGACAACATTGTAAGTGTTTCATAACCAGTGAAAACAAATATCCTGCTTTTAACTTTCCTACATCTTTGAAGGCTCATACGTAACAATTACTTAGGTACTCCATGAGTGTATTCTACTATGTAGATAATGGATTATCCATCAATACAATTAACTTGAAAATTGGGCATGCAATTTCTTCCTTTAATATGTCTACCATCCCCACAATGATATGTAGCACCTTTAAATGGTCAAAGTACAACAACTATATAAATTATGCTAGTTTGCCTTTTACCAATTCTGCGGTAATCAGTCTAGCTTCTAATTTAATAACTCAAAAAATGTGCAATTTTCTTAACTATTAAAGTTTGCTATGAGTTATTTCTTAGAATTTAGACAATTCTAATTTTCCTATTATACCTTTCTTATTCATGAAAAATAATAGGATTGAGTATCACTCTTCTCTCATGGAAAGGAGACTAGGTTTGTTCTTTTAGTAAAGTTGACTCTAGCCAAAAACCCCTATGGGTATAGATCAATTTACCAATAAAAGAATAACCCATGTTTATGGTTTAATGTTGCATTAATACATTTAAAAGAATTTACAAAATTCAATTTTAGTATTTTCGATAATAAATATTTAAGAAAATTAAATACCCATTGGTTAATATTCATATAAACCATAGAATTTCCTTAAAGCTAGGATCGTAATTGACATAGTGCCATTACATTAGTTGATCTGCTAGTAATGATAGTATTTAATAAGGTAATTGTCGAACAATAATTGGAAAACAATTTCCAATTCCTAGATCTTAATGGAATTTACATTGCCAAACAATATTGCAATGTAAGCATGTTTTGTTCCCATCTTATGCCTTGAGTCCAAGCTCTCACTTACAACTCAATTAAATCGTCTAATTTAAAGAACTGCAAATTAACATAGTTCCATTACATCAGTTGATCTGCTAGTAATGAAAGTATGAATTTACATTTCCATTGCAATCTAGTCCAAGCTCTCACATGACGTAAATCACAACTTCAAGTGTTCTTTTAATTAGATGGCATTAACTTAATTTTAAGGGTACTAATTTTGATGTGTCAATCAAAATATGTACGAAGAAGCATGAACACATCTTCGTATCAGAAGTTTTTCAAAACCTTTTTTTATTTACCAATTTAAGCTAAGATTAAATCAACAAAGTTTTAATTGTGGTATTGGGTTCACCAATCAAAAAATTACCTACAATTGTCGCCCACTATATCCTACTACTACATGAGTCAAAAGATTCAAGTTATTCGGATAATTACCACAAAGTGGCACATGGAATTGAGGTCAATTCACCCTTAAGATGATTTTGTACATAAAAATAGTCGTACTTGGTAGCTCCAATTTGACGCACAAAGGAGTGGAGAGACAAACGTCAGCACAAGTGCCAATTAAAAACGCATCTCTTTTGGTTTGACAATTTAATGTCAATCCTCCTTAAACCCCTCTTATAGTTTGTCAAAACTGGGTGAGCCGTTCTTACTATTGGTACAAAAACTCATTACTCAATTAAAAGTTTATGACTTTAAGTCTTAAAAAACATGTTATAAATTATAAACTTGCTAGTCTCGCCTGGGAGCAAATTACTGTGTAGTTAATTTCGGCGAAATACCACTGGTATACCAGTGGTATTTCGGATTTCGGAGGTCCAACAAAATTTCGTTTCAAATTTCGTTTGAAATCTCGCTACCGAAATAATCGGCGAAATTGACCGAAATTATACCGAAATTGACCGAAAATATACCCAAAATTTCGGTGGAAAAGGCGGTATTACCGCCATTTACCGGTTGTTATGTTTTTTTGGGCCAAATCAGTCAATAGTATTGATTTTGTACCTTGAATCCGTTTCCGGCGACGAATTCCGACGGCGGCGGCGCTGCAACTTCCGGCAGAAACCCAAGGAGGAAGAGAGGAAAGGGAAGAAAGGCTGGATCTATTTTTTTTTTCAAAAGGTTTCTTGTCTTGGGGAACATTTGATTCTTTGATGAACATCATCTCTGAGTATCAATGTGTGGCTGTATTGGGAAGAGAGAGAGAGAGAGGTGAAGGTGGCTGTATCAATGTGTGGCTGGATCTTTGTGTTAGTCTTTTAGGTTTAGGGTATAAATAAGTTTAGAATTTTTAACATTTAACCCCTCTATCTTTCACTATTTTATATTTAGTCTCTAAACCTTAAAATAAGTTTGTGTATTTAAACATTTGGCCCTCTCTATCTTTAATAGTTTACATTTAAGTCTTAAACTTATATATAAAAAATATAAAATTAATAGCTTTATAAAAAAAATTACCGAAATACCACCGAAATACCACCGAAATACCAAAAATTTCGTATCTCGGTCCTTGACCGAAACACCGAAATTTTGGTCCTTAACTACTAGTCTAGCCTGGGAGCAAATTACCGTGCGAAGCTAATCACTATCGGCACATCAGACTTTGCAAGATTCATAATTTATCACATCAGGTTTCACCATTATTTAGTCCCTTTATTTTCTATTCAAAAATTACCCTTTTTTTGCTTACAACGTGTCATACAATTAAAAAAAAAAAAAAAACAAGTAATAAGAAAAATAAACAACTAAATAACGTACAATACTTAACAATTAATTTATGTAAACAAATAGACACATGCAAACTTTATTGGATAAAACCTATTAATAATCATTCTATGTTTAATTATACATATGTTTAACTAAGACTATCACTTACAAAGGTAAGTGAGCCACATGCATCGACATATCGATTGCGTTAGTCATAGCAAATATATACCATATTGCACATAATAGATTCATTAATATTTAATTGAGGTCTTTCCCAATTTTAGATCTATCAACAACTACATGTGATAAAATAACTTAACAATTAATCAATCATAATCCATGACAAACATGCATGTTTCATCATGGATTGACACAAGTCACAAGATACGCAACTAAACACATAAGCATGTTACAATTTAGGGTTTCAAAACAACGAAACACTTATTTTTCTCCTTTTTTTTATTATTTTTATTTTATATATATATATAAAATTAGGGCATCGCCCCCCTCCCCCAAAAAAAAATTAGGGTTTTGATTTTTAGACCCTAAAAATCGATTAACATACAAACACAATCAAAGATTCATTTTTTATGTGTTTCGGTAGTTAATTACATGTTAAAACGGCTCGTGATGCCGCTGTAGGATTTTAATAACATGACTAGTTCATAAATTAAACACATAACATCAAAGAGAACATGCGGAAGCTAAGGATCAATAACACATAATTATTTAACCGAAAAATAAAGTAAACGTACCTTTGATTCTAGTTAAACAAGAATCGACTTCAACTATTCTTCAATCAAGATCAAGAACCCTAATTAGGGTCTATAAGTGGATTAATGAATTACCCCTTACCGTTTTGTAATTCAATCCAAGATATTAACTATAGTGAGTTAATACCACGCTCTTGTACACACGTACTATTAGCGATTCGATGTGAATGCTAGCTCAAGTCACAAATAAAGCATACAACAAACAAGGTTTAGCTTTAATAAATATGACAACTCGCTAATTTACAGGTCAATACTATTCAACAAACTCGAATTTATTTTTTTGACATTTATTTGAGAACAATTCACATATAACTTTTTACTTGAACCAACGTGAAACTTAGAATATATTTCAAGTACACTAGAACTTAAGCTATATTTAGTCCACAATGCTCCAGTACCTTGCTCCTACTCCGGTTCACAATTTTAAACCCTAAAATAATTTCCTTTTCTGTAATTACTTACGATTCTCAATTCAACAAACGCTATTCGTAATTTAAAAGTTTAACACCAGATATACCCAATCCTCCCAACGATTATTTCTAACGTATTTTTATACTTCCTAAAAGATTACCAAAGTTTCAAAAATATTTCCTTACGCCTAAGGTAAAATCTTTATATCTTACGTTTAATTACGTATAACTTTCGTTAATCACCAAATCAACAACCAATACCTATTTTTAATACTCAATACATACTACATATGCACACTTGTATCAAAACAAGTCTTTTACTCCCAATACTTCACATATGCCGCAACCCCCCCCCCCTCTTAATTTATAAGTATTGCTAGACAAAAATTCACATGGCATTAATTAGCCTACAAAAATCCATAAAACAAGGAGTCCAAAAACACAAAGGGTGGCTTGACTAAGCCAATGTCCCCCTAGCCCCCCTAATCGGCCCAACCCCCCTCAACATAGCCAATGATGATCTTGACTTAACTATTAACCCTTTGAAAACCCTTAGTATAAATAGGTTACAATACCTTCATTTTACACCAACTAGTTCAAGGGCAAAAAAAAAAAAAAAAAGATATCACTTCCCATTTCATACATAAAGTCGACACACTCTAGGAGCAAGGAAGGAGAAATCTTGATTGTGGTTAAGTTCAAGCATAATTAGGGTACTCTAGCAAGGGTTTGGAACACTAATTCTTGGGTTAATCAAGTGTCTTACATTCTCATCTCACTAATCTCTTTTGTAAGTAATCTTACATTGCTAAACTTCATGTTTTTCATGTCATAATGCTAGTCCAAGTATATATACTTAGTTATCACTTTGTACATGTTGACAAAGCTTTAAATCCAAAATGATCTTTTAACAAAAGGCTATATTTTAAACAAGTTTTTATTACAAGTAAACTAGTTGGTATAACCTTAACAATAAAGTGAGGATGAAAACATCATATATATATATATATATATATATATATATATATATATATATATATATATATATATATATATATATATATATATATATATATATATGTTAGTGAACTTGTAATTTTTACCAACCTTGATGATCATTTACATGAAATATATATATATATATATATATATATATATATATATATATATATATATATATATATATATATATATATATATATATATATATAATATATATGTTAGTGAACTTGTAATTTTTACCAACCTTGATGATCATTTACATGAAGTCTTGAATATTGTTAAGTTTATTGTTAGATCGCTTTTGTTATGTTGAGAAGTTTGTGGATGAACTAGGACGAGATTTGGAGTTGTTGTTAAGTGGTTATAATAACTAGAAGACTAGGAAAAATAGTTTGACACTTTGATAATAAATCTGTCCTGTTTTCATTAACACAGGAAACTCAGTAGCTTGTTGACAAGTTTAGGCTAGAAATATAGAAAATATATTTTATAACAAAAACGTAGCTGCTTGAATGAGTTAAAACGGGCTTATAACGAAAAAGATAAGTTAGTTTCAATTTATGCGACGAAAACTAAATTTTCAGAAAATTGTTGATGCTGTTAGGAATTTTGAGTAATGAAAACTGATGATAAATGGTAACTAGACTAGCCGAGACCTTAGAAATCTGATAGTATACGTAAATACCTTCACGGGGATAGGTAAAACTTAAGAAACGGAGCTACGACAAAAAAGTTATGGTCTAACGAAAGTTTACGACGACATATACGTTGACAACTTATTTTTGCTATTAGAAAAGCTGTTAGAAATGTGTAAATTAGATTTTTGGACACTTTAGAGTGTATTTTGGCTAAAACGGCGTAAACGAAAATGGTAGAACATTATATACGCTTATTAGGCGCGTTAGAGATTTTCAAAATATCCATTAACAGGACGACTAAAATTTGATCGCGAGATTAACAAGTTACGATTTCTAAAAAGGGTGATTTTCTAAATAAACGATCAAAATGACGCAACTATATTTTTGACGATAAACATTACAACAAACATGTACAAGTGATAAAGTAGAGTATGAACTTGCGTGCATGACCTTGTTTTCGAACCTAAGACATATGTATTATTTAGGTCGCGATTAGGATTATCGGACTTAATATACCGTTTGACAAATGATCAATCGGGATTTGCTTTTGCTAAAGTGAGTTTCATAGCCCCGATTTTTACATTGTTTATACATGATTTCTAAATACTCGGTGTGGGAATACACTGCTTGTTTTTACATACGGACACAAGTACTAAAACCGTTACTTTGCCTAAGTTACCGCATTGCCAATTAAGTCCCCACGAATCATGAACCGTTAATTACTTTTAAGCGCGGATGTTATGAATAGATCTATTTGGGTTGACACCCCGACCGAGTTGGTCGCGCCAACCTGTCAAACGAACGCATATCATTCGGATTATTTCCAAGTGTCTGGCAAACACTTATTTGGGGCATTATTATTATTATGCTTGATTGCGTACCTTACGTTGAGCTTCGGGGTCATGAGCTTAGGCACTGTATATATTATTTTTGGTTGTGACTTTATATTTGTTGTAATTGTCTTGCTATTGAAATCTTGTGGTCTACATTACTGTTTACTTAAACCTATGATCTCACCAACATTATTGTTGACCCTTTTAGCGTGTATTCTCAGGTAATTAGGTGATGATACACCTTTTTGTATGGAGCACTTTTGAGTTACATTTTGAAAGCACATCATGATGAAGATTTTCTTGCATTATTTAGCGTTTGGTTATGTATTTAAATCTTACATTTTGATGGTGAACTCTGATATTTATGTTTTGTAAAACGTTATGTTTAAACCAAACGCTTGTTTTGAAATGACTCACTTAGAGGTCGTTCTTTATTCCTTGTACTTTGTTAACCATGTACGTTACGCCCCGGAAATTCCATTCCGCTCCAAACACAGATTTTGGGGGTGTGATAGATTGGTACCAGAGGCAAGGTTATAGAGAACTAGAATGCATCATTGACCCTAGACTATAACCACTAGGTTACGACACTTCACAACATCATGATGTGCATACGATTACGATATATGTTTTTATTTACTTACTTTATACGAGTTACTTTTACTTATACTTATATATATTTATATTGACCTGGTTTACGGCGACATGTCTTCATCCAACCACCCTATTATCATTCCAGCAGACTCGGATATCGAGGATGCTTTTTCATCCACTAATACACCTACATCACTACTCTCACCTTCCTATACCACGACATTCTCATATCACTCAGCATTGTTAGATGATAACTCCCACCTATTTGAGGTATTAGCACCACCTGAGCCAGACTTAGAAGAGACTACTAGATATGACACTGAGACTTTTGAGATTCAGGAGACTGCCCCTACCTTCCCACTATCACCATTGTCATTCCCCTTTTCCATTCCCACATATCGGGAATTAGATGACACTTTGTAGATAGTACCAAGATCACCGACTCAACAGGAACATCAGCAGATTCCTCAAGAATGGTTTGGGATCTATACTATCTCGGATATGATCGATGCACAAATCCAGGCCCCACATCAGAACTCATCACAACCCTATGATGCCACAACCCAGGATCTAATCAAAGGAGCACCAGGGAGCCTCTATGTGGAAAACTAGAAGGGGGGATTGAATAGTTTTACCAGTTTTTAAGTTCTTTTAATTCTTTAAGACTTCTTAAAAACTTTACTATTGGAAACCTTTGATTCGATTCTTATGTGCAATCAATCAACACCAATATGAACTACACACTAAACTAACTAATGATAAGTAATGAAAGTAAAGAGTAGAGATGGAAAGATCAAACCGGGACAAAGGATTTATAGTGGTTCAGCTACGAAGCTCTTCTTCGCCCTACTCCACTCCCCGAGTACCACACTCGAGAGTTTCAAGCACTATGTCAACAACCTCCCTTTAGGCGGAGAAAACCGTACACGTCGCTTATCCTATTTATGATACTAATCTAGATGTCGAGTGTTAATATTTGCTAGCATCATCTACCACGATCCACTTGATCCTTTACTACTTTACACAAGACTCGATCTACCCGATCTACCTATGATCCACTTGATCAATCACACAAGCCCAATGGCTTCAAGAGATCTTCAAGATCTCGACACGATCACAATGATCAACTCTCACTTCACTCAACCTATCCTATCTATCTTTGATCTTCTTGATCTATCACACTAGCCCAATGGCTTCAAGAGATAATCAATATCTCTATAAGATCACAATGATCTTCACTCACTCTCTCACAAAATAAAAATGATCTTGATGTATACTAGGATACAACAAGTGTGTAACAAATGTTATGACTTCCCTAACTACAACTATAACTCTTGTATCTTTTTGGATACCTTGAGTTCTTCTCTTGCTATTGAAGAGGAATGATAACACTATGTATCTACTTGGATACTTTGTGTTCTTCTCTTTCTATTGAAGAGGAATGAAGAGGATCTCTAAGTTGGATGATTGGATCACTCTTGAGCAAAAGAAAAACTAATCTAAATGATCAAAGAAAGAAAATGTGAAGAGAGTATTAAACTCAGAAAGTTCTATGTGAAAAAGGATGGCCAAGAACTGTGAATAGGGCTGGTATTTATAGGCAGAAAAAATCTGGCCGTTATATAGGGACGGCTCCACTAAATCACCCATGGCTCCACTAAATTTAGTGGAACCGTGGAGCTGTGTCAGACAAAGACGCTCCACTTTTTGTCTTTTCTGGTGAAAACTTATTTAGGGAAGTTTGGAGCTTATTTTTGGGGGGAAATAGCTGTTATGTATTTTAAACTTATTTTTCCATTAAAACATTTCTTAATTATTCCAAAATAATTTGTAAAGTATATTTTTGAAAGAAATGTTTTGTCACATAAAAATGTGATGTCTAAAACTCAAATTTACTTCTTTGATCATTAGTTAAGTTCTAAATTTGTTCTAGAGTGATTTGTGTAGAAACGGGATCTTCCGATTAAAAACTTGTTTACGTTAATTTGAACGTAACGTGTTTTCACATTTTGTCATCCTCAAAACGTGAAGTTATCGAAAGATAAAAATAACGTTTTTAGAACATTATTTGCATCAACAGTCTCCCCCTTTTTGATGATGACAAAACATAAACTCATGTTAAGTTAAAATTAGTTTTAACAAGTTTTTAATGAGTTTACTCCCATTCCCCCCCCCCCTTTTTGTTGAAGCAAAAAGGTTGCTAAGGCTCCCCATTGATGTATACTCCCCCTTGTTTGGAGGACACCAAGGAATCGAGCAATGATTCGTGCTACAAAACAAAGTTAGATAACACATATACAAAATCTAACATGTAGCACTTATGAAAAATATCTATCCCCCCAAAAAAAAATTGACTAAGTAGCCAAGCCCCCAATGATGAAACAACCACATAAAGAGAACATCCATTCATAAAAGAAAATTGTCATACATAGGTATGACTACATAATAAACATGAAAAGAGACAACAAGAAGCATAAATCCCTAATGACTAGAGGCAAGCTTCATTTCCAAGAGGGGTCCTAAATGTTTATTGTTGAAAAACTAAACATGAACATGTTTAGTTTTGTGGGCTAGGAGGTGGTGGAGATGGTGACATCATTTGGAGTGGTGGTGGTGTAAGGAGGTGCTCCACATAGGAGAACATGAAATGAATCTCATCTCTCAAGAAGAAGATGAGGTTGCGGTTGTGGAGGCAACATAGGCAATTAGCACTATGTAAATCATAGGGATGAGGTTGAATAGGTTGACCCATGTATGGGGAAGGAGGTGGTGGTGAGTTTGTTGGTGATAGGGTTGGCATGGCATAATCCAATGGAGTGATGGGTGATAGGGTGTAGTCCATGGATGATGGCATGGTATTGAGAGAAGGAGATGATGAAGATATTGTGTAAGTAGAGGATATTTTGGAGGGTGCATTAGGTGGTGATGGTGAGTTGGGAGTGGCTTGGGAAGGTGGTGTCATGGCTTCATCATCTTTTGTAAGATCCACAAAGAGAGGTTTGGTGGGTGGTCTTATGGTTATCCTAGGTTTCTTTGAAATGTGAGTTATGGATCCTTGAGTAGAAGACACGGTGTATGTATGATGTGAGGTTGAAGATGAAGTGCAAGATAGGCTTGCAAAGGAGAAGCCTTATATAGGCAAAATGGATGAAATTTGAATTAAAGTGGATGGGAGTGTCCTATGGTGTAGCAAGGGAATCTTAGGGTGTATGTGAGGTTGCAAAATTTGCAGGTTTGAGGTTAGGGTTGCAGGGATTTAGGAGGAACAGTGAAAATTCGTCAAACAGGTACACGGTTCCTCTAAACATCACACAGTACCGTTAAATTTAACGGTACCGTGACACTATTTTCACGGATTTTCTTGTGTAGGCTAGTTTTGGGCAGCTAGAAGGATGTTTTCTAGGGGAACTAGTTCCTGGAAATGTTAGTGCCTCAAATCACTAAAGATTTATTTTCCTAATATGTCCCATATCAAGCTACTTCTAGCATATAAAGATTATCATCTAATTTGCCAAGATAATCGTACGCATGCAAACATAAGTGACAAAATAAGCTATCATCCAAATAATTCATGCAAGGGGATAGATTAAATATCAAGCATGAAAGATGACAAAGAGTATTAATCTCTAATATAATCTATCATAGATAAATCCTAATATTAATGTTAATCCCCTCCTAACTACTTATGACTTGAGCTTTCTCCCATTTTCATCACACTCTCGTCTTGAGCATGCATCTCATTCTCATGATTTGGATCATCAAAGGGTGCATGGTGGGTGGAGGATTCGGAAATGAGAATGGATGAGATATATGACTCGTTTAGGGGTTTAATGACGGGATCAAAAATTGAGTATTGAGGACCACTAAGGTATGGGTGATAGTGTATGAGGTGGTGATAAAGATGAGTTAGGAACATCCCATAGGGTATCAACTTGTTTTTGTTACCCTTGAGATGTATAATTCGCTTAGCGAAGAAGTATGCGAGATTGTATGGTTGTTGGGTTAGGAGACAGTAAATCACATGAGCACAACACGCCGGAAGTTGCTCACGGTTTCCTGTTAGACTTAGAACATTTTCTCGCAGGATGACTACCCAAGAAAGTAGTTCATGACGAACCTCATACAATGAATTTTCATTGGATTTGGGGAAGAGGAGGAGTACTTATAAGTACGAATGAGTTTGGTAAGTTCGGTTGGAGAGGGTATGTAGGAACAATATGGACTATCCTCTTCACGAAAGTTGAAGAGGGACTCAAGACACCAATCTTCAGTATAGGCACATTGCCCATGATTGGGAATTCGGAGAATTTGAGCAAATTGCTCAAGGGTTAGGAAAAATTTGAAATTTCGGACCCAAAACCAAAGTGACAAAGAGTGATCCTCGTTACGTACGAGTTCAACTTGTCGAAAGAATTCTAACACAAAACGAGGACAAATGTGCTCGTTGATGTGTAGTAAGCAATCGAATCCTATAGCTCTAAATGAAGTGTTGATATCCCTATGATAAATTAAGGACGGATCAACGACTCGACCTTCATGAAACCGACGGGTTTCAAGATTGACATATGCACGAATGTGGTTACCGGGTGTTGTGGATTCATGAGATATTCTACTCATGAGACATTATTGTTTCCTATAAGAAAATTTTAGGAAAAATTAGAATTTAGAGTACTTGCATTAGAGACACGTGCCTAGTGTGTGCCTATATGCAAACTATGTGGAGGTGCGGTAATCTCGACTCTAGAATTAAAAATAATGAGATTACCCAAACACTCCTAATTTACTTTTGCTCAAGCAAATATGTCGAAAAGTACATATTGATTATGTAATTCGATCAATATTCGTGAGATCATGTATGCATGAGAAAACTTTTTTAGTTTGCATCAACAATGCACGAAAAGCTTTTCATGAACCTAATTTCGTGAAATTTTTTGAAAACAGTGGAATTGGGGTGTTTGGCAACTTCAATGTTTTGGTGCCAAAAGTTTTGAAAAATTTGAGTGTTGATGACTTCTAATTGCAAGTTTCCTAGACATGAATATGTGATTCAATTTGGTTTATGAAAATCCTATGTAAAGGGAATCACATATTGTCTAATCTTTGTATAAAGACTCAAAAATTGAAAAGCCCCAATTCAATTTTCATGTATGAACAAACCCTAGACTCAAAATTAAAGAAAATTAAAGTAAGATAACTTACAATTTATGTTGAAAGAGAGAAAGTGATTGATAATTTTGAAAATCAATGTCTTGAATATGATCTTGAAGGGGTGTAATTGAATTTTGGAGTGTGAGGTTTGTATCAGATACACGGTTCCACGGTACCGTTAAATTTAACGGTGCCGTACCACCTTTAGTGGAGCCGTGATCTGATGGGATGAAATTTCGTCCCATTTTGATTTTTGACGAATAAGTCTCGCTGATTTAGTGAGACTTTTTGACACGAGGAAAGAATTTATACCTAATAAATTCTTTTGACGAGGGGAACCTAGTCTAGATGAGATGACTTCAAAGAGTCATGAGATGAGACACACGAGATGACTTCAATATTTCCCGTGAAATATTGACATAGTCATGAGATTTATGGAATATGTTCCATCATTCCTAGACCTAGACGAAGGTAATTGAAGGATTCTCGTTTGAGAGGTTTGGTTAGGATGTCGGCGATATTGTCTTGAGAAGGCACTTTCTCAATAGAAATATTTCCTTTCTGAACATTATCGCGAAGGAAGTGGTGACGAATTTTGATGTATTTAGTATGGGAGTGTTGAACGGGATTTTTGCTCAAGTCAATAGCACCTTTATTATCGCACATAATGGGGATGTCATCTAAATGGATGTCATAGTCATTAAGGGCTTGTTTCATCCATAGTGCTTGTTGACATGCCTTTTCAGCGCTTACGTACTCGGCTTCGGTCGTGGAGATAGCAAGAGCCATTTGTTTCTTGGAGAACCAAGAAGTTAAGCAACAACCTATGAAGGTACAAACGCCACTCGTACTTTTTCGATCCACATAATCTCCCGCATGATTAGAGTCGGCATAGACAACAGTTTCTACATCGGTCCCCTTGGGATAGAATAATCCCAAGTGTATAGTGCCTTTAATGTATTGGAAGATACGCTTAACCGCTTCAAGGTGAGAGGTTTTGGGATCCTCTTGGAAGCGAGCACAAAGGCAGACACTAAACATGATGTCGGGCCTACTTGCCGTGAGGTATAGCAAAATTCCTATCATACCTCTATACTTAGTGCTATCCACGGACTCACCTTCTTCATCTTTTGTGAGTTTTATTTCCATGGACATGGGAGTTTTCATGGGCTTAGACTCTTCTAAACTAAACTTCTTAAGTATCTCCTTACTATATTTAGATTGGTTAAAGAAGATACCATCTTCCATTTGTTTAATTTGTAAACCAAGGAAGAAATTTAATTCGCCCATCATGCTCATCTCAAACTCGTCACACATGATCTTAGAGAAATTATCGCACGGTTCTGGACAAGTTGAGCCAAATATGATTTCGTCGACATATATTTGACCAATGATGAGATGTGAATTACGTTTCTTTGTGAAAAGTGTGTTATCTACCACTCCCATGGTATATTCATGTTCGATCAAGAATGCCTTTAGTCTATCGTATCAAGCTTTAAGAGCTTGTTTGAGACCATAGAGTGCTTTCTTGAGTTTATAAACATGATTCGATTTCTCGAAATCAACGAATCCCGGAGGTTGTGCTACATATACCTCCTCGTTGATATAACCATTTAGGAATGCACTTTTCACATCCATTTGGTATAACTTAAAGTCTAAGGCACAAGCATAGTCAAGGAGTATCCTAATAGACTCTAATCTAGCTACGGGTTCATCGGTTTCATCGTAGTCTATTCCTTCTTGTTGGTTATAGCCTTGTGCTACCAACCTTGCCTTATTCCTAGTTACGACGCCATTTTTGTCGAGTTTATTCCTAAACACCCACTTAGTTCCTATGATGGTTTGATTCTTAGGAGGAGGTACTAAGTCCCAAACTTGGTTGGCGGTGAATTGATTAAGTTCCTCTTGCATCGTGACTACCCAACTTTCATCCTTAATCGCATCACTGACATTCTTAGGTTCTACGGTTGATATGAAACAAACGAAATTACTTTTGTTTTGGGCTTGTGACCTAAGGGTTCTTTGGTTAAGGTTTCCTATGACATTTTCAATGGGATGATTCTTGGATTCCTTAATGTTGACAACTTTGTCAACTTCAACTATTTCATCCTCAATGTCATCTTCTAAGGGTTTCTTGCCATTAACCTTAATGGCTTCATCCTCATCTAAGTCATCATCCACCAAGGGTGATGGCTTAGTTGATGGGGGACTTTCATCGAATGTCACGTTGAGTGACTCTTCGACCTTCATTGTTTCCTTGTTTAGGACTACATAGGCCTTACTATTTTGGGAGTATCCTAGGAAAACACCTTCGTAAGACTTTGGGTCAAACTTGGTGAGGTAGTCTTTAGTGTTTAGTATAAGCACTTGCTTCCAAACACTCTAAAATAATCAAGAGAAGGTTTTCTACCTTTCATGATTTCATATGGTGTTTTTCCTAACGTAGGTCTAATTAGAATCCTATTAAGTATGTAAGTTAAGGTGTCCACCGCATTACATCAAAAATTTTGCAGAATTGATTGTTTATTCAACATCGTTCTACTCATCTCTTGTAGAGTACGATTTTTCCACTCAACTACCCCATTTGATTGTGGAGTGCGTAGAGCCGAGAAATTGTGTGTAATACCATTAGCATCACAATATGCTCCAAATTGCACTCCATTATCAAATTCCCGACCATGATCCGTCCTAATAGAAACTTTTTTACATCCTAGTTGATTTTGTACTTTCTTACTAAAGATTTCAAATTCCTCAAAAGCTTGTGTTTTATTCTTGAGAAATCTAGTCCAAGTATACCTAGAGTAGTCATCAACTATCACTAGGGTGTAGTAGTTTCCTCCGTAGCTCCGTACGGCGGTTGGACCAAATAAGTCCATATAAAGGAGTTCTAGGCATCTAGAGGTCGAGACCATATTCTTAGCTTTGTGACTAGAATGAGCTTGTTTTCCACCTTTACAAGCGTCACAAAAGTGTTGATCAAACTTAATCTTAGGTAGGTTTCTAACTAGTTCCTTAGACGCCAATGATTGTATCAATCGCATATTGGCGTGACCTAATCTCCTATGCCATAGAGTTGAATTGTCATCTATGGTTGCTAAGCATATCCTATCCTGAGGCTTATTTCCTATTTTCATAACAAATAAGCCATTCCTCCTAACTCCTTTGCCTATGGTTTTACCATCCTTAATGATCTCACTAGCCTCTTCGGAGAATATAACTTTACACTTATTATCTACCATTTGACTAATGCTAAGCAAGTTAAATCCTAAGTTATCCACATGCTCAACATTTCTAATAGTGAGGGAGTTTTGAGTGATCGTACCTTTGCCTATAATGTTGCCCTTAAGTTTGCTACTGAAAGTGATATTACCTCCGTTGTATGCTTTGTATGATGAGAAAAGACTTCGGTTACCCGTCATATGATTAGTGCATCCACTATCCTTGATCCATTCGTCAGGCTCCAAGTCGATTCCCAAGCATATCTATTGAATAAGACAAACATTCAAACATTTGGTCCCCAATATCTCATGGGTCCAAAATTGTTAGCATTAAACATCCTATGCATTAGTTGCATTTGGTTAGGATGTTGGAACGGAGGACAAATTTCCCATGGTAAGTAACTTTGTAGTTGACGGTCATTCCAAGTTACGGGATAGTTACTTGGATAACTTTGTCTTCTAGAGTTACGTCTCGGTAGAGGAGTTCTTGACCGAGGTTTAGGAATATTTGTTTTTCTAGGTAGAGGAGTCTTAGACCTAGTGTCGGGTTTTATAAAGCCAGGCCTGGGGGTTGACACAGGTTTGTAAAAGCTTTTGGCTTCCTTTATACAAGCAATAGATACTTTGGTACCATTTACAACTATGTGTCTTGGTTTAGGAGTTGAATTATTTTTCAAATTCAACTCAGTTCTGTCTTCAGTAACACACGGTACCACGGTACCATTAACTTTAATGGTGCCATATGTACATTTAGTGGTGTCATCTGTTGTTTTGACAGAAACTTTGGGTTTGACAGATTCTACTTGTTTCGTTTTACTTGTCGAAGCATTATCTGTTTCTTTTTCAAACCTAATGATCCTAAATGTATTTTCTTTGAGTTTATCATTTTCTACTCGAAGGCTTATGCATGACCTGCATCCTACGTCTACTCCTTTATTTTTCTCAAGTCTTTTGACTTGATCTTTTAGTTCTAAAACTTGCATTTCGAGTTCATGCAATTATAACTTTAGTGATTTGTTTCTACCTAAAATTTTAGAACTAATCTCGCATAGTTTATTATATTCGTCATTTAGTGTGTTATCATCTATTGACAAATTATCATCACTATAATCAGGATAGTCGTAACGTACCTCATGAGAAGCTTGAGCCATTAGGCATGTTTCGTCCTTGGGCTTCTTCTCTTTGTCTTCACCGCTATCACTCCAAGAGCCTCCTATGAAAGCTCTTTGGTTGTTGGATTTCGGTGGTTTGGGACACTCTCCTATGAACTGATTAGGATCTCCACATCTAAAGCATTTCCTATTACTTGTCCCTTTCTTTTCAACTCAGTTCTTTTGTGATGTCTTCTTTTCATCACGAGGTTGCCTAACGAACCTACCTCTTCTCCTAAAGAACTTTTTAAAGTCCCTAACCGCTAACGCATATTCTTCATCTTCACTATCGGAACTCGAACATTCCTCATCACTAGACTCCATCTTGGCTTTCAAAGCTAGAGATCTAACTCTCTCACTTTTGCCTTTGACTATATCGGAGTCCTTCTTGATTATCATCTCGTGAACTTTCAAGTTTCCTATTAGTTCATCGAGTGATAATGTCGCCAAGTCCTTTGACTCTTCTATGGCGGTGACCTTTGCTCTCCATTTAGGATGTAGAGCCCTAAGAAACTTCCTAACATAATTCTTGCTAGAGAAAACCTTCATCAAGAGCTTTAAGACTAGTGATATTAGTATTAAATCTAGCAAAAGCATTATCTATTGACTCATCTTCCGCAATGAAAAATTGTTCATATTGTTGAACAAGAAGATCTATCTTGTTCTCTTTGACTTGGTTATTACCTTGGTGAGTGAGTAACAAAGTTTTCCAAATATCTTTTGCCGTATTACACATAAAAATTCTTTCAAATTCCTTTTTAGGCAAAGCATTGTAAATCATCATTTTAGCCTCATTATTTTTGGCTAGTTTTCTTTTAAGTTCATCACTTTGTTTATCATAAGAAACTATTTCATCCTTTTTAGTTTCCGGATTCTTTTGAATTGGTTGAAAGTCACCCTCGGTAATAACATGCCAAAGATCAATGTCTTTTGACTTCACATACGTTTCGAATCTTGTTTTCCAATATATAAAACAATCGGTTTCGAAAAGTGGTGGTCTTTGCATAGATTGCCCTTCTAGATATTTGTCGGAATCCTTTGATCGATTCAAGTTTTAAAATACAATTTACTTTAAAATCTTGACTAACCTGGCTCTGATACCAATTGTGGAAAACTAGAAGGGGGGATTGAATAGTTTTACCGGTTTTTAAGTTCTTTTAATTCTTTTAAGACTTCTTAAAAACTTTACTAATAGAAACCTTTGATTCGATTCTTATGTGCAATCAATCAACACCAATATGAACTACACACTAAACTAACTAATGATAAGTAATGAAAGTAAAGAGTAGAGATGGAAAGATCAAATCGGGACAAAGGATTTATAGTGGTTCAGCTACGAAGCTCTTCTTTGCTCTACTCCACTCCCCGAGTACCACACTCGAGAGTTTCAAGCACTATGTCAACAACCTCCCTTTAGGCGGAGAAAACCGTACACGTCGCTTATCCTATTTCCGACACTAAGCTAGATGTCGAGTGCTAATCTTAGCAAGCACCAATCTACCACGATCCACTTGATCCTTTACTACTTCACACAAGACTCGATCTACCCGATCTACCTATGATCCACTTGATCAATCACACAAGCCCAATGGCTTCAAGAGATCTTCAAGATCTCGACACGATCACAATGATCAACTCTCACTTCACTCAACCTATCCTATCTATCTTTGATCTTCTTGATCAATCACACTAGCCCAATGGCTTCAAGAGATAATCAATATCTCTATAAGATCACAATGATCTTCACTCACTCTCTCACAAAATAAAAATGATCTTGATGTATACTAGGATACAACAAGTGTGTAACAAATGTTACGACTTCCCTAACTACAACTATAACTCTTGTATCTTTTTGGATACCTTGAGTTCTTCTCTTGCTATTGAAGAGGAATGATAACACTATGTATCTACTTGGATACTTTGTGTTCTTCTCTTGCTATTGAAGAGGAATGAAGAGGATCTCTAAGTTGGATGATTGGATCACTCTTGAGCAAAAGAAAAACTAATCTAAATGATCAAAGAAAGAAAATGTGAAGAGAGTATTAAACTCAGAAAGTTCTATGTGAAAAAGGATGCCCAAGAACTGTGAATAGGGCTGGTATTTATAGGCAGAAAAAATCTGGCCGTTATATAGGGACGGCTCCACTAAATCACCCATGGCTCCACTAAATTTAGTGGAACCGTGGAGCTGTGTCAGACAAAGACGCTCCACTTTTTGTCTTTTCTGGTAAAAACTTATTTGGGGAAGTTTGGAGCTGATTTTGGGGGGGGGGGAATAGCTGTTATGTATTTTAAACTTATTTTTCCGTTAAAATATTTCTTAATTATTCAAAAATAATTTGTAAAGTATATTTTTGAAAGAAATGTTTTGTCACATAAAAATGTGATGTCTAAAACTCAAATTCACTTCTTTGATCATTAGTTAAGTTGTAAATTTGTTCTAGAGTGATTTGTGTAGAAACGGGATCTTCCGATTAAAAACTTGTTTACGTTAATTTTAACGTAACGTGTTTTCACATTTTGTCATCCTCAAAACGTGAAGTTATCGAAAGATAGAAATAATGTTTTTAGAACATTATTTGCATCAACACTCTAGACTAGACTTATATCTTTACTAGATTTTACTATTATCCTAGCCACGAGATGTGTGGAATAGTTCAAAGAAACTTGTTGTATTTTGGTTGTTGTACAACGAAATTACCAAGTATTGACTCTACTATATGGATATGGTTGTGCTATGTCTGATATCGGTCTATGTAGGCCAAAATTTTCATTCTATATATTCATGTGTGTTATGATTATATTTATGACATTTTCGTGGTTGCATCTTGTTGTGATTTCACTTCATTTATACATGTCATGGTTGCATATATGTGAGTGTGATGATCGTTACTACTTGTAAATTCTCATGGTCTCTTATGATTTTGAAGAAGTTATGTCGAAGCAAGCCGCTTTAGCCATGACACAAGCCACTGTTGAACAAATCATTGCCAAGAGCATAGCCACAGCCCACGCCAAAAATCTTACTCACGAGGAATTTATGGATTGCAATCCCCACACCTTTAGCAGAACTGAAGGCGCGAGAGGATTTTGCAAATGGGTCGAAAAAGTAGAAACAATATTTCGAGGTTGTAACGGTGGACTAAACATGTGCAGATAGTAGGGGTCGACGCTGCTTACTTAATCTCTTAGGAGAGACTAAAGAGGATGATCATTATAGAATATTGTTCAAGGAGCAAATTACTAGCAATGAAACAGGAAATCCTGGACCTTACTGTTGGTCCACGAATTGTATGTGGATCTCTAAGTAGCCTTGAATACATAGTATATGGTTGGGATAAATCCAAACCAGTCTAAATGAGAAACCCTTAACAATTGTTAATGTTAATGCGGAAACTTAACAAGAACAATGAAGAACACACACAGAGATAACACTAACTTCGTATATTACTTTTAATCACAATAGTGAAATTCGTACAACTCTCACACCAAACTAACAATCTTAGGGATCCTTTTATAACACCAAGGAAACCCTAATACTAACCGACTAAGAAGATATTCACAAATCTTCTATAAAGATACTTACACGTTTTGTATCTTTTCCTAACATATCTCTAACAAACTTTCCTTATAACATGACCAGACTTAACATAATAAGTCAACCAGACTTAATACAGACTACCAGACTTAACTTGTATTACCAGACCTAATTACGAAGAGAGACCTAACTCTGACATATTACCAGACCTAAGTTCGTCTTTTCTTGAATCGTATGATAATTCCCAACAATCCTCCCCTAACTTGATCTTCATGCTCCATGAACTTCAAGTTCTTCTGATTTAGCTTTCTGAGGATTGAATCTTGAATACTTTGAATTGTTTTTAGGTCTTGAACCTTTCTAGTAGCTTGAATCTTGATAAGCTCTTCTGATATGATCTTTGCAGCAACATTGACTATATGTACATCAAATTCATTTAAGTTTTAGGCTATTCTCATCACTTCCAGATGTGTTACCATCTGTGAGAGGTGAATCGTTGAAAATGTAATGGATTTGAAATATCTTTACCAATAGCCATTACCACTGGAGTAGCCAATGTTTTGGTGTGTAAGACCATGGTACATTAATAACCATATGATTTTTAGCAAATCATCAGCTTATCAACGGATTTGTTAAGTCTTTACCAAAAGCTGTTTGCTTCTGGACTAGCCAATTCTTTGATGGAAAAGCACCTCATCATGGTGAATTGATTACCATTTATGGTTTTCCAAAGCCTTTACCACAAGCCATAACCTTGTGGGCTAGCCAACTCTTTACTTATCTTAGATATGGTGAGTTGAATACCATACAATTTTTGGCAAATTGTCAACCATAAACGGATCTGAGCAATCTTTACCTGTAGCCGTTTGCTCAGGATTAGCCAGTCCTTGTGTGGATGAGACAAGGTGGACTGATAACCTTTTGATGTGTTAGTGCAAGGCACCTCCACCAAGTGAGAAGTTCCAATAGTCTCACTTAACAACTTGTGAAAATTCTTTCAAACATCCTCAAGCTACATCCCTTAATGACTGCAATTTTATTAAATCCAATATCTGCTCATATACATCATCCTTCTTCACAGCAGATAACTTTTTGTTTATCATATCTTTGCAAACACTTGATGACAGAGGATATTCCACTTCTGCAAGCATATAAATATCACCATCTTTTACAGACAAACAATGTACCTTGCAGTTATAGAAGTAGGTCCAGCTGGTAATCTTCTGCTGTTCAGGGAGTTTTTGCACTATATTTGACTCAGTTGGTGGCTCAAACATTACTTTCAAATTTCCCCAAAAGACTCTTGTAACATCATCTTCAGGTGGATTATCTCCAAATTTGATATTCACCACCTTGTATAGTTCCTTTAATTCCTCCCTGCTTATGTCATTTAAAATAGCAGCAAAATTCATATACATTATATTAGAATAATCTTCCCTAATAATCATATATGAAGCTCTTTCTCCAGCCATAATAATTTTATAGTTAACTATCTTAGCAGGTTTCTTTGAGCTTTCAATTGTTCCCATAGTGGCTCCTTCAGATGAAGGTTCTTCCTCAGATTCCTCTTCTTCAATCACTTTCTTCTATTTACTTTTTCTTTCCAAACCTTTTCTTCTTTGAAACACAATTGGCTTTACTATTTCAGCTTGCACTTCTTCTGATGACTTCTCAACTTCAGGTTGTATTTCAACCACTTTATCAGGTTCAATAACAAGTTTAGTCTCTTTAACCTTCCTGCCCTGAAAACAATATTTCTGCACATCATCATAATCAATAGCTTTATAACCTTGATCTCTCTCAAATGCTTTGAGATATGCAATTTGAATCTCCTCATATGACTTCCCTTTCATCTGTTCCAAAGATAGATGCATTTGATTCTTTAGATACATCTTCAAATCATGTTTCTTTTCTGCAATAGTCATCTTCTTGGGAATCTTTGATTTCTTCTGAAGCTTGAACTTTTCTAAGAATCCACCCAATGTATCATCATTAGCTCTTGCATTTATGAAGTCAGCTAACTGTTTGGATTGTTCATCAGCAGTTAAACCTTCAACGGTTAGAAGCTCCTCATATTTTGCTCTCACTTCATCATCAACATTGAGCAGCTTTGTAAATTCATCAGATTGTTCAGCCAATTGTCTTGCATAAACTGCATCTTGCCTCTTTTGTCTTTCTTCTTCAGCAATATCTTGTGCCTTAATCCTCTCAATTTCAGCCTCAGATGCTAGTTCTTCTCTTGTTTTTCTTTTAGACTTCTTTGGCTTTGAAGTTTCATCCACAACCTGCTTTCCTTCTCTTTGTGCAGAATGTTGCTCTTCATTACCAGAATTAAGTTCATTACCAGACTCTAAAGAACCAGACTTTCCTTCACCAGTATTAATTTCATTATCAGACTTTTCATCAGACATTGTCCCAAACTTTGCAATCTCTTCCTCAGCAGACAAAATTAACCTTCTTTTCTTCCTATCCTGTTTAATCTTGCCCATGGATTGAGCCAAAGTTTCTGCTACTTCCAGTGTCTCTGGACTGATGGTGGTGATAGGTTCTTGAACTGGTGTTTGAAGAATGTTTTCTTGTTCTTGTTCCAAATTCCTCCCCTGTTTGGAAGAATTTTCAGCTTCTCCCTCCTCATCATCAAAAGGAACACCCTTTTTCTTCATTGCCATTCCCATTTTCTTTACTTTTCGCACCAAAGTCACATAAGCTCTTCTGAGTGCCTCATTAGACTTCTCCAAAATAGCTATCTTCTTTTGCAGTTGAGGAACTAAAATGAGAAGATTTTCCACAGTTATTGGTGCATGTTCCTCCTCCCTTGCAGGACTTGGAACATTTGGTTGTGAAGGTGAAGATTGTGGGATAGGTGTAGGTATTCTTTCAGCAGATGGTGAGGGTGTAGCCGACCTAGATGATGCTTGGGCTTGTTCCTCACCAGGTTGCACTTGTGCAGCTCCAGATGTACCTGCATTGTTAGTACCAAGCATAGCAGCAAGCAAAGGTCTATGTGGCCCTTGAAAACCCCTTTTTATATTTGCAAAAAGTTTAGGAGTAAAGGCCACACTGATGTAAGGCACTTTATCCTTAGTTTCATAGTTCAAGACCATTTGCAAAAATCGTGGATACATTAAAAATTTAGGGTCCTTAGCATTTTTCACCATTCCTTCAAAAATTAGTTTGGAAAAATTAAATTTCCTTCCAAGTGATAAACAGACCAATGCAGAAGCAATTCTGCTTCCAAATTGATCCCATCCACCACTCTTGGGACTTACGCTTTGAAGTAAATGATGTACTAAAAACCTCCACTGTGGTGTAAAATGACTTTTCCAAAAGGTAAAACTTCCATCTGTGGGGTACCCAATGTTATCCAATCCCTCCAAAATATCATTACCAGGCAAATAAAATTCTCCTAAAGCATCATCCAATTGGAGACTTCCCCTAATGGAGGCTTCAGTAATGGTAAAACCATTTTTGTCAATAATTGCCCTTAAACATGGTGTCCCATCATCAAGAGTCTCAGAGGTAACCGACCCCCAGAACTGCTTAACAAGGGACTGATAAATAGTAGGATTATGAAGTAATGAATAACAAATGTAAGAACCTTTTAGGAAATCCACAATCTCCTCGAAACCTGCACTTTGATCTGGTTTCTTCAAGAAACCAACTTGATTATGCTTGTCAACAAACTTGAGGTTAGCCATGGATGAGTCAATGATTTAGGTCTGGTTGATTTGAAGGGTAGGGTTTGAAAATATTTGCGTATAAACAGAGTCGTGAGTCTAAAATAAAGATGATTTAAAATAGGAAGCAAATAAAGAATATAATATATCAAATTTTAGCCTTATATACTTCGTAAATATCTCTTTTTACTGAAAATAGTGCAACGGTGATATTTTAGATAAATCTTTATTACTCTGACCAGATCTAACGGTCATAATTTTAACACTACCCGACTTAAATTAGTCAACCAGGCCGAATCATAAACTTACCAGACCTAACCAAAAGAGTGGACTTTCACACTGATTTTAGCGAATGCAAGGCTTTACATCATCATCATTCCAATCTTTTCTGCAAAAATTAGTTCAACAACAAGAAAGGGAGACAAAAACCAATATATGCAAGAAAAGGTCAACACACAAGCTTCCAGATTTAACACTTAAGGCTACTCGATTTAAAAACTTGTACATTTGCCTCCCCTTAAATGTACATTACCTCCCCTTAAGTGTGAACTTTTTTTTTTTTTTTTTTTTTTTTTTTTTTTTTTTTTAACATTAAACTTAAACTAACAAATGAGAAAAAAATAAACATGGTCAACTTTCCAAAAATTTCAATTAATTACTCTTTGCCTGCAAGTATTAACCCATACACCAACCAAGCATTTAATAGCATTAAACCTTGATTTTTCCTATAAAACCACCCATTGTATTATCACAAAACCATCAAAAATCAAAAGAAAAACTTTATTAGTATAATGGATCCTTCCCACTCATAAATCATAGAGATTTCATTCGATTTTTCTTGGGATCCAAATGGCTCATCTTCTGATTCATCATCAGGAGGATGGGGTGGATATTTTCCACCAGGTTTCTCCTCAATAACAAAAGACAAAACAGCAAGGGAGACAATACTGAAACATTGGTTAGCAGCATATGATCACACTGAGAAAGAGCCAGAGGACTCTTCTTCAGAGGATGAAGCAGAGGAGACTTCAGAAGATATAACTTCTTCAGAGGAATCTTCTATTGATTATGAAGCAGAGACCTCCAAGACTGTGACATCCAAGAGCACCAAGGTTGTGCCTCATCCAACACCAAACAAGCAGGTTCTAGGACTCCTCAGTCTAAAGGTCAGAGACCTTATGGGTGAGAAGGGGACCAAGAAGACCATGCCTGATGTGAAGGATAAAGGCAAAGGGAAAAAGAAGATGTAGGTGTTGGTGTTTAGCTTGCTAGGGTTTAGGCTTTTGTCTTTTGATGTGCTATGATGGTGGTTGCCTTGTTTGTAACTTTGTAAATTGCATCCTTGAATGCAATCTCTTGTTAATAAATAAAAGCTCCATGGTTCTGTTGTTTTAATTTTCCACTTATGAATCACTTGTTTAATGAAGAGTTGACCACTGCAAAACAAAGTTAAGCACACACTACAAAGAAACAATTTTACTAGTAAAGTTGAAAACCATTAACTATTGAAAATAAGAATAACCATTTAGAACAGCAAGACTAAAAACAAACAAGTATACAAACTATACAAAGTTAAGAAAGAGAAATCAGTTTTTCTTAACAACCCAGGCCTGAGTGGGCTTGAGTCCTTTCTGTGGAGCAACATACTTGAAGGTTTTGTATGAATCTGCTCCAGTGAAACTATGTTTGGACTTATAGGTATACTCATTTTTAAATGGATTCCAAGCCCAGCATTCTGAGAGGTTATCAGCAGAACCCCCATTTGAATTTGTTTGATTTACAACTGGTCTTCTCACAGGTGAAGGTGATTTATAAAAATTATTTCTTTGAAACTTTGCATTCACCTGTGGCTTTTGAAATGGTTGTTTGGGTCTCACAGAATTAACATAACCAGTATTCACATTAGGCCTCATAAAATTACCATTTTGCCTATTCACATTAAAGTTCCTAAAGCTAGACCTAAAATTTTGTCTACCAGTATTAACATAAGAGTTAGGTCGGGTAGAGTAAAAATGTTGGGCTGGTATGGGATTAAACTGGTTGGCATGATTAATCCTGTTAGCATTATTCCAAACTGGTTTATTTGAACCATGACCAATATTAGCATTCATTCTCTTTTACTCAGCCTCTCTCTTCATTCTCTTTTCATGGAAGTCACAATCTCTTATTAAATGACTCAAACTTCCACACACAAAACATCTTTTAGGAGCATAAGTGTAACTACTCCTACTTTCTCTGTGAACACTATTGCTTCTAGGTGACTCATTAATATTAACAGATTCCCTAGGAGTTTTTATGTGCTGGGCACAACTAGGTTTGACTGTTTCAGGCTTTGGTTTAGTCACTACAGGTTTAGTTACAACAGGTTCACTTTCCTTAACAACCTTAGGTTTAGGATTCTCTTTTACCTCACTATTTGACTCAGACTTAGAGTGATCAGAGGAACCATCAATAGATCCTTCAGAGTCATTGGATTGACAAGAAGAATACTTACTGGTTTTGTCCTCTGAGGTGGTTGATTCAGGCACTTGAGGACCTTTCTTACCATACACAAAAAGTGAATCATCCAACTCTTCTTTTTCAAGAGGAGTATAGTCATCACTCAATGGTGGTGGTACTCCCTTAAAGTCACCAGTCTTAACAAACCTATTATACAATGGTTTGCCCGCATAATCATCTTCTCTAGACTTAAGGATTGCCTTTTTCTCATCTTCCTCATATCCTAAGCCACATTTTTTATTGGACTTTATTTGAGAATCCCAACATTTGAACAGGTTATTATTTGAATTGTTCCACTGATCTACCCATTTTCTCAACTCATCCCTCTCCTTTTGAATTCTAAGGCCCATTTGTCTATACCTTTTAAGCTTCTCATCTTGTTCATATATTTTATTAGCTTGAAAGTATAGTTTTTCATTTAAAGCAGCACGTTGGTTTTGAAGGGTGACCTTTTGTGCCTCTAGTGTTTTTATAGCATTTTTATGTGCTAAAAGATTTACTTTGTAATACCTGAAATTTGAAAACATGCAAAATGACCAAAATGCCCTTACAATTTTAAAAATTTATTAAAATGCATCTATAAGTCACCAAATAAATCCCAAACCTTCGGGAATGAACTAGATATGAATCTAAATAATTTTTGTGACTACATTTCAACATTTTAAAAAGTACAAAAATATGCAAATAATTATTATGGCCGGTTTTTAATTATTTCGTGTATTATTATAATTATTAATATAAAATAAATTAAAAAAATACA
Organism: Artemisia tridentata subsp. tridentata; assembly: GCA_021014915.2. Taxonomy (NCBI): domain Eukaryota; kingdom Viridiplantae; phylum Streptophyta; class Magnoliopsida; order Asterales; family Asteraceae; genus Artemisia; species Artemisia tridentata. The sequence continues at coordinate 401,724,134 of CP139508.1, forward strand.
AGATAAATGCAAATAAAATTAGGAAAAGATCACAATCAGTATTTGACCTTAAATAGGATTTCTTGGGCCGAAATTCTTGAATCCTTATCACTTATACACGTTTTTATAATTTATGTATATATATAATATACCGAAAACCTTAAAAACCCTTCATAAAATTCGATCTACTTCATACGATCTGGGGAAAACTCTTGGGCTATTTTTTTGGTGTTCTACAGCATCTAAGGAAGTTAGGAAAATTGATTATAATTTCGTGGGTTCATCCATTCGATCGCTAGACCTTTTTCCTGTCGAATTAAGTTAAACCGAGAGGTATAATTCTATATAACCCTTTCGTACGTTTGATTCTTCATGTTATATTTTTTCTTATGTTCTTATGATCACATATGACCTAAATAAAATGTATAATTCAAATCATGCATGATAGATCGATCGCTATAATTTTAGAGATCTAAAACGTGTGTAAAATCCAAAACAAGCTATACGATTTATCCAGGAGTTATGATTAATTATTTTGAACCTTATACGAACCATATGATCTGGTAAAAATGCTAATTCGAATTATAGAAGCCTAGATAGGTCGTGGTTAATTTATTTGTGTATCGAGTCTTATGAAAAACAAAGAAAAATTATAAAAACCCTAGAACCGATTAGGGTTAGGGTTTTGGGTGATGGATCTGGTCTAATTAATGCATATTAAGGATGTAGTAATGATTGTTTGATGATTGGTAACTTTAGGATTAGGGTTTATGAATTAAAAAGGTTATACGCCTAGAAAATAAAATAAGGAGGACTTGTTTTGCCAACTTTGAAACTTAAAGGTTATTTTTATAATGTTAATTAGATCAGTATAAATGTATAAAAATTATAAGATGAGGTCCTTAGGTGTAAAATATGCAAGATCATAATTTATTGGTTTATTTATGGTTCGAATTGGAAATTAATAAATTAGAGGGACTAAAAGTGTAAATTCAGGAAACTTATGATTTTTTTGTGTAAATAATGATGTTAGGAAGGTAATATGTAATTTTGGGTATTTATGGGGTCAAAGTGTAATTAAAATAAAGTAAGGATGTAAATTGTAAACTAAAAGGGACTAATTATGTAAATATGTGAAACATGGAGGTGTAATTCGTACCATATGATAGAGTGAGGGTATATTCTGTAATTTAGTAAACATAAGGGCTTGTGATGTAATTATGAGTATTAGTGAGGGTTAAATTGTAAATTATGTAATTATAAGGTCTATTTGGTAACTTTAATAACTAAAGGGTGTAAAGTGTAAATAATGAAACTTAAAGGACTAAAGATGTAATTCTGATTAAAAGATGTATTTAGAAATAGTAGCTTGTGATATTTCATTTAAAACCCTTAATTTTGATATGTTTACTTTTAAAACCCTAAGTTATGGAAACTTGACAAAATGAACCTTGAACTATCTTAACTTGCTAAAATGTACCCTACTTCCATAATAATATTAATGAATGACTTAACAGGAATTGATACTTAAATCTTTCTATTTGTGGGAACTTACTAAATAAGGACGCTTTCTAAAAATGAAAACTTACTTGAAATGGAAAGATAACTAAGAGTACTTTGTAATTCTTTTCTACTCCCCTAGGTGTGAAGAAGGAGTAACTCGATCTCTTTCAGCCTTTTGTCTTTGTTCTTTCTTGCTAATAAGGTACAGATATTCTGCCCTTTTTGTAAGGTGCCTTCGTTTCTCTTGATCTCTTGTTTTGATTCGTTTAGGATTCCCCAAACCATTGCTATGTTCCCCTTGTATTGTGAACCTTGATATGATCCACTTGACGTGAATTTTTGCTTTGAACCTTTGCTTTGATCTTTGCCTTGAACCACTATGAACCTTGATATGAACCTTGCCATAAAACCTTGACTTGAACCCTAGTATGCTTGATATTGTAATTGGATGAGAAAACCTTTTTATTTATTTATGAAATGTTTTAAGAAGACCATTTTTAAAACTAGCTTATTGAAAACTATTTTAAAGACTATTTTTATGAAAACCATTTTAAAAGATTATTTTATGGAAACTATTTTAAAAGGATTGTTTTCAAATGAACTTTTAGATTGAACCTTGACCTATTTATGGATATGACCTACTTGAACTAAAGTGAATTGAACCCATTGATATGTAAACACGAACTTGAAACTTGAACTGGACTTGTACACTTGACCTTGATCTTGACCCACAGTTTGAGACTACGAGCCATACTAGGCATGAGGGTTTCATGTCCTTGTCATTGATGCACCAATGACTTGACTTTTGGGTAGGAAAGTGATACCTATCCCGTCCCTGCCATGACTTGATACTTGACTTGCGCGTAGATGAAGACATTGTGGCAGCCTACAGGGGCGCATGGATGTATCCTAGATTTGGATTTGTACTTGACTTGACTTGATTACTTGTATTGTTAGTGACATGATGGGTGTGTGCGATACACGTCATTCACTCTTGGGAGCCCGCGACTCCAACCCTTGGAGGTATCCCCTCATATTATACTTGTCATACCGAGGTCACCCCTCCGTATACATGTATACTTGTTTACTTGACTTGATATGATATGTTCTGGGCTCGTAGAGGATTGCTGTATCTGTTTATCTTTCTGTTTACCTTACCTTTTTCAACTTGTACATTATTCCTTATTTGTTTCCTATGCCTTTACTCTTGATAACCGTTCTACATTTACATTTCGTAAACCTTAATCGTTATATCTGTTCACTGAGCTCTCGTAGCTCAGCCGCATTTTCTTTTCCTGCGGCAGGTATTTAAGCTAGGAAGCTGGGTTTTGCTTTGGGATGAGAGCAACTTTGAGTGAAGCATGGACCTTAGTACCTTAGTTCTACCATTTGAAATTTGACTTGTTATGCCTTCGTTTGGCACTTGATTGTTTAGTACTTCATTTATTTCTTTTCATTGTCTTGTTGAACTTGATATAAGTCTTGTTGGCTTATTATCTTTTGGTTTAATGTTAAGACTTCCGCTGTTTTATTATTACTTGTTCTGATGTGAAACCATAGCATTGTGACATCTTTGCCCTTCTCGGGTCGGGGTGTTACAATTTATGGTATCAGAGACAGGTTTGGTCCCTTAGGTTTCCCGAAAACCCTTAGGCTTAGACCATTGACCTGTGAGGATTGGGTAGACATTAGGTTTCCTTTCGCGCACTCTCTTTTCCTGTCCTGCTCTGTCATTTTCCCTTTGCTCTTACTAATCGTTTTGACAATCATTCAGATGGTGAGCACGCGATTTACCCAGTACACTAATGGGAATGATGGCCCTGATTTCGAGGCCATGATAGCTGCTGCTATGGCTGCTGCTCTTCCTGAGTTGGTGACCCAAGTCACCAATAACATCAGAAATGGGGCAAGTTCTTCTGGTGGTGGTGGTGATGCTCCACCCACTGCTCCTCCCACTGCTCCACCTGTCGGCCTTCATGTTTGGATCGAAAGGTTCAACAAACTCAAGCCTCTCTCCTTCAAGTCCGCTGCTACTCCCCATGAGGCAGAGGACTGGATTACCCACGTCGAGAAGTTGTTCAGGGTTCTCGGATGCGCTGACGAATTTAAAACTCGTTTGGCCACATTCAAGCTGGAGGGTGACGCTCTTAATTGGTGGACTACTCTTATTCAAGGAAAAGGAGATAACTATGCTGAGACCTGTTCTTGGGCGGACTTCACTGAGGTGTTCTATAGGCAGTATATTCCATTATCGGAGCAGTAGAGATACGAGAGAGATTATGCGACGATTCGTCAAGGGGATCGTAAGTCTTCTGGTGAGTTCATGCAGCGATTCTTGCGCTTGGCCAGCTTCGTTGGGCCGGAGGTTACTGGGGATGCTCATCGTCAGGCTCGTCATTTCAAGTGGGCATTGAAGAGGTGGGTACTAGATCGTGTTGTAAACTTTGAGTACGAAGATGTGGTTGCGGTTCAGGATGCTGCACGTAACATTGAATTGCTACATGCGGACGAGGGTTCTAATAAACGGGATAGAGATGGAAATCGAGTAAACTCCAAGGAGCAAAGTCGCCTGGACCAAGGATATGAGCAGCAAAGGCGATCTAATAGGAGTTCTGAATCACGAGATCAGGTGGATCGTAGTCATGATCAGAAAGGTTGGGATTCGAAGTCAAATTCTAATCAGGGTGGTGATCGTCACGGGCGCAGCGACAGTCAGAGGAAGTGGAAGGATCAGTCTTCCAGGGACTACCAGCAGAATCGGGTTTCTGGATCGAATACTCAGAAGGGATCAGCTGAGAAACTACCTACTCCAGTTAGTTGTGCTTATTGTGGGAAGTATCATTCGGGAGTTTGTCGTAAGGCTTCGGGTGCTTGCTATGGATGTGGATCCACGGGGCATATGGTGAAGGATTGCCCTAAGAATCCATCGGCACTTGAAAAATATCTTGATCCTCCTCCTCCTACTTCTAGTTCCGGTCGTGTTTTCATGCTTTCTCGTGACCAGGCAGGCAAGGCGTCTGGTATGTGATTGTTTCGTTTCCGTTCTATTTTCCTTTCCGTTTCCTTGCAAATTTCGAGGACGAAATTTTTTGTTAGAGGGGAAGAAGTTGTAATACCTGAAATTTGAAAACATGCAAAATGACCAAAATGCCCTTACAATTTTAAAAATTTATTAAAATGCATCTAAGTCACCAAATAAATCCCAAACCTTCGGGAATGAACTAGATATGAATCTAAATAATTTTTGTGACTACATTTCAACATTTTAAAAAGTACAAAAATATGGAAATAATTATTATGGCCGGTTTTTAATTATTTCGTGTATTATTATAATTATTAATACAAAATAAATTAAATAAATACAAGATAAATGCAAATAAAATTAGGAAAAGATTACAATCAGTATTTGACCTTAATTAGGATTGCTTGGGCTGAAATTCTTGAATCCTTATCACTTATACACGTTTTTATAATTTATGTATATATATAATATACCGAAAACCTTAAAAACCCTTCATAAAATTCGATCTACTTCATACGATCTGGGGAAAACTCTTGGGCTATTTTTCTGGTGTTCTACAGTGTCTAAGGAAGTTAGGAAAATTGATTATAATTTCATGGGTTCATCCATTCGATCGCTAGACCTTTTTCCTGTCGAATTAAGTTAAACCGAGAGGTATAATTCTATATAACCCTTTCGTACGTTTGATTCTTCATGTTATATTTTTTCTTATGTTCTTATGATCACATATGACCTAAATAAAATGTATAATTCAAATCATGCATGATAGATCGATCGCTATAATTTTAGAGATCTAAAACGTGTGTAAAATCCAAAACAAGCTATACGATTTATCCAGGAGTTATGATTAATTATTTTGAACCTTATACGAACCATATGATCTGGGAAAAATGCTAATTCGAATTATAGAAGCCTAGATAGGTCGTGGTTAATTTATTTGTGTATCGAGTCTTATGAAAAACAAAGAAAAATTATAAAAACCCTAGAACCGATTAGGGTTAGGGTTTTAGGTGATGGATCTGGTCTAATTAATGCATATTAAGGATGTAGTAATGATTTTTTGATGATTGGTAACTTTAGGATTAGGGTTTATGAATTAAAAAGGTTATACGCCTAGAAAATAAAATAAGGAGGACTTGTTTTGCCAACTTTGAAACTTAAAGGTTATTTTTATAATGTTAATTAGATCAGTATAAATGTATAAAAATTATAAGATGAGGTCCTTATGTGTAAAATATGCAAGATCATAATTTATTGGTTTATTTATGGTTCGAATTAGAAATTAATAAATTAGAGGGACTAAAAGTGTAAATTCAGGAAACTTATGATTGTTTTGTGTAAATAATGATGTTAGGGAGGTAATATGTAATTTTGGGTATTTATGGGGTCAAAGTGTAATTAAAATAAAGTAAGGATGTAAATTGTAAACTAAAAGGGACTAATTATGTAAATATGTGAAACATGGAGGTGTAATTCGTACCATATGATAGAGTGAGGGTATATTCTATAATTTAGTAAACATAAGGGCTTGTGATGTAATTATGAGTATTAGTGAGGGTTAAATTGTAAATTATGTAATTATAAGGTCTATTTGGTAACTTTAATAACTAAAGGGTGTAAAGTGTAAATAATGAAACTTAAAGGACTAAAGATGTAATTCTGATTAAAAGATGTATTTAGAAATAGTAGCTTGTGATATTTCATTTAAAACCATTAATTTTGATATGTTTACTTTTAAAACCCTAAGTTATGGAAACTTGACAAAATGAACCTTGAACTATCTTAACTTGCTAAAATGTACCCTACTTTCATAATAATATTAATGAATGACTTAACAGGAATTGATACTTAAATCTTTCTATTTATGGGAACTTACTAAATAAGGACGCTTTCTAAAAATGGAAACTTACTTGAAATGGAAAGATAACTAAGAGTACTTTGTAATTCTTTTCTACTCCCCTAGGTGTGAAGAAGGAGTAACTCGATCTCTTTCAGCCTTTTATCTTTGTTCTTTCTTGCTAATAAGGTACAGATATTCTGCCCTTTTTGTAAGGTGCCTTCGTTTCTCTTGATCTCTTGTTTTGATTCGTTTAGGATTCCCCAAACCATTGCTATGTTCCCCTTGTATTGTGAACCTTGATATGATCCACTTGACGTGAACTTTTGCTTTGAAACTTTGCTTTGATCTTTGCCTTGAACCACTATGAACCTTGATATGAACCTTGCCATAAAACCTTGACTTGAACCCTAGTATGCTTGATATTGTAATTGGATGAGAAAACCTTTTTATTTATTTATGAAATGTTTTAAGAAGACCATTTTTAAAACTAGCTTATTGAAAACTATTTTAAAGACTATTTTTATGAAAACCATTTTAAAAGATTATTTTATGGAAACTATTTTAAAAGGATTGTTTTTAGATGAACTTTTAGATTGAACCTTGACCTATTTATGGATATGACCTACTTGAACTAAAGTGAATTGAACCCATTGATATGTAAACACGAACTTGAAACTTGAACTGGACTTGTACACTTGACCTTGATCTTGACCCACAGTTTGAGACTACGAGCCATACTAGGCATGAGGGTTTCATGTCCTTGTCATTGATGCACCAATGACTTGACTTTTGGGTAGGAAAGTGATACCTATCCCGTCCCTGCCATGACTTGATACTTGACTTGCGCGTAGATGAAGACATTGTGGCAGCCTACAGGGGCGCATGGATGCATCCTAGATTTGGATTTGTACTTGACTTGACTTGATTACTTGTATTGTTAGTGACATGATGGGTGTGTGCGATACACGTCATTCACTCTTGGGAGCACGCGACTCCAACCCTTGGAGGTATCCCTTCATATTATACTTGGCATACCGAGGTCACCCCTCTGTATACATGTATACTTGTTTACTTGACTTGATATGATATGTTCTGGGCTCGTAGAGGATTGCTGTATCTGTTTATCTTTCTGTTTGCCTTACCTTGTTCAACTTGTACATTATTCCTTATTTGTTTCCTATGCCTTTACTCTTGATAACCGTTCTACATTTACATTTCGTGAACCTTTATTGCTGCTTGTTATCGTTATATCTGTTCACTGAGCTCTCGTAGCTCAGCCGCATTTTCTTTTCCTGCGGCAGGTATTTAAGCTAGGAAGCTGGGTTTTGCTTTGGGATGAGAGCAACTTTGAGTGAAGCATGGACCTTAGTACCTTAGTTCTACCATTTGAAATTTGACTTGTTATGCCTTCGTTTGGCACTTGATTGTTTAGTACTTCATTTATTTCTTTTCATTGTCTTGTTGAACTTGATATAAGTCTTGTTGGCTTATTATCTTTTGGTTTAATGTTTAGACTTCCGCTGTTTTATTATTACTTGTTCTGATGTGAAACCATAGCATTGTGACATCTTTGCCTTTCTCGGGTCAGGGTGTTACATACTTCTAGGTCACCTATTTGTCCTAACTGCTCATCACACAAAGCCTTAATATGATTATATGAATCAGTGCATAATTTAGAGCATAATGATACCTCATTACCAATGGCCATGAGAGCATGATCAGACTCCTCATTCACTCTTGGATGCTCACCCCAGTTGACTCCTCCAGCTTCCATTGTCAGCAAGCTCATCTGATTCTTTTCCATCTTCCCATCTTCATCTCTTTTCCCATCGGCAGGCTTCTTCTCTGGACAATCTCTTGAAAAATGTCCATGCTTGTGACAGTTGTAGTATTCAACTGTCCTCTTTGTGTATCCCACTGGTGATTTATTGTTGAAGTTGATGGTCCTTCCATATTGCTTCTGAAATCGTTTGACCCTTAAAGCAACCATGGCAATATGCCATTTTATGTCCATCCCCTCAACTTCAGCATCATTAATCTGTTCTAAATCTTCACTAATAAAGCTTTCATCTTCTGTTTGGTTGGCAAAGAAAGAATGGATCACCTCATCAGTAAAACTTGAAGCAGATCTTTCACTTGAAGGAGTTTCATAGCTACCAGACCTAACACTACCAGGTTTAACCTTGTAAGTGCTGCTTTTGTTTTGTGATACAAAAGCAACATTTGATGAACTGGTTGTTGCCTGAGTGTTGTTACTGATGTCCCTTTCAAACATCCTAAGATTATTGTAAAGGTCATCAGGTGTCATTGAATCTACTTCCTCCTTTATCCTCATCGCCACAGATACATTACCCCATTCTAATGGTAAAGATCTAAGGAACTTGTGGTTTGCATCCTCATTTGAAACTGCTGCACCATGAACTTCCAGCTGTGTTAACAGATGTTGAAATCTGTCATAGCCCTTCTCCAATCCTTCAATTTTTGAAACACTGAATGTCTCAAATTGCTGTTTAAGAATAGCCTTTTGCATCTTCTTGGAGTTTGCATTGCCTCCAAATCGTTTCTTGATAGCCTCCCACATCTCTTTAGCATCAACCATGCCATGGAACCTTTGCAGATGCTCCTTAGGAATAGCCATAAGAAGCAAGGTTCTGGCCTTCTTTTCCTTCTCCACAGCCCTAATCTCCTCAGCAGATACTGGTGGCATTATTCTCAGCTGCCCATCAGTCCCTTGTGAAATTCTTTTCTTAGAGTTTCCCCTTTGAATAACCTTCCATACATCACTGTCAATATACTCCAGATAATGTTCCATCTCCATGGCCCATATATCATATTCTTCTCTTTTCAGTAATGGAAGTTTTATGTTTTAGATTGTGGTTGTGGAAGGGATTAGTTGTTGTTGTGTTTGGGAGTTACTGGATTCAGTTTTTCCTTCATCTTCATGGTTTGATCTCTCATCCTCACTGTTATGGATTGAAAAAGTTTCAGTGTTGATAGGCTTTTCGGTCTCAGACATTGTGTAGGGTGAATTGAGTGAGAATAGGTTTTTGAGATTTAGTGTTCTTCGAATTCAGAGTCTCTCTTAAGGCTCTGATACCACTTGTTGGTCCACGAATTGTATGTGGATCTCTAAGTAGCCTTGAATACTTAGTAGATGGTTGGGATAAATCCAAACCAGTCTAAATGAGAAACCCTTAACAATTGTTAATGTTAATGCGGAAACTTAACAAGAACAATGAAGAACACACACAGAGATAACACTAACTTCGTATATTACTTTTAATCACAATAGTGAAATTCGTACAACTCTCACACCAAACTAACAATCTTAGGGATCCTTTTATAACACCAAGGAAACCCTAATACTAACCGACTAAGAAGATATTCACAAATCTTCTATAAAGATACTTACACGTTTTGTATCTTTTCCTAACATATCTCTAACAAACTTTCCATATAACACGACCATACTTAACATAATAAGTCAACCAGACTTAATACAGACTACCAGACTTAACTTGTATTACCAGACCTAATTACGAAGACAGACCTAACTCTGACATATTACCAGACCTAAGTTCGTCTTTTCTTGAATCATATGATAATTCCCAACACTTACCATGATAGGAGACGATCTTGCCAAATACACTGGTCGTTTTTACGAATTAGCACGGCTATGCCCAGCAATGGATGAACCGGAATGCAAGAAACTTGAGAGGTATATCGGGGGACTCTCCCCTGAAATTCGTCTGTTGGTCGCCTCATTAGAACCCGATACCATGCCTAAAGCTATACGTATGGCGATCGAGGCAAAGGAACACATAGCTCACACCAAGACCGTAGGAAACAATAATGACGAAAAACGAAAATGGAACAACAACAACCAAGGTGAAAGTGTTGCACAACAACCACCTAAGAGACAAGAAGTGGTGAAAGCTTGTGCTGCTTGGTCAAGTGATAAGAAAAGGTATGCTGGAACCTTACCTGAGTGCAACAAATGTAAGTGTCACCACACTGGACCTTGCCCCACTATATGTTGGAATTAAGGGCCGGTCATTAAGCTAAAGATTGTAGGGACCCTACCCCGGTAATTTGCTTTGGATATGGTGAAAAAGGACATCTTAGGAGTGATTGCCTAAAGCTGAGGAATCAAAATGGAGGAAGAACTAGTGGAGGAGCATACGCATTAATAGGAGGAGAAGCTTTCCAGGATCCTGTCGATGTTACGGGCAAGGATAATGTTTAAAGGAAAAGTTTCTGCTTGTATAAAAAGGCCGAAGTCTAAACCCTCTAGGGTTGTATTTTCCTATTGTACTTCACCTTATGAGGTTAGCGTAACCTAGTTGTAACCAGAACTTTTTTATCTAATGTAATCTCTATCTTTTATTATATCCATGATACTCACAACCTTCGTCTATTAAATTTTCTACTCCATTTATCTTATTCCTAAACATCTCGCGACAACATACCGCTATCCTATTAGGGGTTAGGCAAATTTCTTCTTTGACTATAGACTATTACCATTCCGTAAGATTCTCCCACACATCCTATAACCCATTCAACAAATTTTATCACAAGCTATTTTACTACCACTTCATAAAACTATTTCACATAATTTTACCTCAAGCTGTTTTACTACCACCTTAGGAAATTATTTCACAGGATTTTAAAATACGTTATATTACCATCAACTCATAAATTGATTTTCTAGCATTCTACCAACTATTTACTTCTATACGAACCGATTTTTCTTGTAAAAAAATAGAATAAAATAATTTTAGGCCACCTAAAAATTTTACCAAACAACATGTTGAACACCATCTAAAACTTTTGAGAAATATAATACTACTTTGACTAAACTGAGCATCGCATCATTAGTCCTCAATTATACATAGCCTGATCACCTATGTATAATTCAGGAAGGATTATGCCATGAAGAAAACAATCATCTTTTCAAAAATTCTTAATAACAATCTTCATTCAAAACATCAAAAAGCCAAGCTTTGTAACCAAATAAATTATTCATAAACATTCCTTTTGTTAAACCCTCTCTAGATGCCTACACCACTGGTTACCCACTCAACCGTTAAGTTGGATTTTTACCATTGACATTTCTAGGAAAGACTTTCCATTTACAAGGAGGATTCCATGACATAAGAAAACAACGAAAGGATTTCGGAACTACAAACAAGGACTAGAAATATACAATAAGTTGATTCATAACGCAACGGAAATCTTAAGAGCTCGTGAGGCAATCCAAACCACTATCTTTGGCATAGTCACCCAATCCTATCATTTCAGAAGTACTAGTTAGACCAAGTAAGATAACGAACCTATGTCATGATCCATTTTAGAAATGACCAAGTAAGTTGAATACTTATACCTGTAAGTCTTGCCTAATATAAACCAATAGGCATTATCCAACATCAGAAACAGGGCATTAGACATCTAATCATTCATGCAGACATACCTACCCGACTATTTCATCCTTTTTAACGCTTTCACTTCAAATGGATTTCTTTAAAATGCGATTATACAAATCATATATCTTGTAGGAAAATATTTTTCTAAAGTACCTATTTTGATGAGTAAATCCCTCTTGATCGGCCTATAACAAAACTATCGTACGTTAAGAAAGGTATAACATCAATCTTTACTAAACGGTTCTATTCACATCATGTCAAAAACCCGTCTATAAAACTTTGGGTCACATTTGAAAACAGTCCAATCTTGCATAACCACTTGTAAATTCATTTATTCAGAGAAAGATTTCATTTATTCAAACTTGTAAATTCATTTATTTAAACTTGTAAATTCATTTATTCAGAGAAAGATTTCAAACAAAACACTCCATATCGAGTCAAATTTTGAAAATCAACCACCTTACTAAAACACTTCATACATTTAGAATCTTGTGATTGACAAACAGTAGCATGGAAAATTCGATGAAGGAAATCTAGGGAGATACTATTGAACAATAGAATCTTAGTAATAAAGACTAAGCACCGTAGGCGAAGGAAGACTCATATCGTAACATTAGTTAGAGCAAGACACGAGGAATCAAAACTGTTACCATAGCTTTACCCTTCCAATAGCGTCCTTTTTGACAAACTTATGAGTGTAGAATTAGTCACGAAACATGTTGTACCAATTTCAAATACTCCCAATAAAAGGTAGTCGATACACCTCGGACTTCTGGCAATCCCTTTAAGATATTTTTACCCAATCAGATATAAGCACGATCTACCATCCTCAGACCAACGAACATAGAAGAGAACGATCCAAACACTATAGGACATGCTCCGCGCCGTATGACCAACTTTAAATTGTTTAGAGTAATCTTTTGACATTGACAGATTTCACCTTCAACGATAGTCATCACTCGAGTATAAAGACTGCACCCTTTAAGGCACCCTATGGTCGAAGTACCAATCACCTATTGACAGGCCGAAATCAGAAAAGCCCAACTCACTAGTCTAGGACTTATTCGTGAAACAACAAAGGAAAATCGTACAGATCAAGAATCAGTTACAAGCGACAAGAGAACAATAGAAAAGTTATGTCAATACAGGACGTGAATCATTGGAAATTAGGTCTCCCTAAGACTTGAACCATTGGGATTTTAGAGTTGGAGAATGAATTATGTTGAAAGTCTTGCCTTGAAAAGGCGTGATACAATTTGGGAAACGCGAGAAATTGAACCCTAGGTATATTGGACCATTTAAGATTCTAGCTAGAATGGGCAGAGTAGCTTATAGACTTGAACTTCCACCAGAACTCAGTAGTGTGCACAATACATTCCATGTTTCCAACCCCAAGAAGTGTTTATCCGACGAATCCCTTATCATTCCGTTAGGAGAAATTCAACTCGATGACAAACTTAACTTTATCAAAGGGTAGAAATTATGGATCATAATGTCAAGCAATTGAAACATAGAAGAATTCTTATCGTCAAAGTTCGCTGGAATTCTCACGAGGTTCCGAGTTCACTTGGGAACGAGAAGACCAGATCCATCAAAAGCATCTGTATCTCTTCACTGACCACACTCCAATGACCAACACTGACTGAATCTCGAGGACGAGATTCATTTTTATGGGTGGTAGACTATGACAACCCGCTAATTTACAGGTCAATACTATTCAACAAACTCGAATTTATTTTCTTGACATTTATTTCAGAACAATTCACATATAACTTTTTACTTGAACCAACGTGAAACTTAGAATATATTTCAAGTACACTAGGACTTAGGCTATATTTAGTCCACAATGCTCCAGTACCTTGCTCCTACTCCGGTTCACAATTTTAAACCCTAAAACAATTTCCTTTTCTTTAATTACTTACGGTTGTCAATTCAAAAAATGCTATTCGTAATTTAAAAATTTAACACCCGATATACCCAATCCTCCCAACGATTATTTCTAACGTATTTTTATACTTCCTAAAAGATTACCAAAGTTCCAAAAATATTTCCTTACGCCTAAGGTAAATTCTTTATATCTTACATTTAATTACGTATAACTTTCGTTAATCACCAAATCAACATACAACATATGCACACTTGTATCAAAACAAGTCTTTTACTCCCAATACTTCACATATGCCCCCCCTCCTCTTAATTTATAAGTATTGCTAGACAAAAATTCACATGGCATTAATTAGCCTACAAAAATCCATAAAACAAGGAGTCCGAAAACACAAAGGGTGGCTTGACTAAGCCAATGTCCCCCCTAGCCCCCCTAATCGGCCCAACCCCCTCAACATAGCCAATGATGATCTTGACTTAACTATTAACCCATTGAAAACCCTTAGTATAAATAGGTTACAATACCTTCATTTTACACCAACTAGTTCAAGGGCAAAAAAAAAGAAAGATATCACTCCCCATTTCATACATAAAGTCGACACACTCTAGGAGCAAGGAAGGAGAAATCTTGATTGTGGTTAAGTTCAAGCATAATTAGGGTACTCTAGCAAGGGTTTGGAACACTAATTCTTGGGTTAATCAAGTGTCTTACATTCTCATCTCACTAATCTCTTTTGTAAGTAATCTTACATTGTTAAACTTCATGTTTTTCATGTCATAATGCTAGTCCAAGTATATATACTTAGTTATCACTTTGTACATGTTGACAAAGCTTTAAATCCACAATGATCTTTTAACAAAAGGCTATGTTTTAAACAAGTTTTTATTACAAGTAAACTAGTTGGTATAACCTTAACAATAAAGTGAGGATGAAAACATCATATATATATATATATATATATATATATATATATATATATATATATATATATATATATATATATATATATATATATATATATATATATATATATATATATATGTTAGTGAACTTGTAATTTTTACCAACCTTGATGATCATTTACATGAACTCTTGAATATTGTTAAGTTTATTGTTAGATCACTTTTTTTATGTTGAGAAGTTGGTGGATGAACTAGAATTAGATTTGGAGTTGTTGTTAAGTGGTTATAATAACTAGAAGACTAAGAAAAATAGTTTGACACTTTGATAATGAATCTGTCCTGTTTTGATTAACACAGGAAACTCAGTAGCTTAGTGACAAGTTTAGGCTAGAAATATAGAAAATAGACTTTATAAAGAAAACGTAGCCGCTTGAATGAGTTAAAACGGGCTTATAATGAAAAAGATACGTTAGTTTCAATTTATGCGACGAAAACTAAATTTTCAGAAAATTGTTGAAGCTGTTAGGAATTTTGAGTAAAGAAAACTGATGATAGATGTTAACTAGACTAGTCGAGACCTTAGAAATCTGATAGTATACTTAAATACCTTCGCGGGGACAGGTAAAACTTAAGAAACGGAGCTACGATGAAAAAGTTATGGCCTAACGAAAGTTTACGACGACATATACGTTGACAGCTTATTTTTGCTATTAGAAAAAGCTGTTAGAAATGTGTAAAATGGATTTTTGGACACTTTAGAGTGTATTTTGGCTAAAACGGCGTAAACGAAAAAGGTAGAACATTATATACACTTATTAGTAGGGGTGTTCAAAAAATCCGAGAAACCGAAGAACCGAGCCGAACCGCTCAATCCGAAACCGAAAAAACCCGAAACCGAAGAAACCGAAACCGAAAAAAACCGAAACCGAAAAAACCCGCTTATCACGGTTCGGTTTCGGTTTTTATTTTTTGATATCCGCTGTTAACCGAACCGAACCATGATTAATACATGAAGATTTTTTTAACTAAATATTCAAATAATTGTACAAGTATTAATTATATTATTGCACTAATTTTATTGTATAATGCCTTTTTCGCTCCTAATGTGAACATTTCTAAACATTTATGTGTTAAAGTTGATAAATGTGATTGTAATCTATAAACGTCGAATAACTATTATTTTGTTAATTGATTATGTATGGATATTTGAATGCAATTATTCTAACGGGATAACTTTTATATAATTATTATCTATTAAATGTCATTTAATTTTACTAAAATGACATTTTACGTTTTAGAACATGTTATTGTTTAAAAGGTTAAACTCGATTAAATATCTAAAATGGTTAACCGTGACCCGAACCGCGGGTAACCGCTCATTTTGGGTACCCGCTTGTCCGGTTACACGCCTAGTACGGTTCGGTTTCGGATAGTAAAATTAGTTACCCCGCCCCGCAATGGATAATTTAAATCTTTCAACTAACCGAACCGAACCGCCCCGCGAACACCCCTACTTATTAGGCGCGTTAGAGATTTTCAAAATATCTATTAACAGGACGACTAAAATTTGATCACGAGATTAACAAGTTACGATTTCTAAAAAGGGTGATTTTCTAAATAAACGATCAAATTGACGCAACTATATTTTTGACGATAAACATTACAACAAACATGTACATGTGATAAAGCAGAGTATGAACTTGCATGCATGACCTTGTTTTCGAACCTAAGACATATGTATTATTTAGGTCGCGATTAGTGTTATCGGACTTAATATACCGTTTGCCAATTTACCAATCGGGATTTGCTTTTGCTAGGGTGAGTTTCATAGCCTCGATTTTTACATTGTTTATACATGATTTCCAAACCTTCGGGGTGGAAATACACTGCTTGTTTTTACATACGGGCACAAGTACTAAAACCGTTACTTTGCCTAATTTACCGCATTGACAATTAAGTCCCTACGAATCATGAACCGTTAATTACTTGTAAGCGCGGATGTTATGAATAGATCAATTTGGGTTGACACCCCGTCCGAGTTGGTCGCGCTAACCTGTCAAACGGACGCATATCATTCGGATTATTTCCGAGTGCCTGGCAAAAACTTATTTGGGGCATTATTATTATTATGCTTGATTTCATACCATTACGTCGAGCTTCATGGTCATGAGCTTAGGCACTGTATATATTATTTTTGGCTGTGACATTATATTTGTTGTAATTGTCTTGCTATTGAAATCTTGTGGTCCACATTACTGTTTAATTATACCTATGATCTCACCAACATTATTGTTGACCCTTTTAGCGTGTATTCTCAGGTAATTAGGTGATGATACACCTCTTTGTATGAAGCACTTTTGAGTCACATTTTGGAAGCACATCATGATGAAGATTTTCTCGCATTATTTATTGTTTGGTTATGTATTTAAATCTTACATTTTGATGGTGAACTCTGATATTTATGTTTTGTAAAACGTTATGTTTAAACCAAACGCTTGTTTTGAAACGACTCACTTAGAGGTCGTTCTTTATTCCTTGTACTTTGTTAACCATGTACGTTACGCCCCCGGAATTCCATTCCTCTGCAAACATAGATTTTGGGGGTGTGACAATAAACAATCAAACAACGAAACATGATTTTCTTTTTTTGACTGAACCTCATAGGGATAGCTTACTGATCGTCGAACACAAAAAAAAAACCATATGCATGCATTAAAGGTTTGCATGCATGTAACTTTGTATGTATACTATCGTCATCATGCATAGAATCGTCATCATGCATAGAATTCATTCTATGTATTTGTGTTGTCGATTAGCTGTAAAGGGAAAAGGGAACAAAACATATTTTGGTTTTGTTTGGCATTGTATCGATTGTATAGAGCTAGTAGAGTCCACCGAGAATAAGACCAAAGGGTATATTTATATAGCATTTAACCTTGCCCAACAAGTCATTGCTAGCACCTCCTTAAGTTCTAAAACTCGACACTCAACCCCCTCCTTTTTCCTTGTTCTACCGGTCGCAACCAACACGCCAAGGGTTTGGTTTTCGTACAACAGGTAACAGGTTTTACCCCTCATGTATTAGTTACTGATGCGTGGTGTTGCGACACGCCAAGGGTTTGGTTTTCTTACAACAGGTTTTACCTCTCGAGGGATTTCAAGAGGCTTGCAATCCCCACCAGGCAGTGTACCTGACCGATGTAGTATAGTGTAGTGGCAAGTACCGGGGGATTGATCGTTCTCTAGGGGAATAGTGTCGTTAGGATTGAAGAACTACTCTAATAGGTCTAAGGGTGAGGGAAGATTCTTTTTGTATTTTTTTATATTTTTTATAAAAGCAAGTAAAATCTCGGGTTTGAAAGAGTGGGCGGAATTAGTTGCTAGTCAACTAACCCAAATAACTACAATTGCAAATAAAATAAAATAACTGAAAATAAAAAGGTCGTGGAACTTATATGAAGAGAAATGTGTTTACTTAGATTTCCTTACTCCCTAACTATCTTTTACCGGTTGATTAGTGTGTATTAATTGCGTGGATGACGGGTGTATTCCTTAATACCAATCGTGGGGTGGCGTACGTACTTCCCCAACTCTATAAGCTCCTACTTCACTCCTATGTCGAGCCGGCTAAGAAGCTCCTAACATGGGATCACTAGAATTCGCTCATGCATTAAATACAACCATAAAAACCTTAGTACGCATTGGTTCATGTTTCTTAAGACGTTCAAGCAAGTTACCGTATAGGAGGTTAGCCAGTTTTCTTAAGCCTAACATCGATAAACAATCATCCAATACAATTAATAACACACCAACAACCAATAATCAATAGTTAGGTTTCATTAGATCTAAGCAAACACAAGATAAATCTAGCCTAACATGTTAAATAAAAGACAAGAACAAGATATAATCAAACAACACATAGACATATTGAATGATTAATTGATTACTTATCTTCAATTGAACATGGGAGATCCAAGGGTATAAAACCCTTAAAAGTAGCAGAAAAATCGTCTTAGGGTTTCTCCTCACAAAGTTGCACACTAATGACTAAAAATTATGAGAATATATATAGAAAATCAGATCTGACGGCGTCAAGTTATAGAGCTGACGCCGTCACCTCGCCGCGGTTAGGGTTTCTTGATGGCCTTCTTGACGCCGTCCCCTTTTAATCATCCAAAATCCTCTCTGGCGCGTCAAGGGTTGACGACGTCACAATGGTGCTTGACGCCGTCACAGGTACTTTTCCAGCCGATTTTGAGACTTTGTCGTTTTCTTCACTTTTATGCTCCAAAAACGTCCAAAATGCTTCCTTTTCCAGATTTCTTCTCCAAAGTACCTAAAATGACAAAAGGAACGATTTAGGGCAATATTTGATCAAATAAATACGATTTAGGGCTTAAATGACCCCTAAAAGCGGTACACTTTTCGCTTCATCAAATACCCTTACACTTGAGATTTGCTTGTCCTCAAGCAAATGCGCTTTTATTCTAATCAAAATGCAAGTTAGGGGTCATTTAACGCTAATATAAAAGTAATTACAACAAATAGTCGTTCCACTTTAATCATAATAAGCACGGAGATTACAGACTAGCACCTCACAAGTAGTGTTTAGATACTCACATCTCTCAGGTGTCATAAAAGTATATCTCATAAATGAAAATGAATAATATCTCTCACTACCTGTCATAGCAAATAGATTACCATAGGCTTGGGAAAGGATCAAAAACCTCCTCCACTAGGCGTAAGCACCTAAGATAAACTATCAAAGAGGGCTTTTAAACGGGTTATAACGTTAGGTGTAGGGATATGATAAACACGGTTTTGTTGGATAAGGGATATTTTACTGGTGGCGAGTTAAAGATCTTGATTAATTACATGTACAATATGGCTTTGCTAAGCCAAGACTAGACTCGACTTAAGCTAATGAAAAAAAAAATAAAAAAAAAATAACAAAAAGATAAAATAAACATAAAATGAAACGGGATGGTAGTCCGTATGTTTTTTCTACTTTTTTTTTTTTTTTTTTTTTTTTTTTTTTTTTTTTTTTTTTTTTTGCATGCACTCTTGCCCTACCATCCAAAATAATACATCGTAGGGGGGTTGTATCCCCCTTACACTTGAACTTTTACATAACTTTACAATTAACTATTCTAATGACTCGAATTAAGATAATCGAAACACTTGGAGTACTTTTAAAATATTTAGCACATATGGGGGTAATAACGTTGTTCTTCCCTATTACTCCATTACACTAGTACTTTACCCATGAGTCCCAATCGTCCCAAAACAATATGTACAAGGATATGACTCGACTTAGCAACCATGTAATCAATTAGATAATTAACTTGGGGTTTAAACAAATGTTGTCACAATAATGCACTAAAAATGAGTGCATACAAGGTAGGCTAAGGCGATTTGGGTGTACATTTAAGTGGGGTGTAAACAAATTCTTACTTTAAGTAAAATGCTTAAAGTTAGAAACGAAAAGATAGGCTCTGAGGGGTGTACTAGGGGTATCGTGTACTAAAAATGAGTACAACGCAAAGCGTGTGGGAGAATTACTTAACCAATGTAGCCAATGTAATTATAACAAAAACACAGGTGTAAAACAATGGGTTAATCCTAATGCCTCTTATCACGTAGTAAATCTAACTACACGAATGTAGTCTCACTTGTGGCCTCGGAATGGTCCTAACGCAAGTTCTAGAATCTAAGTGCTACCGGTACACACATCATAGCATAAATGCTTTTCCTACCAATTCTAGGGGCGAACCTCACATATTTGGGGGTGGAAATTTTTTTTAGTGGTACGGTTTTGTGCTAGTCATATAACTCCTATCCGTGAGACGCTCATTAAGACCAAAGTTTCACTCCTATATGTTGTAAAAAATTTTAAATTTGGCACTAAAATTGCCTTAACAGGTATTTCTCTCAGTTTTATTACACATCTACCATTAAACAAACGAAAAATCAAGCGTAATAGCATTCTCTAAGGTATCGTACTTTACCCCCCTTACACTTAAGATGAACATTGTCCCCAATGTTCA
Organism: Artemisia tridentata subsp. tridentata; assembly: GCA_021014915.2. Lineage (NCBI taxonomy): Eukaryota > Viridiplantae > Streptophyta > Magnoliopsida > Asterales > Asteraceae > Artemisia > Artemisia tridentata. The sequence goes on from CP139508.1 coordinate 401,744,735, forward strand.
AATAACAAGATGTAAAAGTAAATAAGGTAAAAGAATGAAATCAAATACTCCCCTGATTCGCTCGGTGGATAAAGAGGTAACATGGTTAGATCTTCTTCCAAGGTAATGTTGAAGCTTCAAGACTAAAGCAGCGCCAAAAGCTAGATTCCACATACATCTCCTTGTCCAAAATAACCTGTTAAACCTGAGAAAACAAACACGAAAACCTGCATAACATCGGCGGGATAAATCTGTATAAGGATATAATGCTTATGGAATGATTATTTTGCAGATTCCTGGAGTTTTTAAGTTAGAGATTTAATAAAGCATTTTATGATTCCGGAAGAAAAACAAAACTTTCAAAAAAAATTCCAGAAAACTGTTCCTGACGCCGTCAGAAGTGATCTGACAGATTTTTCATGTTAAGTTTCCGGAAAATTTCTGGAAAAACTCAATCCTTATTTCCTGGAAATCCTGCAAAATATCATTATGACTCGATACAAGCATTTGACTCAAACAATTACTAATATGTATGTTAATTTAATGTTGTTATGATTCATGTTCATTTGTTCTAATAAACCGATTTGGATTTCCCTTACACTTATCTTTTGCAAAATACCTTTATATGTAGTTAAGACGAAGTTAAAAACAAGATAAAGCATTTTCACAATTTAGTTTCGAACATGAATCAATAATAATAAAAATTAAACATACATACGGAAGCAAATAAAATCAAACAAAAAAATAAATAAACACACAAAGCAAATAAAGCTTGGGTTGCCTCCCAAGAAGCGCTTTTCTTTATTAACGAGTCTTGTAGCTAGACTCAAAGTCACGCTTATCTAGTGTCGCTTATGCTCACGTATCCGAGTGTGAGCCATCTAATTGTTGCCTCATCTTTCTTGTATTCATCATTCAGCTCCAGACATCCATGATAATATCTCTTATTTTTCTCATGTGGATATTTGAGCCCCTTTCTCTTATCATTCTCACTTAACAAGTCAATAGGCACAAGTCTATTGCAAGATTCAATGGAGAAGTTCTTAAACCTAGGATGTGATCGGGGCATTTGGTAAACAAAATCTTCATCCCCATCCGAGAATGTAATTAACCCGTCCACAAGTTTTTCGTCAAGGTTGGTCAACCTTTTGAAGGGTTCTCCAAAAATGACTTGGGTTAATTTGTTATCAATAAATTCTCCTAAGTTCTCCATAACCATAAAATCCACCAAATACACAAAACTTCCTACGAATACGTGTAGTGGCTTAATCCTAGCAACAATGTTATCTCCTTGATATTCTAGCTCATCTACCATGATTTTATTATAATTAGCGCGAGAGATAATGTTCATAGGCAAAGATGAGTTAAGATAAGCATGAAGACTATGATAACCAATCTTACATGGAAATTGCATGTTAAAGAGGCTATCCTTTTCGATCTTAGTCCTAGGGTCAACGTACTTAAAGGGATCAATTTCCTCTTTTCTCCATTCCTCGTTAACTACTTCTCCATTACCAGCATCCTCATCGGAGTCTGAGTCGTAAAATGGACTAACTGCATAGTCATTCTCATGGTCAGACTCCTCCATCTCAGAATTGTTACCAAAGTGGTGGTCGGGTGAAAGGTTGTTGTTTTCTACGATGGGGGCGGGAACGGGTAGTTGGAAGTTTGCACGGCGGAAAATAGGAATAACAGGGATCAAGCGATCACTATTACTCATGAGGTAGGTGGAAGGTGTCACAAACAAAAGTACAAAGAAATAAGATAGACTAAAGAAAACCTAGAAAAATAAAATAAAAATCTCACTAGAAAGGAATCTAGTGAGTAGACCTAATAAAATAAAAATTCAACCTAAACAATAACTATTCCCCGGCAGCGGCGCCAAAAACTTGATGCGTGGTTTTGCGACCTTACAACAGGTTTTACCTCTCGAGGGATCTCAAGAGGCTTGCAATCCCCACCAGGCAGTGTACCTGACCGATGAAGTATAGTGTAGTGGCAAGTACCGGGGGATTGATCGTTATCTAGGGGAATAGTGTCGTTAGGATTGAAAAACTACTCTAATAGGTCTAAGGGTGAGGGAAGATTCTTTTTGTATTTTTTTATATTTTTTATAAAAGCAAGTAAAATCTCGGGTTTGAAGGAGTGGGCGGAATTAGTTGCTAGCCAACTAACCCAAATAACTACAATTGCAAATAAAATAAAATAACTGAAAATAAAAAGGTCTTGGAACTTATATGAAGAGAAATGTGTTTACTTAGATTTCCTTACTCCCTAACTATCTTTTACCGGTGGATTAGTGTGTATTAATTGCGTGGATGACGGGTGTATTCCTTAATACCAATCGTGGGGTGGCGTACGTACTTCCCCAACTCTATAAGCTCCTACTTCACTCCTATGTCGAGCCGGCTAAGAAGCTCCTAACATGGGATCACTAGAATTCGCTCATGCATTAAATACAACCATAAAAACCTTAGTACGCATTGGTTCATGTTTCTTAAGACGTTCAAGCAAGTTACCGTATAGGAGGTTAGCCAGTTTTCTTAAGCCTAACATCGATAAACAATCATCCAATACAATTAATAACACACCAAAAACCAATAATCAATAGTTAGGTTTCATTAGATCTAAGCAAACACTAGATAAATCTAGCCTAACATGTTAAATAAAAGACAAGAACAAGATATAATCAAACAACACATAGACATATTGAATGATTAATTGATTACTTATCTTCAATTGAACATGGGAGATCCAAGGGTATAAAACCCTTAAAAGTAGCAGAAAAATCGTCTTAGGGTTTCTCCTCACAAAGTTGCACACTAATGACTAAAAATTATGAGAATATATATAGAAAACTTCTTTCAGATCTTTCGTCACTATAAGTGGAAAATGTTGTAGTGATAACCTACGGCAACATACTCTTTTTGTTCACATATTATATGGAGAAGAAATTGAGCTTAGTTAGGTGTTGAGAACAAATATATAATTTAACTGTGAAGGCTCATCGTGTAATCGAGCAGAAGTTTAGCTTCGCAAAAAATGTAAAACCCCCAAATTTACAGCAGCGGAACGATAGTGTCAAGGGGGTATTACTTCATAATATAGATCAAGGTATAGAAAACGACCTCTAAATGAGACGTTTTGAAATGTTACCATTCGAATTATTTAAATCAGAGTTAAAACATGGGATCCAAAGTAATGTTACATAGATGTTTTCAAGATGTGTCGAATGGTAAAAGATAAAGATAAGAGTCTCCAAGTATGCAAATGACTCTAAGATCCATGCATCCACTATCGCCTTAATAACCTGAGATAAACATGCTAAAAAGTGTCAACCAACGGTTGGTGAGTTCATAGAGTAAGTTTAGTTGTAAAGCATTGAATAAAGATTTCACAGCAAAGACATTGTAAATCCACTCAGTCCCAAGCCCCGCCCATACAAGACTTGCAACTTGTGTGTTTATAATTCACTGCTAAAGTATGAGTAGGACAGATGTGTATATGATTACTTGAATAAAATCACACAAAAGAGCATTATGCATAAACTACACATACTGAGAGCCTCTTCCCAAAGGTTACTGTGTGCCACTTCCCAAAGAATACTGGGTGCCACTTCCCAAAAAACTACTGAGAGCCACTTCCCAAAGACTACTGGGAGCCACTTCCCAAAGACAAGTATAAAAGCGTATCGTATCACAAAAGTATAAATTTTTGAGTACTTGTATTACAATGCAAATCATGTATTTGATAAATGAGTAAAGTGTTTCTAAGCATGTATCTCTCCCAAATAATTTAAATTGAATATAAAATAGTAAGAGTGGGGCTGTGACTTACCTTAGCTGTAAAGGTCAAGATAATGTTATGTTAAAAGTAACAGAGGAACGGCTCCAACACACGACCTGAATAATAGGGAAGTCTGAGATTTCAATGGTCTAAGATTTACTTGATGTGAATAATGATTGTGGAAAAACATCGGACAACGAATTAGATCGTAATGTGAATGGATGATATGCTTAAAATGCTTAAAGTTCAAAAATAATATTATATATAATATTATCATGTTTTTATGTTTATTGAGTCCGTAAATATCATTTCCTCGAAAGTTGGTGGTTGATAAGTTATGCGTAATCGTTAAAAATCACGTTATAATCATATATAAACGTAACGTTTGTCTTATATAATTATTACAAATTGTAAAAAGGACTTTTGAGAACAAAAATTTATAAAACACTTTATGAATTGTATTTAGAAATAAATTACTATTTGGTTCTTGAAGTTTCATGAAATTTACACTTTTAACCCTAATGGTGAAACATTCTCACCGTTAGTCCTTCGTTTGAAAATAATTACATTTTAAGTCCAAAAGGTTCCAATATGACAATTTATGACTTCTGTTTACTGTTTTAACATCATAAGTTAATAAAGTGACAGTTTAGTACACATTTATCCGAAAGTTACAATTTTAACCCAAATAGTAAAATATTTTGCATTTCAAGTCCAAAATTCACAAAACTTATATATTAAAATTTCTGAAAGTTACATCAGCCTTAAATAGCTTATTTGAGTTTGTAAAAACTGCTTATTACATAAAAGGGCTTATTTTTAGCTTATTGGGCTTTTAACGAGATAAAACAAAGCCTAATAATCGTTTATGATCCGAGGGGTTTCAAGCGAGTTTGGGCCTGGTCTTGGGCTTATTTCATGATCAATTTTTTTTTTCAAACTGCTTATAACAAGTGCTTATTGGGCTTAAAATCCCACTCGCTAATATTTATTAAATTTAAACTTTTTTGAAAGCTAGTTACTTGATCGATTTAAAAGGTATTAAAGAAGCTTATTAAAAGAGCTCTTTGTAACGGCTTCTTAGAGTGACTTATTGGTAATCGAGTGATTTAATTTAATCAATAGGTTGTTCGATTAGATTAGGTTTTATGGAACGATTTCTAAGCGAATAAGTTCATAAGTCCAAAAATAACAAAAGACATATATATGTTTGATGTTCAAACTGAGATAAAAACAAGTCTCGTTAAGTGTTAATATGATGAAATAAATGTCAAATAAATATAGAACTCGATTATCTAGCCATCCATTAAATAGGAGGTCGAATATGAATAAAAATGAATAACGAATGCTTGCAAAAATTAATAAAGAGCTAGGTGGTGATGTCGAATGAAATGAGTATGCATGAAATAAATAAAATCATAAGTATGAATAGATATGGGTTCGAACATCCTTACCACACCAAAAATGGTGGTGATATCACGTCGAAATGGACTAGTATTCGATGGTTTATGCACGAACTCGATAGAACTTCCACAAAAGAATCGAGATCAACACTTTATGTTTGGAAAATGGTTCGAAAGAATAGAACACAGCCATGTTTCCTTCGATTGGTTCTTGGCAGGAGGGCAAACTTAGAAAATATTGTGTGGGATATGTTTAAGTGTAAATGAGAGTGTGTATGTGAAAGTGTATGTGTGTTATACGTATATGCATATATGTATGTTGAATGTATAGTATTTTATGGGCAAGTTAAGGAGACTAGAGGACAAGATAAGAGGAGGGGGAATATAACTAGATAGGAAACTTGAGTGTTATGTCAAGTGGTGAGTATGGTTCGGTTATAAATCAAATGGCATACATATGTATTGTACTCGACATGTTTTAAAGGTCCACACAACATTTTAACGTGACCAAGTGAGTTATGAAGAGTGTGAAAATGTTTTTAGAAGTTCTTATGTCGACAATAATTTAAAACATATAGGTAAAAATGGGTTTGGTCGAATTTGAATTATCCCTTATATGATTTTTATATGTTGTCGAATGAGGCAAGCTTTGAAGTTTGTTTCGAGATCAAATGTTCGAATTAGACTTTGTACATTGTCAATCCTGATTCTTTGCAATGTAAAAAATCGAAATATGTAAAATAAAGTGTGGCTTGTGTGTCGAAATATAGAATAAAAGAGGTCAAGTGATGGTGTGTTGGGTCGATTTGTGTAAAAAATTAAATAAAACTTGGGCTGAAATTGTTGTTGGGTTGAGAAATATGTATTAGTGATCCATTTAGTGTTTAAAAGTTTATACTGGACTGTCGTGGTGCGTGTGTGAGCTCGTTCCGAAGTATCGTGAATCACGTAACAACGTTTGAATTATAGAATGTAATAAACAAAATTTTCAAATTTTGCTTGTAAAAATGGTTAAGTGAACAGTAATGATGAGTTAATACTAGATTAGTGTTCACTAATTACTGGGGAAATATACGGGTTGCTACAGTACCTAACCCTTATCATGAATCTCGTCCCGAGATTCAGTCTGTGTTATCCGTTGAAATGATGATAACGAATAGTCGATGTGTAAAGTTTGAAGTATTTAAGCAAAAACTTACATATCTAGGGTAGAATACTACTTGTCTATGGAAAACGTAGCCATTATTTGTTAGTTGCATCCAAATGTCCCAAATAGAATGGTCTACCACGAGGTGGACTGAGATGGACTCTAGGGTTTGGGTTATTTCCTTCAATTGCTAAAGCTAGATTTCCTTGTCTTTGTCTAGGTGCTCTATTCAAACTAGGACATGTATTCTTGAGGTGATCCGGGCTGTTACATTCATAGCATGTCCTTTATTATTCCTCATGTTGCCTGCATTTCGTGGTGCTCTACACTAATTTGTAAAATGACTGAACTGATTGCAGTTTGTACACTCACGGTAGGGCACAGACCCCGGGTGATGATAAGCACATTTAGCACACTTAGGGTGTGGACCCCCATATGCTTTCTGACCAGACCCAGTGGCCATAAAGGTTCTTGTTTTCTTGTTGTCAATCATGGGGACCGTTTGCTTGTCTGACTCATTCGTCCCTTTCCTTTTATCACTGTTCCTCAAAATTCCAGTCCTAATCATCTCATTTGTTAGAGTCCCTGCTCTCAATATTGCACTCTGAATTGTAGCCGGCTCAGTTGCTTTCACAGTTTCACGAATTTCGGGAACAAGACCATAGATGTATCTCTCGATTCTCCTTGATTCAGGGGTAACCAGATGAGGAACTAGTTTTGCTAACTCATGAAATCGATCTGTCTAGGCTGCATGACCAGCCCCTATCATTGTGTGATGCCAAAGTTCACCTTCCAGCTTCTGCATTTCGTTGTTCGGACAGTATTCCTCTTTTAGTAGTGCCTTGAAGTCTTCCCACATTATACCTACATTTACTTCTCTGCCTCTAGCTTGAATCTGCGTGTTCCACCATGTTAATGCTTTTCCTGATAGTGAGCATGCAGAATACTTCACTTTCTGATGCGTTCCACAGCTACTGATGTCGATCACTGACTCCATCTTTTCAATCCATCAGGTATACTCCAACGTACCTCCTTTACCGTCAAAATATATTGGCTTGCATGCCATAAATTCGTTATACATGCATCCAGTTGTGTGGTTGTTAGTATCATTTCCACCTACACCATTGGTGTCGTCATTTCTGCTTTCGTGGTTTCCCGAGTTGTTGATATGATTGCCAACTTGGGTGATAATAGTAGGTAGTAAGTTTTGAAACTGTTGAGCGATGATGGCGGCAAAATCAGGATTTCCACTGTCGTTGTTGTCATTGTTACTATTGCCTCAACCACCTCCTCTACCTCCACGTTCACTAGTTCTTCCACCCCTTAGTGTTGCACCCCCTCGGTTAGTGTTGCGGGCTGATCTCCTTGATGCCATTGTCTCTACATGAAAGGACATTTAGCGAACGTCAGAGATGAGGGAAAATTGTCGACTATCCAATCTATACTTAATGTCCTCACAAAGCCATATCACTAGCTGTTTTCCTAAAGGCGTGCCAATGCTGATTAACGTAAGCATGGTTACATATGTCCACGTGAGTCATGATGCATTTATAATTATGTTGGCCACCATAATTATAATTGCCTCCTTTCACACGTGTACATCTCACCAAACACACATATCTCAGCGATCGACGTTACTTAAATGGTGAAACGGTAGGGTGATTATCCCTCAAAAGTATCCTTAAGAGAAATCCCATCTTTGAGCAAAATCATCAAATTTTCTGCGGCTAAGTAATAACCTTTATTTAACTCAACCTCATGTCTCATCAAACAAGAACTGTCACAAGATCAAGTTAAATAGCCAGTTATTACTGAGCTCCACACTTTTAATGACTCGACTAAATTCTGAGATTCCCTTATTAGTACAAATACTATAACATCCAAAAGCGTGGATAATAACGGGAAAAGTTCTACGTATGCAAGGCGATATGGACGAGAGTCTCAATGTATGTAGTAGCCATAGTCTAGGCACTAAATGCAACCTAGTTCTCTATAACCAAGTCTCTGATACCAATCTGTAACACCCCCAAATTTACTGCAGCGGAACGATAGTGTCAAGGAGGTATTACTTCATAATATAGATCAAGGTACAGAAAACGACCTCTAAATGAGACGTTTTGAAATGTTACCATTCGAATTATTTAAATCAGAGTTAAAACATGGGATCCAAAGTAATGTTACATAGATGTTTTCAAGATGTGTCGAATGGTAAAAGATAAAGATAAGAGTCTCCAAGTATGCAAATAATTCTAAGATCCATGCATCCACTATCGCCTTAATAACCTGAGATAAACATGCTAAAAAGTGTCAACCAACGGTTGGTGAGTTCATAGAGTAAGTTTAGTTGTAGAGCATTGAATAAAGATTTCACAGCAAAGACATTGTAAATCCACTCAGTCCCAAGCCCCGCCCATACAAGACTTGAAACTTGTGTGTTTATAATTCACTGCTAAAGTATGAGTAGGACAGATGTGTATATGATTACTTGAATAAAATCACACAAAAGAGCATTATGCATAAACTACACATACTGAGAGCCTCTTCCCAAAGGTTACTGTGTGCCACTTCCTAAAGAATACTGGGTGCCACTTCCCAAAGAACTACTGGGAGCCACTTCCTAAAGACTACTGGGAACCACTTCCCAAAGACATTGTAAATCCACTCAGTCCCAAGCCCCGCCCATACAAGACTTGCAACCTGTGTGTTTACAATTCACTGCTAAAGTATGAGTAGGACAGATGTGTATATGATTACTTGAATAAAATCACACAAAAGAGCATTATGCATAAACTACACATACTGAGAGCCACTTCCCAAAGGTTACTGGGTGCCACTTCCCAAAGAATACTGGGTGCCACTTCCCAAAGAACTACTGGGAGCCACTTTCTAAAGACTACTAGGAACCACTTCCCAAAGACAAGTATAAAAGCGTATCGTATAACAAAAGTATAAATGTTTGAGTACTTGGATTACAATGAAAATCATGTATTTGATAAACGAGTAAAGTGTTTCTAAGCATGTATCTCCCCCAAATAGTTTAAATTGAATATAAAAGAGTAAGAGTGGGGCTATGACTCACCTTAGCTGTAAAGGTCAAGATAATGTTATGTCAAAAGTAGCATGGGAACGGCTCCAACACACAAGCTGAGTAATAGGGAAGTCTGAGATTTTAATGGTCTAAGATTTACTTGATGTGAATAATGATTGTGGAAAAACATCGGATAACGAATTGGATCGTGATGAGAATGGATGACATGCTTAAAATGCTTAAAGTTCAAAAATAATATTATATATAATATTATCATGTTTTTATGTTTATTGAGTCCGTAAATATCGTTTCCTCGAAAGTTGGTGGATGATAAGTTATGCGTAATCATTAGAAATCATGTTATAATCATATATAAACGTAACGTTTGTCTTATATAATTATTACGAATTGTAAAAAGGACTTTTTAGAACAAAAATTTATAAAACACTTTATGTAATTGTTTTTAGAAATAAATTACTGTTTGGTCCTTGAAGTTTAATGAAATTTACACTTTTAACACTAACGGTGAAATATTTGCATCGTTAGTCCTTCGTTTGAAAATAATTACATTTTAAGTCCAAAAGCTTCCAATATGACAATTTATGACTTCTGTTTACTGTTTTAACATTTCCTACCCATAAGTTAATAAAATGACAGTTTAGTACACGTTTATCCGAAAGTTACAATTTTAACCCAAATAGTAAAATATTTTGCATTTCAAGTCCAAAATTCACAAAACTTATATATTAAAATTTATGAAAGTTACATCAGCCTTAAATAGCTTATTTGAGTTTGTAAAAACTGCTTATTACGTAAAAGGGCTTATTTTTAGCTTATTGGACTTTTAACGAGATAAAGCAAAGCCCAATAAGCGTTTATGATCGTGTGTGCTTATTGGGCTTAAAAGCCCACTCGCAAATATTTATTAAGTTTAAACTATTTCGAGAGCTAGTTACTTGATCGATTTAAAAGGTATTAAATAGAGCTCTTTGTAACAGCTTTTTAGAGTGACTTATGGAGAATCGAGTGATGTAATTTAATCAATAGGTTGTTCGATTAGATTAGGTTTTATGGAACGATTTCTAAGCGAATAAGTTCATAAGTCCAAAAATAATAAAAGATATATATGTTTGATGTTCAAACTGAGATAAAAACAAGTCTCGTTAAATGTTAATATGATGAAATAAATGTCAAATAAATATAGAACTCGATTATCTAGCCATCCATTAAATAGGAGGTCGAATATGAGTAAAAATGAATAACGAATGCTTGCAAAAATTAATAGAGAGCTAGGTGGTGATGTCGAATGAAATGAGTATGCATGAAATAATTAAAATCATAAGTATGAATAGATATGGGTTCGAACAGCCTTACCACACCAAAAATGGTGGTGATATCACGTCAAAATGGACTAGTATTCGATGGTTTATGCACGAACTCGATAGAACTTCCACAAAAGAATCGAGATCAACACTTTATGTTTGGAAAATGGTTCAAAAGAATAGAACACAGCCATGTTTCTTTCGATTGGTTCTTGGCAGGAGGGCAAACTTAGAAAATATTGTGTGGGATATGTTTAAGTGTAAATGAGAGTGTGTATGTGAGAGTTCATGTGTCTTATACGTATATGCATATATGTATGTCGAATGTATAGTATTTTATGGGTAAGTTGAGGAGACAAGGGGACAAGATAAGAGGAGGGGGAATATAATTAGATAGGAAACTTGAGTGTTATGTCAAGTGGTGAGTATGGTTCGGTTATAAATCAAATGGCATATATATGTATTGTACTCGACATGTTTTAAATGTCCACACAACATTTTAACGTGACCAAGTGAGTTATGAAGAGTGTGAAAATGTTTTTAGAAGTTCTTATGTCGAGAATAATGTAAAACATATAGGTAAAATTAGGTTTGGTCGAATTTGAATTATCCCTTATATGATTTTTATATGTTGTCGAATGAGGCAAGCTTTGAAGTTTGTTTCAAGATCAAATGTTCGAATTAGACTTTGTACATTGTCAATCCTGATTCTTTTCAATGTAAGAAATCGAAATATGTAAAATAAAGTGTGGCTTGTGTGTCGAAATATAGAATAAAAGAGGTCAAGTGATGGTGTGTTGGGTCGATTTGTGTAAAAGAGAAAATAAAACTTGGGCTGAAATTGTTGTTGGGCTTGAATAGTGTTGGGTTGAGAAATATGTATTAGTGATCCGTTTAGTGTTTAAAAGTGTATACGGGACTGTTTTGGTGCGTGTGTGAGCTCGTTCCAAAGTATCGTGAATCACGTAACAACGTTTGAATTATAGAATGTAATAAACAAAATTTTCAAATTTTGCTCGTAAAAATGGTTAAGTGAACAGTAATGATGGGTTAATACTAGATTAGTGTTCACTAATTACTAGGGAAATCTATGGGCTGCTACAAAAAATATCGTCGAGCCAAGCTCACACTCTTGGTCTAACACTCGTGCAGCCCTAGCTATGGCCAATGACACTATTTTTGTTGAAAATTGAATCGTACTAAAAGTAAATCGGTTTTGCGAAAGTGGGTGGCGATTAACTTGTATCCCTACTGACCATGTTCCTTATAAGGTGCTTTTTTCATTTATTACAAAAGTATAGAAGAACTACACTTTAGCAACAACTTGAGACATACACACCATTGAACCATAATCTGAATGCTAACGTACATATGCAAAAACTTGAAATTGCGAACACTGAACTGAAAAATGCTTTCGAAGCCCCTCAAAAATACTTATCACCCATGCAAGTATGCAAGTGTGTAGCCAATGCACGTGAAACTTAAGTGCAAATTAAGATGCAATGTTTTCCATAACCTGATAACATCTGGAGGACATTCAAACTTTGATGCGAGTGAGACGTGGCTTAGTGTACTTAAGTGGTGGAATATTCAAAACCTCCAAGTCTCATCCAATTAGGACATCGCCATCCTAGTTGATCTAGCGGACCTTCATTCATCTCTAGCTATATCCCATTTTTGAAGTGGTGGTTCGATCTACGGCATGGATACTTTGAAGTTTTAAAAATGAATTTGTGTTTGGGACAAAGAGATCTAAATAAGATCTCATCTTTAATGACGTTAAACACATAACATATAATTGGATCTCCAATAGATATAGGTGTTAGAGTTAATGGAAAAATATTAATCGTGTATGTCTAGATTCGAACACGGGACCGAGGGATTGCACACTTTACGTATGATTGATCAAGTAAATAATTAATATGTATAATTATTGTATATATTAATTATTTGGACACGAAATGATAACTAACGGACGTTAAGTAATTAATGGAATTGACTAACGACCGTTAGGGAATAAAGGAAGGACCGTTAGTGAAATTTGGGGATTAGAAGGATCTAGAATACCCATCATTGGGTTGGATCCGATCGGCATTAAGGGTTTTAAACCCTAATCGGTTTGCTTTGGCCCCAAGATACCCATTCACTATAAATACAAATCAAGGGTTATTTGTTTTGTGACCTTGTGCATTGCTATAACCCTAAATTTGTGTTTTCTCTTCCTTGTTCTTAAAATCCGGTCAACTTCTTCTTCTTAGGGTCGAGCCATATTTTTCTTGTTAACAAAATATTGTTTTGGTCAACCGTGTTTATTCACTAGCATCAATACTTGATTGGTTATAGTACGTGTGTACAAGAGTTCGGTAATTACTTACTTTATTAATTAATCTTGGATTGTGAAACAAAAAGGTAAGGGGTTTCACGTTAATCCTATTTATTGATCAAGTGAAGAGAAGAGAAGAACAAAAGGTGTGTACCTATTTATTATTCGGTAATTCTTTATACGTGTTAAATAAAAGATCTTGCTTCCGCTATATGTGCTTTGATGTGTTTATTTATTTAGATGATTGTCATGCTATTTAAATTCCAAAAGTGGAATCATGAGCCAATTTAACTTGTAATTGTAATTACCTAAACGTATAATAAAAATCAATTCTTGATTTGTATACACATGTTAAGTCGATTTTTTTTTGGGTTTGTTTTTTAACATACAAATAAAAATCGAATAGAATTTAGGGATAGGGTTTCGACCCTATTTTAACTAATTAATTTAGTTTTGTAACCCTAAATTAAGAACATGTTGTGTTTATGTGTTTATTTGAGTAATAAAGGTTTCGTTCCTGGATAATCCATGATTCTTCATGCAAGGAATCATGGATTTATGTTTTTGTGCTACATGTTTTTTAGATAAATCTAAAATTAGGAAAGACCTAATCTATTAAATTAATGAATCAGTTATGTGCAGTATGGTATATAATTATTAAAGCTTACGCGGCCAATTAATTGGTGTCTGTGGTTCATTGGGTACAATGAGCTCGAAAACCAATGGGAGTTTTAGTAATTATATACATTAAAATTAACATAGTGATTATTAATATGATTTATCAAAAGGTTTGCATGTGGCTATATGATTTAAATTGTTAAGATCATATATGTGTTATTAAGTGTTTGTTTATTTTTTGTTAAATTACTTGATCTTTTTTGTTTAAATTATCTTGAATTGTAAGCAAAAAGAGGGTAATTTTTAGTATAAAAAATAAATGAACCTAATAACTATGAAACCTTTTGTGGTAAATTTTTTATTGCCAAGTCTTATGTGCCGATAGTGGTTCGCTTCGCACGGTAATTTGCTCCCAGGTGAGACTAGCAATTTAATAATTTATGACATAAATTTTTAAGCTTTAAAAATCTTAAACTTTTAATTGATTGATGCAACTGTACATAATGGTCGAAGCGGCGGACCTAATTTTGACAAACTATAAAGTGGGTATAAGGTTGGTTTCGCATAATATTGTGGCCTTAAAGAGACTCCATTCTGTCTCTCTGCTCGCCTGTGCGTCAAATTAGACTTACCAAGTATAACCATTATACATGTACGAAGCATCTTAAGGCAAAGTTGTAAGTTTCACAACGCCATCAATTAAAACTTTGTTGATTTAAGCTTACGAAAGAGTAAATATTTTTTTTTTTACATAAACATATGATACAAGATGAATGCATGACATCTTTGTACATATTTTTTTGATTACACACATCAAAAATTTAATACCCTTAAATTTAAGTTGTATGCCATCCAATGAAACGGAAACACCTGAGATTACATGCCTTCATCACTAGCAGCCTCAGCTGATGTGATGATCAAAGGATGGGAATCAAAGGGTAAATTGAGTACTTTCATTACTAGCAGCCTCAGCTGATGTGATGAAACTATGTCAATTTGCAGTTTCTTAAGTTGGTTAACTTAATTGAGTACCTTCATTACTAGCAGCCTCAGCTGATGTAATGAAGCTATGTCAAGGCATAAGGATTGGGATAAAACATGCTTACATTTGCAACTGAGGTTGGCAAAATATGTAAATCCCATGATTCTAGGAAATGCAACTTGATATTGGCAATTGAGTTCGACTCGTACCTTATTGAGTACTTTTATTACTAGCAGCCTCAGCTGATGTGATGAAACTATGTCAATTTGGATCCTAGTTTTCAGTGAAAATTAAATGGTTAAATGTAAATTTACCATGGGTATTTAATTTTCTTGAAAAATTGATTATCGAAAGTACTAACTTTTGAACTTATTTCTGTAGAAATGGCCCAATCCGACAACACTAATATGAACAACATGAGTTCTGCTTTCAAACAGATGATTGAAAGAGAAAAGTTGACTGGGACAAAGAATTTCAATGATTGGTACCGTTCTTTGAGGATTGTTCTTAGAATGGCCAAAAGATTTGAATATCTTAGTAAGCCTCTTCCTACAGCTCCTGTTGGTACTACATCTAATGCAGACCATGAAGAGTATAACATTGATTATGAGAAGCACAATGATGTGGCTTATCTTATGTTATCTGGAATGGACACTCAATTGCAAAATCAATTTGAGAACTATGGTCCCATGGACATGATCAATGAGCTCAAATGAATATTTGAGAAACCACCTATGGCAGAGTTATATGACTTTCTTGATTCTCTGCATAAGTGTAAGCAGGATGCTAGTAAACCAGTGAGTGCCCACGTATTGGAAATGAAAGGTTATTTGGACCAATTGGATGCACTCGGATGTGGTTACGTGCAAGATTTGCAAGTTGGCCTCATTAATCGATTCCTTAATGAGGAGTTGTTTGGTGACTTTGTGCGCAACTTCAATATGCATTGCACGGGGAAGACAATATGTGATTTACATGCAATGCTTATTGACTTTGAGAAAGGATTGTCAAAGAAGGCACCTACACCTGCTGTAATGGCAATTCAAGGTGGTAGGATTACTAAGCCCAACAAACCGCGACGCGCGAACAAGAAGAGGAAAGGTAAAGCTGACAAGGGCAAACAGGTTGTGACCTATCAGCAAGAGCCTAAGAAGCAGAATCCTCCTAAGAAGAAGGATCAAACCAAGAAGGGTTTACCTGCTTGTCACCACTGCAACACTCCTGGACATTGGAAGAGGAATTGTCCATTGCTGCTAGAGGAGTGTCGTGCGAATAAAAATAAGAAGGCTGTGAATGTCGCGAGCACTTCAGGTATTTTTATGATTGAATTATTTTCTTTTCCTCGTAAGCATAATGCCTGGGTCTATGACACGGGATGTGGTACTCATATTTGTAACACATCGCAGGGGCTTAGAGGAGCAAAGAAGCTGGGCTATGGAGAAAGCTACTTGTACGTGGGCAATGGCATACGCGCAGCAGTTGAAGCCATAGGGACATTCGATTTAGTTTTACCTTCGGGTTTAATACTAGTTTTGAATAATTGTCATTATGCACCGTCTATTATTAGAGGTGTTGTTTCAGTTTCTTTGTTAAAGGATAATGGTTTCGTTCACACATTTACTAATAATGGAATTTTGGTTTCTTTAAACAATGTTTTTTTACTTTAATGCAATTCCAATAAATGGTGTGTTTGAAATTGACATGGATAATCATGTGTCCAATGGAAATAATTCTATGTATGGCATTAGCAATAAGAGAATCAAGTTAGACTTGGATTCGTCTTATCTTTGGCGCTGTCGTCTTGCTCATATTGGCAAGAAACGCATGGAAAAGCTACAACATGATGGGCTTTTGTAAAATATCAATGATGATTCATTTGATAAATGCGAATCTTGCATATCTGGGAAGATGACAAGGAAACCTTTTTCACTTCAAATGGAAAGGGCTACAAATCTACTTGGAATAATACACACTGATGTGTGTGGTCCACTTAGACATGTGTCAAAACTCGGTGATACCTACTTCTTAACCTTTACGGATGACTATAGTCATTATGGTTGTGCTTATTTACTTAAAAATAAACATGAAGTCTTTGAGACATTCAAGGTTTTTAAAAGTGAAGTAGAATTACAACTCGGTAAGAAGATTAAAGCTCTTTGATCCGATAGAGGTGGTGAATATTTAAGCCAAGAGTTTAAAGATTATCTTGCTGAGTGTGGAATTGTCCAGCAACTCACATCTCCTTATACTCCACAGCAAAATGTTGTATCTGAAAGGAGAAATCATACATTGCTAGATATGGTACGATCTATGTTTAATCTGGCAACTCTTCCCTTATCCTTTTGGGAATATGCACTTGAAAGTGCTGTTCGCATATTGAATATGGTTCCGACAAAGAAGGTTGATAAGACTTCATATGAATTATGGACTGGAAAAGCTCCCAACTTGTCTTACTTAAAGGTCTGGGGTTTGAGGCGTTTGTTAAACGTGACTCACCAGATAAACTCCAACAAAGATCTGTTAAGTGTATCTTCGTAGGATACCCTAAGGAAACAAGGGGTTACTACTTTTACTTTCCACCAGAGAATAAAGTCATTGTGGCTAGGTATGGAGAATTCCTTGAGGAGAATCTCATATCTCAAGAATTCAGTGGGAGAGTTTATGATCTTGAAATTGATCAAGAAGATACGTCACCTTCTGAAAACACTAGCACACTTCCTGTGGAACCTGAAAGTTTAGGTCCTCCACCTGAAGTAGAAGTGGTACCCATTCGCAGATCTGTAAGAACTGTGAAAGCACCTGAGCATCTATGTCTGAACGTAGAATGCGAGGAAACTATACTAGGGGATCTTGATGAACCTACAGTTATAGGGCTGCCATTAATAGTCCTAAGAAGGATAAATGGCAGGTTGCTATGAATGGGGAAATGCAATCCATGAGAGACAATGAAGTCTGGATTGAAGTAGACCTTCCTCCCAATGCTAAGGTTGTTGGGAGTAAGTGGCTCTTCAAGAAGAAAACGGACATGGATGGCAATGTGCACACCTATAAAGCTCGTTTGGTGGCTAAAGGCTTTACCCAAACATATGGTGTTGACTACGAGGAGACCTTTTCTCCTATAGCTGACATTAGAGCTATTAGGATTCTCATAGCCATAGCTGCACACTATGATTATGAGATTTGGCAGATGGATGTTAAAACCGCCTTCCTGAATGGTCGCCTAGATGAAGACATCTATATGGCGCAACCTGAGGGGTTTGTGAATCCAGAATTTCCTGACCGTGTATGCAAACTTCAAAGATCCATTTATGGATTGAAGCAAGCATCACGTCAATGGAATAAGAGATTTGATGAGGAAATCAAAAGGTTTGGATTTACTCAAAATCTCGATGAGCCGTGTGTATACCACAAAGCTAGTGGGAGTGATGTTGTTTTCCTAGTTCTATATGTTGATGACATATTGATCATGGGTAAAAACATTCCAAGTTTACATGAGGTGAAAACCTATCTTGGGAAATGTTTTTCTATGAAAGATCTAGGAGAAGCAGCATACATTATAGGAATTAAGATCTACAGGGATAGATCAAGGTGGTTGATTGGTTTAAGCCAAAGTGCTTACATTGACAAGATATTGAAAAGATTCAATATGCAAAATTCCAAGAAGGGATTTTTGCCAATGCAAGTAGAACATGGCTTGAGTAGCAAAGCTTATGCTTCAACACCTGAAGAGGTGGAACGCATGAAGAGAATCCCATATGCTTCGGATGTGGGATCGATTATGTATGTGGTGCGATGTACAAGGCCCGATGTGGCATTTGCTCAGAACATTACCAGTCGTTATCAGCAGAACCCAGGTGAACTCCACTGGACTGCTGTGAAACATATTCTCAAGTATTTAAGATCTACGAGAGAAATGTTTTTAGTGTACGGGGGAAATCCAGAAGCAGAACTGTGTGTTACAGGTTACTGCGATGCATCCTGGAAGTGTGATAAAGATGATACGAAGTCTCAGACGGGTTATGTCTTTGTCGTCAATGGAGGTGCAGTGGATTGGAAGAGCAAGAAGCAGAGTACTATAGCGATGTCTGCAACAGAAAGTGAGTATATTGCTGCCTCAGAAGCCGCAATGGAAGCAGTCTGGATTAGGAAGTTCGTTTTAGGGCTTGGAGTTATGCCCTCAATCGAAAGACCTATAAAAATGTATTGTGACAACTCAGCTGCAATTACATTTACTAATGAGCCTGGAATCATGAAGGGCACCAGACATTTCCCGATCCGGTATCACTATGTTAGAGAACAAGTGGAGATAGGCGAGATCGAATTACTCAAAGTTCACACAGATGACAACTTAGCAGATCCATTAACGAAGGCTCTACCCGGAGGAAAGCTTAAACAACTTTCTGAAGGAATAGGACTTCGTTTAGCTGATAGTTTCATGCATATCTGTGATTAGTATTTGGATAATGGGATGTTGTAAAACAGTTAGTGTTTGAATGAAATAAGATAAAGTGTTATGTTTATTTATCATTTTCTTAATAATATATCCTATATTTGAATGTTTACATCCATGAATATATTTATATATCTAAACTGTCCGTTGTCGGTTAATGATATGGGAATATCATTAAATTAAGACAAACCTGAGTATTGGTAGAATATACTTGAAAGCATATTGATGCATTGGCATACCAATTTCACGTGATATTCAAAGATTTGAATATAGGACTTATCCCGACTTCATGAGTTTACTTTATGGATCTTGTCATTAAGTAAATCATGTGTATATAGTTATCATCAGACTTGAGATACCAGATAACTTTCATGCATGTAGTGCATTTCTGTAATTCAATTTAACGCTATACGTAACTGGTAGCTATACGGATTGTTTTCGGAAGTGTTGCAAAGTGCATGAGTTATGCTCGTAGTCAAGATAGAATTTGTTCCTTCAAATTTTATTTGGAGTTTAATACTGTTGGGCCCCTCGTGGGATTAATAAGATGTTTGTGTAGCCACACCCAAAGTCTCCCCTGAATGATTCAGAAGATTTGGTAATCTTATTTAATCATAAATAACGAGAAACAAAATATTAATAAAGAATGACTTAGATCCATATCTTTATTAATGTGGTATTAGAAACAAAATGATAAGTATGATGAGTTAGCATCAAATGGTTTTTCAGGAGACCACCACCCGAGTTGTGCTAGGGGCATTGGCGTGTTGCTAGACGCTAACCAATGTCATTACACTTTTAATAGATTTTCAAGTGGGAGCTGTTAGAGTTAATGGAAAAATATTAATCGTGTATGTCTAGATTCGAACACGGGACCGAGGGATCGCACACTTTACGTATAAATGATCAAGTAAATAATTAATATGTATAATTATTGTATATATTAATTATTTAGACACGAAATGATAACTAACGGACGTTAAGTAATTAACGGAATTGACTAACGACCGTTAGGGAATAAAGGAATGACCGTTAGTGAAATTTTGGGATTAGAAGGATCTAGAATACCCATCATTGGGTTGGATCCGATCGGCATTAAGGGTTCTAAACCCTAATCGGTTTGCTTTGGCCCCAAGATACCCATTCACTATAAATACAAATCAAGAGTTATTTATTTTGTGACCTTGTGCATTGCTATAACCCTAAATTTGTGTTTTCTCTTCCTTGTTCTTAAAATCCGGTCGACTTCTTCTTCTTAGGGTCGAACCATATTTTTCTTGTTAACAAAATATTGTTTTGGTTAACCGTGTTCATTCACTAGCATCAATACTTGATTGGTTATAGTACGTGTGTACAAGAGTTCGGTAATTACTTACTTTAGTAATTAAACTTGGATTGTGAAATAAAAAGGTAATGGGTTTCACGTTAATCCTATTTATTGATCCAGTTAAGAGAAGAGAAGAACAAAAAGTGTGTACCTATTTATTATTCGGTAATTCTTTATACGTGTTCAATAAAAGATCTTGCTTCCGCTATATGTGCTTTGATGTGTTTATTTATGTAGATGATTGTCATGCTATTTAAATTCCAACAATAGGATGACTTTTTGTAATTGAGTTGATCGAGTGGTTTTCAGACCCACATAACGCCCTTACCTCTTCGTAATATCTATCTAGCTTCTTGCTATCTTTATATTTTATCTCAATTTTCCGTTCAGGAAAAAAAGTTATGTGTTCACCAACAACTACAACGAAATGGCCAAGTTAAATTTGTATTTATGTCGAATATAACATCACACATTAGATGCTCTATTGAGCTAATTAACACTAGTATAAGTGACTCATTATTCTTTTACAAACTAAATAAACAACACAAAAGTTGAAACTAGTATAATTACATTCATTATATAAGAAATTTTAACAACAAATATATGAAAAACTGGTTGCATGTTCATATCAAAGTATATAGCACCCTCCACGATCACATGATTGTGGATATCCAACCACAACAGGACCATAGACATCATTACAAACAGGCCATGGATTCGGGTAAATTATTTGGCAAAGATCTTCGCAAGGCTTAGGATTAGGTTTAGGAGGATCGGGTTTCTTGGGTGGTCCAACGCTTACGATTTCTGCTATCTTTCCAATTTTTCTAACACGAGCGACAACACACACCGGATCAACATCTCCAATTACGATCAACATTTGTTTCTCTAAATCCGCTGATACTTCATCAATACCTATTACTTTCGTCACGGCCTTTAGCACTTTCGTCTTGCATGCTTGAGAATGCATGTTCACTTTCAGCTCTATTTTCTGACAAATGATATACTTTCATATCATTAGCAATGATGTAAAGATAATTAAAACGTAGCATATGAAGTGCTATACTAGAAGCATTACCTTAGACATCGTCTTTAGGCCAACGACAACTGCAATAACACAAACGATGAGCTACTGTTGTCCTTCGTGATACCTAGTACGTATATCTACCGACTGTATGTCAATTTGCACATCCACCACGACTATATATACATTGTATGTTTGGTGTACGAAACATATCAACTTGTCAATTTGCACATCCAACACGATTATATATAACCTAAGTCAAGAAACATATACTTAATTAACACCTTTTTATATAGGACTGAAAATGATGTTTATGAGACTCACTTGGGTTTAGTTTAATGCAATTGCTTGGATTAAGTAGCAACTATCATATTAAGAACCAATCATAAAGCAAATTAAAGGGTCAAAAGCATATTTATTTGATGATCTACCCTATTAAACTTATTCAAGTTGTTGAGTTACTAGTAGAGTGGTATTTGAAATAGTAGGTCGTCGTACTTTTGGAACCCTACTTATATGATATTAAAGTTATCCAATAATAAAATTAAATAAAAAATCTTATACGTAAACTTTACTACGGGTCACGGCAAGCTTCAAGATATCTACTTTCTCCAATTCTCCGTCTCAAAATTATCATATAACGGATAAAAAGGCAGTTAAGAAAAGTGTATTTATAACTTCTTTGAATTCTTTAAAAGAAACGAAAGGACAAATTTACCCTTTGACAATTAATTAATAATTTCTTTTAGTTTTGTAAAAAATAATTTTGATTAAAGGTAATTATATGGTAAACTTAAACTATTTAAACTTCTATTTTTAGTAATGAACAATTTTTTTGCGATAAAAAAGAATTTTTGCAATTATATTGGGGCGGAGGGAGTATTGGATTATGCATACTTTTACCTCAAAATTAGAATGATCAAAATTGTAATATTATGCGACAAATTTCACACAAAAGTTACTTACCGGTAATTTTATTTGTGATTTATAATCTCTTCTCTAACAAGAGAACATACAAAATGAACGATTAAATCTTTGAAAATTTTCAGTTGAGCCGATGAGAGCTCGATTTTGTCACGTAGTAGATATGACGTCATCTCATTGACCAATAAAAAGTCAAAATTGAAGTAATTTGCTCAAACTCATCTAAATTTCATACAACAACAAAATATGTATAAAAACACATATATCGATTTTGTAAAAAATGAAGAAATAAATAAATAACGAAAGGGTAATTAATAAAAAAAAATTGTTGTTAAATTTAAAAAAAAATTATATGAATTTTAAGTAAACTTGTCATTTTTCATTTTTTTAATAACTTTATAATTTTATTAAGTACCTCTTATACATTATATATATACTTTTAAAAAAACCAACCCATATGTTGTTGTAATGTAAACCTATATAATAAAAGGTTTTAGCAAATAAAAGATTTGAGCAAATCTGACTGTGATAGTGTTGATCCCAGTTGAACTAGATCGAATTGCATAGCTTGTAAAGGTTTAGTTATATTAGATAAATCTAACACAACTATAGTAGAAACTGTGCTTGAATGTATTAAAGATTATGTGGAATATAATCTTTAATATTAAGAAGAATTGTTAATGAAACGGTAATTCAATGAACCTATGATTCAACAAACGAACAAGCTTCAATATTATTAATAATAATACGAATACTCTCAAAGTATTAGAGTTACAAAACCTTGAAGCTAAGAGTTATATGATTTATGTGTATCTTACTCTATGCCTTATGACCTCCTTTCATACACCAAGGAGTCCTACACGACTTACAATACTTTTCTAAGTATATCAAATCTTTTCTATAAATATTTAATACATATCACATAATATGTCTTAACAAAATGCCTAACAATATTAACTTAGGTAACCAAGAGTCTTAACTTCGAACAACACTAAATTTGTACTAGCAGTCTTAACTTTACTTCGTAGCTGTAACTTCACTTAGCAGTCTTAACTTTATCTGAGGAGCAGTAACATCAATATGAGCAGTAGTTGATCAAACAGCTTCAAAAAGGCTTTTAATCCCAACAATCCTCCCCTAAACTTGATATTCTTCTTCAAAATCATCAAATTTCTTCATTTAAAGCTTAATAAACAACAGGAGGATGCTTCCAAACACTTCATTTCTTTTTAAGCTGTTTCACCATTTTCCTACAAAGTGTCACAACTCGCAATTTCAGGTCATTTTCCAAACCTCGACAATTTACTATTCATGAGTTACTATTCATCATTTCACTATTCACCGATCACTATTCATCATTTCACTATTCATCGCTTTTTGAAGTCAGTTTGAGACTTTGAGAAGTCGTCAAAAATTTTACTATTCACGTGACACTATTCATTCCCGGAGGGAAATCACTATTCATGGGCATCATTCATCATGTTGTAAACTTGGTTTACGGGTACTCAAATGCGCGCAACCAGTTAGGTTTAGCTGCGTATTCATGCATCATCAGTAAAGACACATCATACAGACTAAAGTAGTCTGCATATCATCAGTAACATCATTATCATATCAGTTCATGCATGGGTTTGTGTGATTTTCATTAACGTATGCGTAATTGTTTAATTAACGTTACCACTCAGTCATTTCTACTAACATTATACCCAATACTCCCGACTATGATCCTAATACATTTTCAAACTAATTATAATGATATAGAGATTATATTATTAATTTACCCGGTATTTTTAAACCAATCGTTATATTTTTCGTTTGACGCTTATAACTCCATCAGTTTACGAAATTTCAATCCGATAATCATTCTAACACCCGATTCTTGCAAGGAATATGATTTTACAATTTTTACAATTTCTTCGTATTTTATTTCACCTCATTATGATTTATTTCTAGTTAACTCGGTACCCGATAACACATAATGTATACCTTAAACTAGCTAAATCTAATTAAATGGGGACATGAGCATTAATTCACATCAAATCTCTTCCACTTTGCCCACATGTGCCGCCCCCTAGCTCTCCCACTTCTCATTAGCACTTGATTAATAAAACAAAACCCATTAATGCATTAACTTGATTTAATTTCCATAACATCTCATTTCCCTAAATCAACTAGCAAAGTTAACACACATTCTCTCCTTTTCTCTCTTCCCCATTCGGCCAAGACAAGAACATCAAGAACAATCCATCAATTTTTCAAGATAAAGTTATAATCAAGCTCCATTTACCTTCCTTGTTAAGGTTTTGTGATTAAATCTCAAAGTTTCATACACATTTCTCATCAAAACTCATCAAATATCCAAGTAAGTTTCAAGAACACATTTTCATCATCTTATACTTTCATTTGATTCATATGTTTATGTATTTTCAAGTTATACTAGTTAATCATGCAACATATTTATGTTTTAGATACCACTTTGCACATAAACTATCTTTAACACTAGATCTATAAGTTTCACTAATGATCTCATGAAAACCACCAAGGTTGGTGATGTTTAGGACCTCATGACACCATAAGAAGGTGTATGGTAGGATTTGCGAACTTGTGGAGTTGATTTGAAGTGGTATGATCAAGTTTAGAACCAAGAAAATGAGTTTTAACAAGTATATATAAGGGTCTGTCAAAAAACATGTAAACTGGAAAACTCGGAAAATGTTGAACTATTTTGGCCTTCATATTCAGAAATTTCTTTCAAAAACGAAACCGTGGCCGCTTGAATCACTAAAAACCGACTTATAACGAAGGAGATATGATTTTTCAAAGTTAGACGACGAAAACTAAAATTCTGAAAATTTAGTTGCTGATTGCCGAGATTCAAAAGACAAAACGAGGCATTAGACGTGATCTAGACGACCCGACCTACTGATATTATGTTAGTTCACGTTTATACGAAGCCGTGGAGGTAAAGAACGTAGAAAACAAGTTTATAACGACCGAGATATTCACGTTTGAAGCCCGACGTACCATGTTTATTTTGACAGCCCACTATTAAAAAGTATTTTAAGTATAAAAACTAGTGTTTTTGCGAGAACATAACATTGATAGCCGATGCTCTAATTGATCGAGGCGTGTATAATCAAAAGTTAAATGAAACAACATTAATACATTGTTACAAGGTTTTCAAAAACGTCGAGTTTGATCACTAACACTACGTACAATATTTCACGACTAGTTTTACGAGGCCATTTTGGACATATTTTCACAAGTTAAGGAAAATATTAAATTGCGATGAAATCAAATGGGTCGTCAGGCCAATAGATCTATTCACTATATTCGCGCTCACCCTGCGGGTGACTAATGGTGCATGATATGAGGGTCTTTCAATAATAAATACAATCATAATAATAAGGGACAGTTAGCCTAGTGCAATAACAATCAGGAAAAATACTTGTGTTCGGTTTGATAGCATGCATCTCCCCACATATTTGGAAAAACGTAAAGGAAAAGTGGGACTATAAACTCGCCTGAACAGTCTGGATGGAAAACAAAGTTTAAACAAAGTTGATAAACGTCTCCGGCTCGCAACCTGGGTTGGTTATGTCAAGTTTCAGTAATCGTTTTTGAATATAGATAAGTTTAATTGTTCTTTTTGTAATGTTTTTGCTTATTGATTAAATGTTAAATTTTGAAACAACATGAAGTCTCTTCAAAAGTTATAAGATTTTATATTTTTCCTCATTTTTATGTTTTTGTTCCGTTCGTTCGTTAATTAGATACCTCGTTCGTTCGTTATCGAAGAAAACGTATTTTAGTTTATTTAAAATAATACTAATAAGAATAATAATAATAATAGTTTTAATAATAATAATAATAATAATAATACTAAGAATAATAATAAAAATTAATTATTAATAATTATTATTATAGAAGAAGTTACACTTTAAACCCTTTAGTTTCATACGTTGACAACTTTTACCCCTATAGTTTCAAAAATGACACTTTTTACCCCTAGGGTTTAGGTCGATTGTATACCAAATCCTTATTATTATTTTAGTTAAAGTTTTGACAAAAATTACCCCTGAGACTCCCGTCGCGTTTCACATGATGCGTGGTTTTGCGACCTTACAACAGGTTTTACCTCTCGAGGGATCTCAAGAGGCTTACAACCCCACCAGGCAGTGTACCTGACCGATGTAGTATAGTGTAGTGGTAAGTACGGGGGATTGATCGTTCTCCACAGGGAATAGTGTTCGTTAGGTATGAAAAATTACTCTAATAGGTCTAAGGGTGAGAGAAGATTCTTTTTATGTTTTTATATTTTTATGAAAGCAAGTAAAATCTCGGGTTTGAAAGAGTGGGCGGAATTAGTTGCTAGTCAACTAACCCAAATTACTACGAATGCAAATTAAATAAAATAACAAAAATGAAAATGTTGGTGAAAACTTATGTGGAGGGAAATGTGTTTACTTAGATTTCCTTACTCCCTAACTATCTTTTACCGGTTGATTAGTGTGTATTAGTCGCGTGGATGACGGGTGTATTCCTTAATACCATTCGTGGGGTGGCGTACGTACTTCCCCAACTCTACAAGCTCCTACTTCACTCCTATGTCGAGCCGGCTAGGAAGCTCCTAACATGGGATCACTAGAATTCGCTTGTGCATTAAATACAACCATAAAAACCTTTAGTACGCATTGGTTCATGTTTCTTAAGACGTTCAAGCAAGTTACCGAATAGGAAGTTAGCCAGTTTTCTTAAGCCTAACATAGATGAACAATCATCCAATACAACTAACAACACACTAATAACCAATAATCAATAGCTAGGTTTCATTAGATCTAAGCAAACACAAGATAAATCTAGCCTAACATGTTAAACAAAAGACAAGAATAAGATAGAATCAAACAACACATAGACATATTGAATGATTAATTGATAACTTATCTTCAATGTAACATGGAAGATCTCAAGGCAAAAAGCCTTGAAAGAGCTGCCAAATTCGTCCTAGGGTTTTCACACACAAAGTTCCCCAATAAGTTTCACCCTAATGACAAAAAATTAGAAAACTATATATAGACTTTTGGATCTGACGGCGTCACGTTATGGAGTGTGACGCCGTCACCTCGCCGCTTTTAGGGTTCTCGGATGACCTTCTTGACGCCGTCCCTCTTTAGCTCTCCAAAATCCGTTCTGGCTTATCAAGGCTTGACGCCGTCAGACTATGAACGTGACGTCGTCCCTCTTTGAATTATAACGTGACGACCTTGATCAAATTAAAGGGTGACGCCGTCAGAATTTCCATGCAATTTCTCTGGCTTATCATGAGTAAATTTCACATCCACCACTTTAGCCAAGGCATGACGCCGTCCAGGGTTAAATATGACGCCGTCAAAGGTAACTTTCAGCCGATTTTTGAGACTTTGCCGTTTTCTTCACTTTTATGCTCCAAAAACGTCCAAAATGCCTCCTTTTCCAGATTTCTCCTCAAAAGTACCTAAAATGACAAAAGGAACGATTTAGGGCGATATTTGATCAAATAAATACGATTTAGGGCTTAAATGACCCCTTAAAAGCGGTACACTTTTTGCTTCATCAAATACCCTTACACTTGAGATTTGCTTGTCCTCAAGCAAATGCGCTTTTATTCTAATCAAAATACAAGTTAGGGGTCATTTAATGCTAACATAAAAGTAATTACAACAAATATTCATTCCACTTTAATCATAATAAGCACGGAGATTACAAACTAGCACCTCACAAGTAGTGTTTAGATACTCACATCTCTCAAGTGTCATCAAAATAAATCTCATAAATGAAAACGGATAATATCTCTCACTACCTGTCATAGCAAATAGATTACCATAGGCTTGGGAAAGGATCAAAAACCTCCTCCACTAGGCGTAAGCACCTAAGATAAACTATCAAAGAGGGCTTTTAAATGGGTTATAATGTTAGGTGTAGGGAAAAGGAAAACACGGTTTTGTTGGATAAAGGATATTTTACTGGTGGCGAGTTAAAGATCTTGATCAATTACATGTACTATACAATGTTGCTAAGCTAAGACTCGACTCAATCTTAAGCTAATGAAAGAAAATAACAAAAACATAAAATAAACATAAAATAAAACGGGATGGTAGTCCGTATGTTTTTTCTACTTTTCTTTTTCTCATTTTTTTTTTGTATTTTTCTTGATTTTTTCGATTTTTTTTTTTTTTTTTTTTTTTTTTTTTTTTTTTTTTTTTTTTTGCATACACTTTTGCCCTACCATCCAAAATAATACATCATAGGGGCATTGCATTCCCCTTACACTTGAACTTTTACATAACTTTACAAATAACTATTCTAATGACTCGAATTAAGATAATTGAAAAACTTGGAGTACTTTTAAAACATTTAGCACATATGGGGGTAATAAATGATGTTCTTCCCCATTACACCATTATACTAGTACTTTACCCATGAGTCCCAATCGTCCCAAAACAATATGTATAAGGATATGACTCGACTTAGCAACCATGTAATCAACTAGATAATTAACTTGGGTTTAAACAAATGTTGTCACAATAATGCACTAAAAATGAGTGCATACAAGGTAGGCTAAGGCGATTTGGGTGTACATTTTAGTGGGGTGTAACAAATTCTTCCTTTAAGTAAAATGTTTAAAGGTCGAAACGAAAGGATAGGCTCTGAGGGGTGTACTAGGGGTATCGTGTACTAAAAATGAGTACAACGCAAAGGGTGTGGGAGAATTACTTGACCAATATAGCCAAAGTAATTATAACAAAAACACAGGTGTAAAACAATGGGTTAATCCTAATGCCTCTTATCATGTAGTAAATCTAACTACACGAATGTAGTCTCACTTGTGGCCTCGGAATGGTCCTAACGCAAGTTCTAGAATCTAGGTGCTACCGGTACACTCATCATAGCATAAATGCTTTTCCTACCAATTCTAGGGGCGAACCTCACATATTTGGGGGTGGAAAATTTTTTAGTGGTACGGTTTTTGTGCTAGTCATATAACTCCTATCCGTGAGACGCTCATTAAGATCAAAGTTTCACTCCTATATGTTGTAAAAAAATTTAAATTTGGCACTAAAATTACCCTAACAGGTATTTATCTCAGTTTTATTACACATCCACTATTAAACAAACAAAAATCAAGCGCACTTGTATTCTCTAATCGTACTTTTACCCCCCCCCCCCTTACACTTAAGATGAACATTGTCCCCAATGTTCAAATAACAAGATGTAAAAGTATAAACTAAAAGAATGAAATCAAATACTCCCCTGATTCTTCCGGTGGATAATGAAGTAACACGGTTAGATCTTCTTCCAAAGAGAATGTTGAAGCTCCATGACTAATGCATCGCCAAAAGCTTGATCCAAAACATTTCCTTGTCCAAAATAACCTGTTAAACCTGAGAAAACAAACACGAAAACCTGCATAACATCGGCGGGATAAATCTATATATATAAGGATATAATGCTTGTGGAATGATAATTTTGCAGATTCCTGGAGATTATAAGTTATAGATTTAATAAAAACTTTTTATGAAAACAAAACTTTCAAAAATTTTCAGAAAATTAAACCTGACGCCGTCAGGTTGTAACTCCTGACGCCGTCAGATATGATCTGACAGTATTCTCATGTTACGTTTCCGGAAAATTTTTGGAGAAACCTATACCTTACTTCCTGGAAATCCTGCAAAACATCATTATGACTCGATACAAGCATTTGACTCAAACAAATACTAATATGTATGTTAATTTATTATTATTATGATTCATGTTCATTTGTGTTCTAATAAACCGATTTAGATTTCCCTTACACTTAACTTTTGCAAAATACCTTTATATGTAGTTAAGACGAAGTTAAAAACAAAATAAAGCATTTTCACAAATTAGTTTTGAACATGAATCAATAATAATAAAATTTAAACATACATACGGAAACAATTAAAATCAAACAAACAAATAAATAAACACACAAAGCAAATAAAGCTTGGGTTGCCTCCCAAGAAGCGCTTTTCTTTATTAACGAGTCTTGTAGCTAGACTCAAAGTCACGTACATTACGTGATTCCATCATTGGTCACGGTTCCTAGGCCATTTTCATTCCCGGTTTTATATTCCGGTCCCAATTTCAAACAATCCTTGTAGAAACCGAATATTCTTTCCATAACATAGTCTACTCCTTTATTTCTATCCTCATCATTCCTATAGTAAACCGCTTGCTTGAGCTCCTTCTCAACATTTGACAAGTGTTGGAATTGTTCTATCTTATATGGCATTTGGTAGTTTACCTCATCGGTCTCATCCTTAAATCTAACTATCCCTAAGGAAGGTTCATAAGTCATTCTAGAGACCTCAACAAATGGTTTTCCAAAAACCACTTGAGTTAAGGATGCATCGACTATTGGGCGGATATCTTCAATAATTACAAAGTCGGTGACATAGGTGAAGTTTCCTACATAAACCGGTAATCCCTTAACTCTTCCCGTGAAGTTACTCATCCATCCCTTGTCAGGGAACATCCTATACCCAAGTTGATTTTTCATTATCAAGTTGTAGTGGGCTCTAGTCATGATGTTTATGGGTGATCTAAGGTCGATGTAGGCTTTCCACACATGCAAATGTCCGATGTTGTATGGTATGTTGAGATTAGAAGGGTCGCCTATTTCTATAATTGGTCTACCTAGGAAGTATGGTGTCTCGGGGTCATCGAATAAGTTTGTATGATATGCGCGCTCTTCCTTAGTGGGTAGCCTATTGAAGTAGTCTTTATCATCATCTACTTCTTCAATCTCACTTGTCCTAACTTCCTTATCAACACTCGACTTTCTTATCCTCATCCTTAGGTTCACTATTATCCTCATTCCTTTCAATTGGTTTAATAGTGACAATGTTGACAAAGTGGACGTGTTTGGATGAAGAGGGGTCTTTTACTTGGGGTCCGCTATTTGTGTTCCTAGCGTCCTTATGTGGAGGTGATAACACTTGGTTATTGAGAGCTTTCAACAAGTTGTCAATTTTATTGGTCATCTCCGTTTGTTGTTGATTGAATTCGGATTCGAATCTAGCTATCCGAGCTTCTTGAGATGCCATAAATTGGGACATCAATCCTTCAAAGTTATTGGTACTACCATTGCCGGAAGGATTGTTGTTGAAAGTACGGTTCGAGTTGGAACCGCTTGATTGAAAACGATTAGGTGGGTTGGAAGAATTGGTTTGTTGCGCGTTTTGGTTTTGTTTCCACCTAAGGTTCGGGTGATTTTTCCATGAGGGGTTGTATGTATCACCATAGGGGTTTGGCTCGGGTTTGAAAGTGTACCACTTGTCTCCCGCTCCGTCGGTACGCGAGGATGCGTAGTCCACAAAAGCTTGTTCGGGGAGTTCCATGCAATCACGAGTGTCGTGGGGACCACTACATAATTCACATGAAGAAGTGATTTTGTTCACTTGGCTTGAAGGTTTAGGAGCCTCGTAGGATTTCATGAGAAACTTGACTTGGTCTTCAAGTTCTATGATCCTACGGTCGGAAGTGCTTGAATTGTTCGAAGGCAAAGATATTGCCTTGACCGTTTTATTCAAATCACGGGGATCACTCCAACTTTCGTTGTCATAAAGAGCAAGATCCTCTAGGAGAGCCCATGATTGTTCCGCACTTAGATCACGTAGCTTGCCACCGGCCGATTGGTCAATGGTTTGCCTCGTGGAGAGATTGATATGGTCATAGAAGATTTGGACTTGGAGCCAAAGTTCTATGCCATGATGAGGGACTTTTTGGAGTAAGTCCTTGAATCGAGTCCATGCCTCGTAGAGAGTTTCACCTTGACGTTGTTGGAACATCAAGATATCATTCCTTAGCTTGGTAGTTCTTCCCGGTGGGAAAAACTGAGCAAGGAAACGAGTGGTGAGATCATCCCAAGAGGTGATGGATCCTGCGGGTTGATGCTCTAGCCATTGACTAGCTTGGTCCCGCAGAGAGAATTGAAAGAGACGCAATCGGGTCGTCTCTCGAGTGGCAACATCAAGGTCTATAGAATCAACAATTTTGAGAAAGTCCTTGAGATGTTGATTAGGATCTTCAGAACGAAGTCCATGGAATGCGCATCCGCTTTGCACCAACCGGATGGTGTCGGATCGCAAGGGTGTGACATTGGCTCCTTGAGTGAGCTCAATGGTGTTTCGATAGCCATGGTGGCTAGGACGGGAGTACTCTCCTAAAGTACGGGCTCTAGGAGGTGGTGGTTGTTGTTGTGGTGGTGGGATGTTGGGATCAAGGATATTACCATCTTCCATGATGTCGAATGGTAATGGTTACGAACAAAGAAACGAAGAAAATAGATAGACTAAAGAAAACCTAGAAAAAGAAAATAAAAATCTCACTAGAAAGGAATCTAGTGAGTAGACCTATAAAATAAAAATTCAACCTAAACAATAACTATTCCCCGGCAACGGCGCCAAAAACTTGATGCGTGGTTTTGCGACCTTACAACAGGTTTTACCTCTCGAGGGATCTCAAGAGGCTTACAACCCCACCAGGCAGTGTACCTGACCGATGTAGTATAGTGTAGTGGTAAGTACGGGGGATTGATCGTTCTCCACAGGGAATAGTGTTCGTTAGGTATGAAAAATTACTCTAATAGGTCTAAGGGTGAGAGAAGATTCTTTTTATGTTTTTATATTTTTATGAAAGCAAGTAAAATCTCGGGTTTGAAAGAGTGGGCGGAATTAGTTGCTAGTCAACTAACCCAAATTACTACGAATGCAAATTAAATAAAATAACAAAAATGAAAATGTTGGTGAAAACTTATGTGGAGGGAAATGTGTTTACTTAGATTTCCTTACTCCCTAACTATCTTTTACCGGTTGATTAGTGTGTATTAGTCGCGTGGATGACGGGTGTATTCCTTAATACCATTCGTGGGGTGGCGTACGTACTTCCCCAACTCTACAAGCTCCTACTTCACTCCTATGTCGAGCCGGCTAGGAAGCTCCTAACATGGGATCACTAGAATTCGCTTGTGCATTAAATACAACCATAAAAACCTTTAGTACGCATTGGTTCATGTTTCTTAAGACGTTCAAGCAAGTTACCGAATAGGAAGTTAGCCAGTTTTCTTAAGCCTAACATAGATGAACAATCATCCAATACAACTAACAACACACTAATAACCAATAATCAATAGCTAGGTTTCATTAGATCTAAGCAAACACAAGATAAATCTAGCCTAACATGTTAAACAAAAGACAAGAATAAGATAGAATCAAACAACACATAGACATATTGAATGATTAATTGATAACTTATCTTCAATGTAACATGGAAGATCTCAAGGCAAAAAGCCTTGAAAGAGCTGCCAAATTCGTCCTAGGGTTTTCACACACAAAGTTCCCCAATAAGTTTCACCCTAATGACAAAAAATTAGAAAACTATATATAGACTTTTGGATCTGACGGCGTCACGTTATGGAGTGTGACGCCGTCACCTCGCCGCTTTTAGGGTTCTCGGATGACCTTCTTGACGCCGTCCCTCTTTAGCTCTCCAAAATCCGTTCTGGCTTATCAAGGCTTGACGCCGTCAGACTATGAACGTGACGCTGTCCCTCTTTGAATTATAACGTGACGACCTTGATCAAATTAAAGGGTGACGCCGTCAGAATTTCCATGCAATTTCTCTGGCTTATCATGAGTAAATTTCACATCCACCACTTTAGCCAAGGCATGACGCCGTCCAGGGTTAAATATGACGCCGTCAAAGGTAACTTTCAGCCGATTTTTGAGACTTTTCCGTTTTCTTCACTTTTATGCTCCAAAAACGTCCAAAATGCCTCCTTTTCCAGATTTCTCCTCAAAAGTACCTAAAATGACAAAAGGAACGATTTAGGGCGATATTTGATCAAATAAATACGATTTAGGGCTTAAATGACCCCTTAAAAGCGGTACACTTTTCGCTTCATCACGTTTCACACGACGTCCTTATTTATTAAAAACGCTTTATATCTTACGATTTATGGCGAAACTTTTTACGACTCTTTTGTAAACTTGTTTATTAGTTTATAAACTCAATTTCTACAAAAACTCAACTCGTGGTTCGAGCTCGTGAGCTCGTAATAATTTATTTTAGGGCGCGTTTGGCTGTTTGGTCGAGGCAGCAGACTCGCAACAAGAAAGGGCCGTTTCTCCTAGAATACTTAACGAAATTACTCCGTTCTTTTTCCTACTGTTAGATAACTAAAAGACCTTTGTTTGTGCAAAAATCTAGAATTTTTAAAGTCCGTTTAGTGGTCAAATTTCATTTTACAAAACACATATCTGCTGCTGTCTCGACAGCCTTAAGAACTCCAAAATTAATTTCGTTTTTTATCTTAAAACTTTTAAACTAGGGATCTTTGATTATAATTAGCGTCTTTAACATGTTTAAGGTGTTTCTAGTTAATCTTAGGTATTTTAGACTCACAAAATAAATTAAAAGGGGTGTTTGTTTGCTCGACTGAAAAGGAAAAGAAAGAAGAAAATGAAAAACTAAATTTTTAGATCCTAGGGTTTCTAGTGTAGTTTCTAGTGCATATTATGAGTATTTTAAGCATGTTTTAGTTATCCTTATTATGTCTTAACATTTAGAAAAATAGATAAGGGTGTGTTTTGGTTTATTCGGCCAAAAACAAAAAGAAAGAAATGAATATGTAACTCTTGGTTTTTGTGTTTAATCTCCACTAGGGATTGTTTACTTATGTTATTTGTGCCATTTAGAGTGTATAAAACAAAAAGAAAAGAGTTGAATACTTACCAAGAAGATTATAGGTCGAATGGAACTAAAATGAGCTTAGGGAATGAGCTTAGGGTTTTGAAATTTGATCACCAAAGCTCCTATCTTTCTTCTTGGCTTCCTAGGGTCTTTCTTAGGCTTGTTTGAGAAAGTTTAATCAGAAATGAATGTGGATATGGGCTGTTGGTTGTGTTTCGAATGGAAGGTGGGGGAAATTGGGGCGTATGGGTTATTATTTATAGAAAGGAATTATCTAGGGCTTTTAATGATATGTTGATGTGTTCTTATATGAACCATGGCTTAGGTTGGTGGGTTGATTGATGGAGAGGAAGCCATGTAGGGAGGGGGTGGCGTATGGTGTTTAGTGAGGTGGTGGTGATGTGTTTTCTCATAAACCATACAAGTCTTATGTTTCTAGAGGAGGGGAATGTGGAAGCTTTTGGTTCTTTCATTTTGTGTCTTAAGGTTTAAGAAAAATGAGGCTTTGGTTTGTGTCTTGATGTATTCGAACTAGACTAAGGGAATTAGAAGAGTTTTGGTTCGTCTAGTGCTTAAAGGAGTTGTACACCAAGCTTAAGGTTATGGTACTTTAGGGTTAGGGTTTAGTTAGGGTTCCTAGGGTTTAGGGATTTTTAGAAATGGATTTTTAGGGTTTTGTGAATTAATAATATGTATATCGATTAGTATATATGTAGAGGAAAAATGATTTTGTGTGTTAGGTAGTAGTACTCTAGGCTCAAGGATGTTGTACTAGGGTTTAGGAAATATGAAAAATAAAATTTTACTATTTCCTTAATTTTCATTATTTTTATATAATTTTAATCATAGTTTCGAAGTAATTAAATGGACTTTTAAGTTTTTGTGCATTAGAGGGTTGAACCATAGGTTTAGGGAGTTGTACATTTATTTTATATATTAACAAACTTATTTTAAAATTAATATGTGTATTTATTACAAAATGTGCCTTTAAAAATATTTATTATTAAGGTTTATATAAGATTTTTGTTAACAGTTAGTTTTTATGCATTAGAAACTTGTACCTTAGCTTAATGAACTTGTACATATTTATTTTATAAAAATATTCAATAGGGTTTGTGATTTTATTACACATAATAATAGTTTTGTGAAATTAGGGTTTTATCGGGAGTTATAGTGGAATTAGGGTTTCTGTGCTTTAGTGACTTGTACATTACTCAAATAAATCGTACTTTAGTATTTCTAGGGTTTTGTTATTCATGAATGTTGTTATGGTAGTTTAGGGTTTCATAAAACTCTTATCAGATAGAAAATGCTTAGTTTTAAACGTATGTTAACGAAATAACGTAAAGTGGTAAATGGGATCTCATAAAGTTTTAGGTCAAGTAGGTTTTATATAGTTAAATACTAAATCAGTTAAGGTTGAGTTGCGAGCACGTTTATCAGGGATGTGATATACATAAGGTAACAGTTATGAAAAGAAAAAAAAAATTACATATAGAAAAGGATATGTTTTTCTATAAGATAGTTTATTATAATGTGATATTTTCACAGTGGTTACATCACCTGTGATGTCAGAGGCTGAGAGAGAACCCTTTGAGGTGGGCCGCGCAGGAAGTCGCACCTACCCCACCACTGTCACCTGTGATCCGTCGTGGTCCCAGAGTTGTTCCAGTTATCCAGCCGGGAGAGTTTATACCCTATGGTCGAGTTTACCGTACATATCCAGGTGGGCCGCGCATGAAGCGCACTGCTGCTAAGCGGGTTCATCGTCTCACTGTTAAGTCACCAGCTGCATTTGTATCCCTACCACCACCATCATCACTTACTTTATCTCATCCACTCCGTCGCCGCTTGAATGCGAGGAGGAGTGTGGCATTCTGTACACCATCACCATTATCACCATTATCATCCTTATCATCATTGTCTCCACCATTGCCATCCCTATCAGCACCAGTTCATCCCAGAGATCCTACTCCTATGTCAGACCTACCGCTCAAGAAGTGGGCACGTCTTGATATTCCATCACCAGATACTTCAGATGCCACAGAGACAGCACCACCCAGCAGATTCGAGGTTGGTGAGAGCTCGAGGGCTGCTGCTGACAGACTACTTACTGCTGCTACACTTGACTCCAGCTATAAGGACAGATTGACAGGGCATTAGGCCATGTGGAGGAGATACCAATGAGCTAGATTGAGGCTATAGAGGAGGAGGTCGAGGGACTAGTCACAAGCAGAGTTGCTATAGATGTTTCATATCAGGGATTGGAGTCTCGACAGCTAGAGAGTTCTGAGCATATTACCCAGTTGAGGCAGGAGATGCCTGAGTTGTTTGACAGGGCACAGATGTCCCAGGATGAGCATCATCGCCAGGCCGGTGAGTTATCTTTAGTTCCGGCTAGGATGTCTGCATCATAGACTAGGGAGACTGATCTTCAGCTTCGAGTTCAGCACCTAGAGGAGATTGCTGTTGCTATGTCTAGGGATCTTCAGAGGATTTTCCGTAGGCTAGATGGAGCACCCGGAGGAGGTGCCTAGTTTTAGAATTTTATCATGTAGCTTGTACATTATTATCCTAGTCCCGGGGTGTGGGACATAGTTAGGACTTGTTGTCTTTTGCTTGTAGTACAAACAAATATATCAAGTGTGACTCTACTATGCAGGATTTTCGTTGTGCTATTTTATGACATCGGTTTGCGTTAACCGAAATTTTCATGTATTATATTCATGTGCGTTGTGATTATATTTATGATGTTTCGTTGTGGTTTCATTGTATTTATACATGCTGTGGTTGTATTTATACGTGTTGTGGATGTATATACATGTTGTGGTTGTATATATTGTGTATGATGATCGTTTTCTATTGTGGATTCTCATTGTTGTTATCTTTTGTGATTGTGAAGAATTATGCCACCCAAAAGAGCCACTACTGCTATGACACCAGCCGAGATCAGAAAGCTTGTTGCCGACAGTATTGAGGCAGCATTGGTTACAGAAAGAGCTGCTGTAGCTGCAGCCGCTGCTGAAGCCGCTTCTCGGGCAGAAACCGAGGAAGCTACCAATGGTACTAATGGTCGTAAATGTACGTACAAAGATTTCAAGAGTGGTGATCCGGAAAAATTCAAAGGCACTGAAGGGGCCACTGCCATGATCCGATGGTTTGAAAAGACAAAATCAGTATTCCTTCTATGCAACTGTCCGGAGGACAGCAAGGTAAAGTTTGCTACTAGTACAGTCGTTGGGGAAGCTATGTCATGGTGGAATTCGTATGCAAAGCCCATGGGAATGGAGAATGCTCACAAGCTTACATAGGATGAATTCAAGAAGTTGCTGACAAGGAAGTTTTGCCCACGAACAGAAATGAAAAAGATGAAAACAGAGTTTTATGAGCTAGTGACAGCAGGTAATGATATTGAGGCATATATCAGGAGGTTTAAGGAGTTAGCCGCTTTATGTCCAGCTATGGTTCCGGACATCAAGAAGCTATTAGAGAATTTCATTGGAGGATTACCTCACAACATCCGTGGAGATGTGATTTCTTTTGACCCGCAAACATTGGATGAGGCAATCAGAATGTCTTAGAAACTCATGGCTCAGATAGTGAAGAAAGAAACTACTTCAAACAGCTACAACAGCAACACCAATCGTAACCGTAACTACAACAACAATTCCAACAACTACCGAAACAACAACAACTATAACAACAATCGAAACAATTCCAATAACAACAACAACAAAAGAAATCGGGATAACAACCAGAGTAGCAATGTTACTCAACCACCACCCAAGAGACAGGAAACTGCAAAGGCCTATGTTGCAGGTCCAGCTGAGAAAAGAGGTTACAATGGTACTTTACCCAAGTGTAGCAAATGTCAAACCCACCATAACCCTGGAAATTGTCCAAATCCTTGTGGGAACTGTAAGGAAGTTGGTCATTCGACCAGGGATTGCAAGGCTCCAATTGTGGTTGATAATCAGAAACCCCCAGCAACCTGTTTTGGTTGTGGAGAAGTTGGACACTTCAAGAATAACTGTCCGAAGGGAAAGAATCAGGGAAACAATAACCAAGGTGGAACAGCTAGAGGAAGAGCTTATGTCCTTGGAGGAGAAGATGTCAGGGAGGACCCGAATGTCGTTACGGGTACGTTCCTCATTAACAATCGTTATGCATCCATACTATTTGATTCAGGAGCCGATAGAAGTTTTGTTTCTACTGCATTTGCACCATTACTCAACATTGAACCAACCGCATTAGACACTCCATATCACATTGAACTAGCTAACGGTAGTTTAGTTGGCACCGACACGATCATTCGTGGTTGCACTCTCAATTTTCTCAATCACCCATTCAATATAGATCTCATGCCAGTATCATCTGTGATGAAAAAGTTGTTCATCTTCCTTATGATGGCGAAACATTGGTCGTTCGCGGAGAACGCAGTGGGACTAGACTCAGCATCATCTCGTGCATTAAAACAGAGAAATACATAAAGAAGGGTTGTTATGCATTCTTGGCTCATATCACAGAAAAGAAGTCGGAGGAGAAGCGACTTGAGGATGTGCCAACAGTTAAAGATTTTCCAGAAGTCTTTCCAGAAGACTTACCAGGACTTCCACCTACTCGCCAAGTCGAATTTCAGATTGACTTAGTGCCGGGAGCTGCACCAGTTGCGCGAGCACCTTATCGACTTGCACCTTCAGAAATGCAAGAGTTGTCGAACCAATTGCAAGAGCTCTTGGATAAAGGATTCATTAGGCCGAGTTCCTTGCCTTGGGGAGCGCCGGTTTTGTTTGTAAAGAAGAAAGATGGATCTTTCAGAATGTGCATCGACTATCGAGAGCTAAACAAGTTAACAGTGAAGAATCGTTATCCACTTCCCAGGATCGACGATTTGTTTGATCAGTTGTAAGGTTCCAGTTATTACTCCAAGATCGACTTGAGATCGGGTTACCATCAGCTTAGGGTTCGGGAGGGAGATATCCCGAAGACAGCATTCAGAACACGCTATGGCCATTATGAATTTCAGGTAATGCCGTTCGGACTAACCAACGCACCAGCTGTGTTCTTGGATCTCATGAACAGGGTATGGAAGCCATACCTGGATAAGTTTGTGATCGTATCCATTGACGATATCTTGATTTACTCAAGGAGTGAAGAAGAGCACCGAGAACACCTCAGAACAATCTTATAACTGCTCAAGAAAGAGAAACTGTATGCCAAATTTTCGAAGTCTGATTTTTGGATCAGAAGAGTACAATTTCTTGGTCACGTCATTGATAGTTAGGGACTACAGGTTGATCCAGCAAAGATTGAGGCAGTTAAAGATTGGGCAACACCAAAAACTCCCACATAAATTCGTCAATTCTTAGGACTTGCCGGATATTACAGAAGGTTCTTTGAAGGGTTTTCCAAGATAGCTAAGCCACTGACCAAGTTGACACAAAAGAACCAGAAGTACGATTGGGGAGAAAAGCAAGAGACCGCTTTTCAGTTATTGAAACAGAAACTTTGCAGCGCGCCAATTTTTTCATTGCCAGAAGGGATTGAAAACTTCGTGGTATATTTCGATGCTTCACACAAAGGACTTAGGGCAGTGCTAATGCAAAACGAGAAGGTGATAGCTTATGCATCTCGTCAGCTTAAGAAGCATGAGAAGAATTACACTACTCACGACTTAGAGTTGGGTGCCGTGGTTTATGCACTCAAGATTTGGAGGCACTATCTTTATGGAACAAAGTGTGTAGTATTCACAGACCATAAGAGCTTACAGTACATTCTTGATCAGAAGGAACTTAACATGAGGCAACGTCGTTGGTTGGAACTACTTAGTGATTACGACTGTGAAATCAGATATCACCCAGGGAAAGCCAATGTTGTGGCAGATGCACTCAGTCGGAAAGAGAGACTCAAGCCTTTGAGAGTCAGATCATTGGGAATGACTATCATTTCACCACTACCATCAAAGATCCTCGAGGCCCAAGTCGAGGCACTCAAGGAAGAAAACCTACAAAGTGAAACACTCAAGGGAATGCAAGATAATGCAAACGGTTTAGTAAGGAGATCAGATGTAACATTATGCTTCAAGGATAGAAGCTGGATACCTCTCTATGGTGGAATACGAGAGTTGATTATGCACGAATCACACAAGTCAAAATACTCTATTCACCCAGGTTCTGATAAGATGTATCAGGATCTCAAGAAGCTTTATTGGTGGCCGAATATGAAAGCAGAGATAGCTATGTATGTCAGTAAATGCCTTACTTGTGCTAAAGTGAAAGCCGAGTACCAGAAGCCATCAGGATTACTTCAGCAACCAGAGATTCCCCAGTGGAAATGGGAACGCATTACAATGGACTTTGTCACTAAACTTCCCAAAACATCAGGAGGTTACGATGCTATTTGGGTAATAGGTGATCGTCTCACCAAGTCAGCCCATTTCATTCCAATCAAAGAGACTTATAATATGGATCAGCTCACCAGACTTTACGTCAAGGAAATAGTTTCAAGGCACGGTGCACCAATTTCCATCATTTCTGACAGAGACAGTCGCTTTACTTCAAACTTTTGGGAGTCATTGCAAGATTCATTTGGGACTAAATTAGATATGATTACCGCCTATCATCCTCAGACCGATGGTCAGAGCGAGAGAACGATTCAGACATTGGAAGACATGCTCAGGGCATGTGTCATTGACTTTGGAAATGGTTGGGCTAACCATTTGCCATTGATCGAGTTCTCTTACAATAACAGTTATCACTCGAGCATAAAAGCCGCACCATTCGAGGCACTCTATGGTCGTAAGTGTCGGTCCCCAGTTTGTTGGGCCGAAGTTGGTGATGTACAACTAATTGGTCCAGAGTTGGTTAGAGAAACAACAGAAAAGATAATTCAGATTAGAGAAAGACTCCAAACAGCCAGAAGCCGACAGAAAAGTTACGCAGATGTTCGACGCAAACCATTAGAATTCCAGGTTGGAGACAAAGTCATGTTGAAAGTCTCACCTTGGAAGGGCGTGATACGATTCGGGAAACGCGGGAAGTTGAACCCGAGATACATTGGGCCGTTCAAGATTCTGGAAAGGATCGGTCCGGTAGCATACAGACTGGAGTTTCCGTCAGAGCTCAGCAGTGTACATAACACGTTTCATGTCTCAAACCTCAAGAAATGTCTTTAAGACGAAATGCTTGTGATTCCATAGGAAGAAATTCATCTCGATGATAAGCTTAGTTTTGTGGAAGAACCAACAGAAATTATGGACCGAGAGGTCAAACAGTTGAAGCAAAGTCGAATTCCTATCGTCAAAGTTCGCTGGAATTCTCGCAGAGGTCCTGAGTTTACTTGGGAACGGGAAGACTAGATGCGACACAAATACCCACATCTTTTCACCAAGACCACTCCAGAGACCAACATCAGCTGAATTCAGAGACTGAATTCCTTTTAGGGTGGTCGACTGTCACAACTCGCAATTTCAGGTCATTTTCCAAACCCCGACAATTTACTATTCATGAGTTACTATTCATCATTCACTATTCACCGATCACTATTCATCGTTTTTGAAGTCGGTTTGAGACTTTGAGAAGTCGTCAAAATTTTTACTATTCACATGACACTATTCATTCCCGGAGGGAAATAACTATTCATGGGCATCATTCATCATGTTGTAAACTTGGTTTACGGGTACTTAAATGCGCGCAACCAGTTAGGTTTAGCTGCGTATTCATGCATCATCAGTAAAGACACATCATACAGACTAGAGTAGTCTACATATCATCAGTAACATCATTATCATATCAGTTCATGCATGGGTTTGTGTGATTTTCATTAACGTATGCTTAATTGTTTAATTAACGTTA
The DNA here is from genome assembly GCA_021014915.2 of Artemisia tridentata subsp. tridentata. Classification (NCBI taxonomy): domain Eukaryota; kingdom Viridiplantae; phylum Streptophyta; class Magnoliopsida; order Asterales; family Asteraceae; genus Artemisia; species Artemisia tridentata. The sequence goes on from CP139508.1 coordinate 401,787,654, forward strand.
CCACTCAGTCATTTCTACTAACATTATACCCAATACTCCCGACTATGATCCTAATACATTTTCAAACTAATTATAATGATATAGGGATTATATTATTACTTTACCCGGTATTTTTAAACCAATCGCTATATTTTTCGTTTGACGCTTATAACTCCGTCGGTTTACGAAATTTCAATCCGATAATCATTCTAACACCCGATTCTCGCAAGGAATATGATTTTACAATTTTTAGAAATTCGTCGTATTTTATTTCACCTCGTCATGATTTATTTCTAGTTAACTCGGTACCCGATAACACCTAATGTATACCTTAAACTAGCTAAATCTAATTAAATAGGGACATGAGCATAATTTCACATCAAATCTCTTTCACTTTGCCCACATGTGCCGCCCCCCTAGCTCTCCCATTTCTCATTAGCACTTGATTAATAAAACAAAACCCATTAATGCATTAACTTGATTTAATTTCCATAACATCTCATTTCCCTAAATTAACTAGCAAAGTTAACACACATTCTCTCCTGTTCTCTCTTCCCCATTTGGCCAAGACAAGAACATCAACAACAATCCATCAATTTTTCCAGATAAAGTTATAATCAAGCTCCATTTACCTTCCTTGTTAAGGTTTTGTGATTAAATCTCAAAGTTTCTTACACATTTCTCATCAAAACTCATCAAATATCCAAGTAAGTTTCAAGAACACATTTTGATCATCTTATACTTTCATTTTATTCATATGTTTAGGTATTTTCAAGTTATACTAGTTAATCATGCAACATATTTATGTTTTAGATACCACTTTGCACATAAACTATCTTTAGCACTAGATCTATAAGTTTCACTAATGATCTCAGGAAATCCACCAAGGTTGGTGATGTTTAGGACCCCATGACACCCTAAGAAGGTGTATGGTAGGATTTGCGAACTTGTGGAGTTGATTTGAAGTGGTATGATCAAGTTTAGAACCAAGAAAATGAGTTTTAACAAGTATATATAAGGGTCTGTCCAAAAACATGTAAACTGGAAAACTCAGAAAATGTTGAACTATTTTGGCCTTCATATTCAGAAAGTTCTTTCAAAAACGAAACAGTGGCCGCTTGAATCACTAAAAACCGACTTATAACGAAGGAGATATGATTTTTCAAAGTTAGACGACGAAAACTAAAATTCTGAAAATTTAGTTGCTGATCGCCGAGATTCAAAGGACAAAACGAGGCGTTAGACATGATCTAGACGACCCAACCTACTGAGATTATGTTAGTTCATGTTTATACGAAGCCGTGGAGGTAAAGAACGTAGAAAACAAGCTTATAAAGACCGAGATATTCACGTTTGAAGCCCGACGTACCATGTTTATTTTGACAGCCCACTAATAGAAAGTGTTTTAAGTATAAAAACTAGTGTTTTTGCGAGAACATAACATTGATAGCCGATGTTCTAATTGATCGAGGCGTGTATAATCAAAAGTTAAATGAAACGACATTAATACATTGTTACAAGGTTTTCAAAAACGTCGAGTTTGATCACTAACACTTAACGTACAATATTTGACGACTAGTTTTACGAGGCCATTTTGGACATATTTTCACAACTTAAGGAAAATATTAAATTGCGATGAAAACGCTATATTTTGCCGATAGAACACCAAACGATGATTGTGGAGTACCGTTTCAACATATTTATACGAAAAGTAGTTTATAACTTAACGAGATGCCAAAAGTGTATTTTTCGTCGATAAACGTTATTTTCAAAACTAATAAGTGGTATCGTTAACATACGTATTTGCATGTGTTGCATTGTATCATTGCTTACATTGGATCACATAATTCATAATAGGTCGCGGTTAGAGACCGAGCTTTATTTCATCATATCCATCATTTTCATTGTTGCTATATCATATCAGGTGAGTTTTCATAGCCCCGCTTTCAATTGTTTACATAATTTTCAAAATTCTCGGGGGAGAATACATTGCACCATTTTTATGCGGACCAAAGTATCAACTCATTACATTGCTTAAGTTACATCATTGCCCAGATTAAAGTCCCCTTTATTATCATGAACCGTTAATTGTTAGCAAGCGAGAGTGAGTGAATAGATCTATTGAGGGTGACTCCTCCGTTCGGGTTGGTAGCACCAACTGGTCAAACGAACGCATTTCATTTCTGTCATATTAGAGTGATTGGCAAACACTCAGTTGGGGCATTTCATTTCAGTCTAGCTTCGGGGTCATGAGCTTAAGAGCTAATGTATCATTTACATAAACCTATGAACTCACCAACATTTTTGTTGACCATTTTTAGCAATGTATTTTCAGGTAAATAACGTATCGCATGTTGGCTTGCATAAGGACATATCATGGAGTCGCGGAGTCGACGCGTCTCACTTTATATTTTATGCACTTATCCATCGTTTGAATTGTATGAACTTGTTTTCTGAAAACTTGTTTCACCTTTTGGGACCTAGCTTTGTAACTCTGAATGTTTTTAAATAATCAAATGATGTATTTTCTAAACGACACTTTAGGTCGTTCAATATAACTGTAACTGTGGTGCTATGACCAGCCACGCCCCTGAATGCTTCATTCCGCTGCAAGTCACGAAATTTGGGGGTGTGACACAAAGCATCATGGCCATTTCACCATAATAGTCCACTTGAAGCTTCTTCTTCAGCATCATATCAATTGTAGGTGGTGTAAGGGGATATGTCTTCTCCACCAATATGTAGACCTGCATAGACTGCATCATCAAGGAATGAACTCCACAGGAGTCATATAGCTTCCACCTCAATACTTTATATCCATGCTGAGCCTTCCATATTGCATCTTCTACATATGGTTCAAACATGGTTTTCAGATCACCCCATAACACATAGTCATAGTCTTCCACTGGCCTTGTTGACCCATACTTAGCTTTTACCAATTTGCACAGAGTTTTCAAATATTCTCTGTCAAAACTCTTTAGCATCTGACTCAAGATTGTATACATCTGAGATTTTCCATCAGCTCTTATGATTTTCCAGTACATTTTCTTTCCTTCTTTATATATTTTTTCCAGTCAACAATCCCTTGAGACTTAACAGCCAAAGGTATAGTATCAATTGCTACTTCTTCTTCATCTGGAATAATTTCCATTAACTGTTTTTTGATCATCATCCACCTTTTGCTTCTTAGTGACCTCTTGTTCCAGCTCTATCCCTGCTTTCTTTTCACTACCTTTCATCGGCTCTGTTTCTTGATCAACACATGTGTTTACCCTTTTCAATATTGCTCTATCAAGCATCTCTTGGATATTCTCAAAGGATTTATGTATCAAATCTTTAAGCTTCCATCCTTCCATGTTCTTTAGGTAAGTGCACATTATCTTTCTCTATTGAGCTTTTGTTGGTGGTTTATTCCTCTTCTCTTCTACGCTCTTAGCTGCAAAGTGATTTCTTCTTTTCTCTAGGAGTTGTACAAATAATTTAGCCTTTTCAGCATCAGACAACTCTTCTTGTTCTTCTGCTTGCAGTTGTTTAGCCAATTGATAATCAGCATCAATCTTTACCTGTACATCATCCCATGTGTTAATCAACGCAATATTGGCTTCTTCTTTCTCAGCTACAAGTCTTTCTTCCTCATCAAATTCAGCTTGTAATTTAAGATAAGCTTCTTCATCAAGCCTGATTTGATCTTTCTTCTTCACAGGTTCTCTCAATATTTCTTTACCTTTAAGAGAAGTTGTAGTTGGTGTAGCAGCACTAACAGTTGTTTCAATACTAGCAGCACTAACTTTATCACCGGTAGCACTAACTTGATCAGCATCAATAATTAGCTTAGCAATGTCTATGACCTCAACTACTTCTTCAACAAAATTTTCTTTCCCTTCATCCAACACCTCCTCATCCATGACATCCTTCCTCCCCTGTTTGGATGCATCCTCACCCAAACTCTCTTCATCATCAAAGGATTCTACCCTAGCAGTCCTACCAACCTTGTATAACCTTTTTAGCCCATGAGTTCTTGACCTCTTCTTCTTTTCAAGCTTTTTGACCTTCCTTTTCAAACTTGTGATCTCATTTTGCTGAGAGGATGTGGTTTTCTTCAAGTCAAGAACCTCCTTCTATAAATTGGAATATAATTCCATCAATTCATTAAGTTTCATGCTATCCTCATCACTTCGAAGTGTGTTACCTCTTGCGAGCAGTGAATCATTAGATTGTTTAGATACATTCTCAAACCTAGTTTGAGCAATTGTATCCCCCATGGTTTCTTGCACCAGGGACCACCACCTGAACTAGCTCCTGGGGAAATAGGTTCATTAGGTGTTGCCTTGGATTGGGTCTTAAGTATGTTACCACTGTCCTGCTCTGCTGCTAAGCTAGAAGCAGTAGTGGCAGCCCTCACCAATCTGTCACCCCACTCCTTATGGACAGCCACATCTACAACAATGTTTGTAGGAGCACTAGACCGAGGTATCTCAGTGTCCTTTCTTTTAGGCTTCCTAGGTTTGTGAGTCTTTTGAGGTTGAGATGTTGATGGTTGTAAAATGGTGGGTGTGTGTTGGGGATAAGTGGGAATGGCTGAACCTTCACCCATTTGTTGTTGGTTTTGTACAACCATTGTTGGAAACAAAGGTGTTACTTTACCAGAAAAACCTTTGCCTACCTTTCTCATATTTCCAAAAATCTTTTTAGTGTGAGAGGGTTCAATATATATATATATATATATATATATATATATATATATATATATATATATATATATATATATATATATATATATATATATATATATATATATATAACAGGAGGCGTTACACATAGATTAATCAAGCTATGTCCACCTCATTGCCATGTAATCATGATTTACAGCCATGTCATCAGTATTGTCCACGTTGGCAATATGTTTTAATAAATTTCGTGTGCTTTTTGTATTTAAAAAAATACACTGTTGGGATTCGAACACATAACCTTATAGTTGTTATGTAGTATCTTAACCACTGAATCACCACATTTTTTTTGGAATATACTGCAACTTCTAATCTATAAACCCTCCAACTAGAATTTGACAAAAAAAACCCTAAGCCCATGAAAAACAATACACGATCATATAATCAGAACACCTACACGATATACATCACACCCCGCCATTCTTCTTCCTTACTCTCAGAAAAAACCTAACGTGCGGTGATGTTTTTATTTTATACTGAATGTGTTTATATATATATATATTCTCTTATGAGATGGCTTTTCATCAAAATGTTTGCCACTTTTTATGGTTGTATGTAGCCATCTTTTTTTTCACATTCTGTCAATAAACTTTCAAAACTCGACCTTTGTGTGTACCGGGTGACCTACTTGACCATTAACCGGTTGCTTATCCCACATACATTTGCAGCGTTAGTCCTTTATACTAATGACCGTTAGTCCTTTTATACGTTTTCGCCCGTTCTCTTACCTTTTCGCCCATTTTTTTATGTTTACGCCCGTTTTCTTACGTTTACGCCAGTTTGTGTACGTTTTTGCCTGTTTTCGCTCGTTTTCTTACGTTTTCACCGATTTTTATACGTTTTCGCCCGTTCTCTTACCTTTTCGCCAGTTTTCTTATGTTTTAGACCGTTTTTATACGTTTTCGCCCATTTTCTTACATTTTCGCCCGTTTCCTTACCTTTTCGCCTGCTTTTATACGTTTTTGCCAACTTTTATACTTTTTTGCCCGTTTTCATACGTTTTCGCCTGTTTTCTTAAGTTTTCGCCCGTTTTCTTATGTTTTTGTCTGGTTTTATATGTTTTCCTACGTTTTCTCCTGCTTTTATAAGTTTTCGCCTGCTTTTATAATTTTTGCCAGCTTTTATACGGGCGAAAAGGTAGGAAAACGGGCGAAAGCATAAGAAAACAGGCAAAACATAAGAAAAAGGGCAAAAACGTATAAAAATGGGCGAAAACGTAAGAGAACGGGCTAAAAGGTAAGAAAACGGGCGAAAACGTAAGAAAACAGGCAAAAAGGTAAGAAAATGGGCAAAACGTATAAAAACAGGCAAAAATGTAAGAAAATGGGCAAAAAAGTATGAAAACGGGCAAAAACGGGTGAAAACAAACAAAAACGTACAAAAACAGGCGAAAAGGTAAGAAAACGGGCGAAAGCGTAAGAAAATGGGCGAAAACCTAAGAAAATGAGCAAAAACATCTAAAAACGGGCGAAAACATAAGAGAACAGGCGAAAAGGTAAGAAAACAGGCGGAAACGTATAAAACGGGCGATAATGTAAGAAAACAGGCGAAAACGTAAGAAAATGGGCAAAAACGTATAATAACAGGCGAAAACGTATAAAAACGGGCGAAAATGTATGAAAACGGGCGAAAACGTATAAAAGGACTAACAATCGTTAGTACAAAGGACTAACGCTGCAATAATAAAATAAACTGTGCAATATTAAAATAAATCGTCGTTAAAAAAAGAGATTTTTTTTAAAGAAAATCAAATTTTGAGATAATTACAAACGGTCGTTAGTATAAAGGACTAACGCTGCAATAATAAAATAAGTGGCTGTTAATTTAACCTGCTCCACGTAGGACTAGCAGGTTTTGCAGGTCACCGGTACACACAAAGGTCGAGTTTTGAAAGTTTATTGACAGAATGTGAAAAAAAAGATGGCTACATACAACCATAAAAAGTGGCAAGTTAACTACATTTTCAAGTGATTTGCCCCATTAAAAATTTAACAAACAAATTATCCAAGTTTCTAACCATACTATCAAAAATCAGTTTTGAAAAATGAAACTTCTGGTTTGTAGCTAAGCAGATAATGACAGATGCCATAGTACTACTAAACTCATTCCAGGCACTAGTCTTTGGACTTAGACACTGTAAAATAGTATAAATTAGAAATTTCCATTGAGGGGAGAAGAATGCTTTATAAAAAGTTAGTTTTTTCTGAAATTTTATCATACCCCATTAATGTAAGTTGTTCCAAAATGGTAGAATTAGGAAAACAATCAATACTTTCCTCATCTGCTAGTTGAAGATCTCTTCTAACAGATGATTCAGTGATGATTATATCCTTTCCGTCTACTACGGCATGTAACTGTACTTCCTCATTGATAGTTTTGGCCACAGCAGACGACCAGAACTGTTCATTACAGGAAACGTATATAGTGGGATTGACAGTTAACGGATACCTTATAGGGTGTGCATTCAAAAAATCCACTATTTCTTCAAACCCATCACTCTCTGTGGGTTTAGACAAAAACGCGACCATGTTGTGTGAATCATCAAACTTTAGATTCGCCACTGTGTTGGGTTTTGAGATTGGATGATAAAATTGATTTAGGGTTTACAATTAGAGAGTATTTTGAAGAATGAAATCGATTAACTGACTGCTTGAATGATTTAAACCCTTAATCGATGTATTTATAAAACAATACCTTGAACAACCCAGCAGTAGTAACCCAACAGCAGTAAGTTATGGCTAGCAGCATTAACTTTGAGTCACCAGCATTAACTCAAATTCCATTCCAAACAACCTTTTCATCATCAATCCAACACTTCTCTTTGTTTTTCCTGCAAAATGTTAGTCCAAAAACCAAGAAGACACAAGCCATGACAATATTCACAATGATCACAATGTTGATTATACCTAACAATAGTAAGTATAACAAACAACATAAACTATTAATGACTTGAATAACAGTACTAATTCATACAAAACTCTATAAAACCATAAAGAGATTAAAGACTTTAAAGATTTAACATTCCAATACTAGCAATCAAATATTGAAATCTACTTACATCAAAAGCTTTTGTAAGCAAATCTGCAACATTCTTGTCAGTATGGATTTTAACCATTTGAATCAATTTCTTTTCATTGCAATCTCTAATAAAATGATGTCTGATCTCTATATGCTTTGTTTTTTAGTGAAAAACATGATTTTTAATTATGCAAATAGTGTTGTTATTGTCAATAAAGATCTTGGTAAATTGTACCCATCATCAAGTAGTTGATTCTGAATCCAAAGCACTTCTCCACAGCAACTTGAAGTAGCCACATATTCAGCTTCTGTTGTGAAATTTTCAACCACTGTCTGTTCCTTGCACTGCCATGATATTAATATACATCCAAGGAATTGACAACCTCCTGTTATAGATTTCCTATCCAAGCTTGCTCCAGCATAATCACTATCATTGTATGCTAACAAATCAAAAGGAGAATCTTTTTTATACCAAAGGCCCAATTTTGGTTGACCTTTTAAGTACCTAAAAATCCTTTTCACAGCATGAAGATGTGAAGCCTTTGGATTGACTTGGTATCTAGCACAGGCACACACTGCAAACATGATATCAGGTCTTGAAGATGTAAGGTACATTAATGAACCAATCATTGACCTATACATATGACCATCTACTTCTTCACCATCTTCATCCTTGAGTAGAGGCTTTTGAGTTTCCATTGGTGTGCTTGCAGTCTTTACTTCTGTAAACCCAAATTTCTTTAAAATTTCAGCAACATATTTATCTTAACAAATAAATATACCATCCTTCTTCTACTTCACTTGTAATCCCAAGAAGAATGTAAGTTCTCCTATAGAACTCATCTGAAATTTCTCATGCATCAACTTCTCAAATGCAATGCATAGCTCCTTCTTTGTTGAACCAAAGATGATATCATCCACATAATCTTGGACCAGCAAAATATCACCTTTGTGCCTTTTGATGAATAAGGTCTTCTCAATTCTTCTTTTTGAAACCCATTGTCCAACAGATATGTTGACAAGGTTTCATACCAAGCTCTAGGAGCTTGATTTAGTCCATACAGATCTTTTTCAACCTTGTATACTCTATTTGGAAAGTCTGGATCTTCAAATCCTGGTGGTTGACATACATACACCTCTTCTTCAATCTTCCCATAGAGAAAAGCACTCTTTACATCCATTTGATACACCACAAAATCTTTAAATTAGGCATAAGCTAAGAATAGCGTAATTGCTTCAATTCTTGCAACAGGGGCAAAGACTTCAACATAGTCAATCCCTTCTTCTTGTGTGTACCCTTGAGCAACCAATCTTGCTTTATTTCTTATCAGAATTCCCCTTTCATCCTTTTTATTCTTGAAAACCCATTTAGTGCCTATAGGTCTTTTTCCATTAGGTAACTCCACCAAAGTCCAAACTTCTTGTAACTTGAATTGTAGAAGCTCGTCCTGCATAGCCTCTATCCAACTTGAATCCTTCAATGCTTGAATTACCTTTTTGGGTTCTACTTGTGATAAAAAGCAAGCAAACAAGCAGTTTTGAAGATCTTTATGGTTTGTTCTTTGTTAAAGAGTACTAACAAACCCATGTTCCTTCAAATTCTTTGACATCTTTCTTGTTTGTATAGCTGATTGCAAATCTCCAATCACTTGATCAAGTGGATGATCTTTATGAATTCTTGTAATTGGAGTAGGACTGACGTAGATTGTTGTATCCAAAATATTCATGTCAGCCACTTCAGCATCATCCTCATCATCACTTGAGTAGTCAAATATGCTAGTATCTTCCAAAGCAGGCATTTGTGGATCAAATAGAAGTTCAATGCTTATTTTTCCACCAACAGCATTAACTTCTATGCCAGCAACATTAACCGTTGAAATAACAGTATTAACATTGTTAGTGCGGTTTCCATGACTAGCAGTATTAACATTGTTAGTGCTGTTAACATTATCTTGCTTCTCTTGATCATCACATTCACTTGCTGTTCTTGGATCTTCATTAACCTTCTTTTCATCATTACTTGAAGGTTTGAATCCATCTTCTTGAGAACTCTTTGGATCTTGAGGGAATGGTGGATCAGCAGTCCATATTGCTAGCAAAATGTAATCTTTGATAGGTTCTGTCTCCTTTCTAGCTTGACCTACACAATCACTTGCTTTTGTACTTGGAAAACCATTAGACTGTGTACCTGTAACAACTGGCTCATAATTCATTGATCTTGTTAGTGCATTAATATCAAATAGCCAATCTGGTCCACTACCTACAGCATTAGGTGTACTTTCACTAAACCTAATATGCAAGTTCTCTTCCACTATACTTGTTCTACTATTGAATACTTGATGCGCATGATGTGTCGTTGCGGTTTAGCAGTATTAATGCGTACTCAAGTTTTAAATTTATATTTAGCCGACTTATCAATAACACACACACTTAACGAGCAGTGTACCCGGTCAGTATGAATATAATGGTAAGTAGAGTGTCGATCACTAAGAGTGGAACGTATTATCTAGTTATTCTAATCAGTATTTTAATATCCTAAGTTAGCTATACAACCTAATCTAACGCAAGGGGGTTCAGCCTGAGAGACTGGCACGGTTTGGTTATAATTAAGTAGAAAACTAAACTAATGAGCATGAATCAGCGATTAGCATACACGTACACAGATAGATACTCGAGACAATAAGAAGACCTGTCCTGATGATTAAGTAGCTTGTCACTTGTTTTATTGCTAGTTTTATATGAAGTGTATATAATTAAACCTTTCTCGTTGGCTCTAATCTTATCGGCGAGTAAACCCTTAATGATTACTTATGTCTATCCTACTTTTCTAGAGTATTGGGCATTTGTGATGCCCACGTCTCGTATACGCTAGAATAGATAGGCGAGGAAGGGGCATGACGACCCAAGCAATGCTCAGCTAGACACAGAGGTTATCAATGCACTAATAAAAGTCACCAAAGACATCAACATATAAACTTTAATTAATGGGAAAGCAATATTAAGGGGAGTGCATGATTTTCCGTAGTCACATGACACAAGCCCATCAATCCTGATGAATTAAAGTGTACTAATACAATAAAACAAAACTACTTAATGAATTGAATACATGCAGGACCTTCTTACAGCTCTTGTATCTTTGTTTAGGTGTGTCTTGTGCTGCTTGGTCGTCTGAATTCGGCTCTAGGGTTCTTCTGTCTTCGACTAAAAACTAAGCTAAGTGTCCCGAAATTCGTCTGGCCTTGGGGTATTTATAGTTTTTGTCTGAGGGATAGATGCGGCGCATAGAGTGAATAGATGCGGCGCATTGACTTAACTTCGCGTGGGGTCCAAGATTAATATATTCAGGAATATTAGTACACCGTCTTTAGATGCGGCGTATCTTGATCTTTGTATGCGGCGCATGTACTTTAACTGTCTTGGATTGTAACATGTGAAATCTTAATAGTGATACGCCGTATGTTAGAAGTATGTTGCGGCATATATGGAGTAGAACGAGCTTGATCTTCTGGATTTCAGTAGGCTTTTGACATCTTGCTTGTTTTGCTCCATAATTAGTCCAAAATCGCCAAGTTTCACATAATGCTTGTTTTTACCTAAGAATTACTAAAGTAAACATTAATGTATCGATTCTCATAGATAATATAATAAAACAAGTCAAATAAATAGGATAAATGATGATAATAAAATGTACTTATTTGAGTTCATCAAATATCCCCCCACTTGAACTTTACTTGTCCCCAAGTAAACCTTAGAATTAATCATATGAAAATGTATCCTAAAAGATGTTAGGATTTATTTTTATATTTAAGCACGTATTCGTTTTGTCATAATCACACAACCAAACACTTAACGAAGTAGAAACCAAAATAATTTTTAATGTAAAACAATTCTAAATCGTTTAGTTGCTTAGTCGTGACGAATATTCTATCATAGGCTTGGCAAGTATACGCATCTCCCCCACTAAAGCCAAGGAGTTAACAAGTCTAAAGCGGTAAAAAGGGTTTGTTGGTTAAGGGTTGATCATCCTTTTTAATCTCTATCGATCTCATATTCCAGAAAAGGCGACAAAATCACAAATACATGATCGAATCCACGACCACGATACTTGCAATTGCTCAAATCCTTAACTCGAATAGGCTAAAGATAGGACCAAGTAATCTTCACCAGTAATATTATATCAAAAAGGGCGACAAAATCATAAATACATAGTCGAATCCACGACTACGATACTTAAGATTGCTCAAATCCCTAATCTCAATAAATCAAAGGTTTGGATGAAGAATGATATAAGGTATGGATAATATTTGGGATACAATTTGGTGTAAAATAAAAAATAAACAAAACAGATAAATTAAAATCCTAAGTGTGGTAAATCACTTTCCCAACCATCCCATGAATAAGACTTATATCATTGAATAACTCACGCTTTAACACTTGAAACACACGCTTTAGGTAGACACGAATTATACTCAACAAGATCTCAATCAAAGAATAACCTTAGTTGGCGTTCCCATAACGGCCAACTCCCATTCAATCCATAATTATAATATACAACAAATAGTGGTGATATCTCCCACTTAATATAAAACTTTACATAAGTTGGTTAAAACAAACTTCCAACTTTTCCTTTTTCTTTTTTCTTTTCTATTTTTTCGATTTTTTTTTTTTTTTTTTTTTTTTTTATTTTTATTTTTTTGACATTAATTATGTGTAAAATTTCACAACTTTTCTATCACTATTTTTCCGGATAATTTTTCCATACTCTTCATACTTTCAGAAATAAATGTAATAGTGAAAGTAGCAAACACACGAAAAATAAACTAAAAGATATACAATATTTACTTTCATACCAATTGCATTGTTCAATTTCCAAAACTAACCAAAGATAATGAATTACGCACGCGAACACAGGTAATGTAAGGAAACACACTTTGCCTAAAGCAATTAACCACGGATTTTAATCTACAGGGTAGGCTAAGGTGTAAGGGTGTATCGAAACATCATAACAAAGGTGTAAGAAACGAAAGGAATGGCTCTGAGGGTTTTTCTAGGGGTATCTTACTCTAAAAGTGAGAGTAACAAAGGGTTTATACGGCGGTTAACTAACCAGTGTAGTTAGTTAATATCACATAACATATAAAGGCTATTTGGGTGTAATCCTAGAAATTTACCAATTTAGACAGGTCATTCCAATTATATAGATAATACTTATTATGGTGGTCTCGAATAGTATACAAGCCAAGTTCTAAAGTTTACAAGTCACCAGCACACTAAAGTTTTAATATTTTTGAAAGAATAGAGTTATGTGTGCGGCTATGTAATTTAGACTTTAAACAAAAACATGCTAAAAAATTTTAAATTTTGATATATTAAGCGCATTTTAAGCATATTTTGAAAAAGTTTAGGACAAGTAAGTGTTCTAATTCTCCAATCCCCCCACTTAAGTTAAACAACGTCCTCGTTGTTTGTGTCAAAGGTTAAAAACTGGAAAATAAAAGAATTAGAACAGAAAAACTCCCCTGAGATTTGCTCGGTATGATCCTCCATTATTCGTATAAGAGCAAAAATCAACTTTCTTGTGGATGAGAACGTTTAAGCTCCATAGATGATGTATCCACAAGAATTGCAGGAATCTATAATACCATTTAGACTTTAACACACCTGAGTTAAAAAGGTTCAAACTTGCATAATACATTAGTAGTTAGTAAAAATAAAACTTAAAAAATTAAACTGTAAATCATCAGGTCAGTCGATACGCCGTATCTTATGGAAAAAGATACGCCGTATCGAGCCTGGAATAAATACGAATCAGAATAAAAGATGCGTCGCATCCTTAACCAGGGATGCGCCGCATTAAATAAACTGACAGAAAAGTTTTAAAGTCAAAAATAAAAATGCAGAAAATGAAATAAGATATGACCAGTGCAAGTGATGCGTCGCATCTATTATGGAGATGCGCCGTATCTTCTGCAGGTCTGACAGACTCGACACAGAACAGAAAAGTAAAAATTTTTCTTCCGGGTTGTCTCCCGGTCAGCACTTGTCTTTATTCCAGAGTCTTCAAGTTAGACTCACGTTCAGCTCCTATTTTGCTCTAGCGAGATCTTCCATCTCAATCTCTCTCTTAGTTCCATATTCAAGTAACCAAACATTCTTTCTGCTAATTGGAACATCCTTGACACTAATCCTCCTCTATTAGTTATTCCATTCTGGTCGTGCCTTTGGAACAAAACTCCTTTAATCACCTTTGACAATTGGTGCACCTCAATCGTCAATTCTCTAATCATATAGTTTTGTTCTTTCAGCAACAGTCCATTGATGAAAGTTTCGACCTCATGATGCTCCTTATCACATTCGTGGGCGAACTTAGATACAATCTCATCGGTTGTAAGTTTAATCCATGGTCCTCCGAACCAGCTTGGGAAAATATCAATCATGATTCCTGAAACACAAAAAAAATAGGCTTCGAAGTAAAAAATTTCTAAGAGACAGGAAAGATGATCAGAATTTTCTCCGTTCGGGATAAATAAAAGTTACTGATATCTGAAGACGATGCGCCGTATCCTATAAATAGGATGCGCCGTATCTTATAATCGTTAAAAATAAATCAGACTTTTATTCAGAAAACAGATAGGCCGCTTATGATTTTGAATGCGCCGTATCCAGTTTAAATTATCAAAATCGATTATATTTATTAAAATTAAATGCGTCGTATTAACAAAAGCTAATGGGCCGTATTTTCGTTACGTTTCAAAACACAAGATTTTTGATTTAGTAGATGCGCCGTATCGATAAAGATCGATGCGTCGCTTTTGTTTAAAAATTCAAAAAACTGTTTTTAATTTAAATAGAAAATACGCCGTATCTGTTAAAACAGATGCGTCGTATAGCGTTAAGGTTTAGAAAAATTTCTTATTAAAAACAGAATACGCCGTATCTTGGGGAAAGATGCGTCGTACTCGAATTTATTAAACGCGTTGTATTTTATAAAAATTAAACGCAATACGCCGTATCTGTGAAAACAGATGCGCCGTATCGTTTGTATCAGCACAATACAACGATAGCAAAATGCAGAAAAATACAGAAAATAAAAAAAACAAAAAATAAAAATAAAAACAAACAAAGACACACAAAAACAGAAAATATGCAAATTATACAATGAATGCAATTTATCTAATATATAACAGGGATAGAAAAACCTAATTAAAATACTAATCAAATTAACAGATAATAACAATTCACTCCCCGGCAGCGGCGCCAAAAACTTGATGCGCGTGATGTGTCGTTGCGGTTTAGCAGTATTAATGCCTACTCAAGTTTTAAATTTATATTTAGCCGACTTATCAATAACACACACACTTAACGAGCAGTGTACCCGGTCAGTATGAATATAATGGTAAGTAGAGTGTCGATCACTAAGAGTGGAACGTATTATCTAGTTATTCTAATCAGTATTTTAATATCCTAAGTTAGCTATACAACCTAATCTAACGCAAGGGGTTCAGCCTGAGAGACTGGCACGGTTTGGTTATAATTAAGTACAAAACTAAACTAATGAGCACGAATCAGCGATTAGCACACACGTACACAGATAGATACTTGAGACAATAAGAAGACCTGTCCTGATGATTAAGTAGCTTGTCACTTGTTTTATTGCTAGTTTTATATGAAGTGTATATAATTAAACCTTTCTCGTTGGCTCTAATCTTATTGACGAGTAAACCCTTAATGATTACTTATGTCTATCCTACTTTTCTAGAGTATTGGGCATTTGTGATGCCCACGTCTCGTATATGCTAGAATAGATAGGCGAGGAAGGGGCATGGTGACCCAAGCAATGCTCAGCTAGACACAGAGGTTATCAATGCACTAATAAAAGTCACCAAAGACATCAACATATAAACTTTAATTAATGGGAAAGCAATATTAAGGGGAGTGCATGATTTTCCGTAGTCACATGACACAAGCCCATCAATCCTGATGAATTAAAGTGTACTAATACAATAAAACAAAACTACTTAATGAATTGAATACATGCAGGACCTTCTTACAGCTCTTGTATCTTTGTTTAGGTGTGTCTTGTGCTGCTTGGTCGTCTGAATTCGGCTCTAGGGTTCTTCTGTCTTCGACTAAAAACTAAGCTAAGTGTCCCGAAATTCGTCTGGCCTTGGGGTATTTATAGTTTCTGCCTGAGGGATAGATGCGGCGCATAGAGTGAATAGATGCGGCACATTGACTTAACTTCGCGTGGGGTCCAAGATTAATATATTCAGGAATATACGTACACCGTCTTTAGATGCGGCGTATCTTGATCTTTGTATGCGGCGCATGTACTTTAACTGTCTTGGATTGTAACTTGTGAAATCTTGATAGTGATACGCCGTATGTAAGAAGTATGTTGCGGCGTATCTGGAGCAGAATGATCTTGATCTTGTACATTTCAGTAGACTCTTAACATCTTGCTTGTTTTGCTCCATAATTAGTCCAAAATCGCCAAGTTTCACATAATGCTTGTTTTTACCTAAGAATTACTAAAGTAAACATTAATGTATCGATTCTCATAGATAATATAATAAAACAAGTCAAATAAATAGGATAAATGATGATAATAAAATGTACTTATTTGAGTTCATCAATACTCTAAAGGCTTTACTATTCAAAGAGTATCTAACAAAGAAACATTCATCAGCCTTACCATCAAATTTGCCTAAGTGAACTATGGTATTCAGAATGGTAACAGGACACCCAAATGGTCTCATAAAACTTAAAGTTGGTGTTCTACCATGAAAAAGTTCATATGGGGTCTTGTTATGAGGCTTAACTACTAACACTCTATTTTGCACATAGCAAGTAGTACTAACTGCTTCTGCCCAAAAAGTAGTTGGCAACTTAGAGTCAACTAGCATAATCCTAGCAGCCTCAATTAGTGTCCTATTTCTCCTCTCAGCAACTCCATTTTGTTAAGGAGTTCTAGCTACACTATATTGTCTCAAAATACCATTCATTTCACAAAACTAATTCATCTCTCTATTTTTAAACTTACTCCCATTATCACATCTAATCACCTTAACCTTGTGACCTACTAGATTTTCTATTCTAGTTATAAAGGACTTAAGAATGCCACTAGTCTCATCCTTAGTAGCTAGAAAGAAAACCTATGTAAACCAACTGAAATCATCTATGACAGCTAGGCAATGCATTTTCTTCATAAGGCTTTTTAAATGTTGGACCAAACAAGTTCATATGAAACAAATGTAAATGAAGACTGATTGAGTTCTATGTTTTGGACTTACAAGAGGCTCTGTGCTACTTTCCACTTTGACAAGCAATACAGGTTTGATCATTTTTAAAAAGTTTGGAAGGTAAACCTCTTACAAGATTTCCCTTAACCAAGTTATTCATGGTTTTAAAATTTAAGTGACCTAGCCTTTTATGCCAAACTTTAGATTCATCAGATGTGGCTTTTGCAAAAAGGCAAGTTAAACCTCCTTTAGGAACTATGTTCTTTAAATCAACACTATACATATTGTTCTTTCTAGGAACTCTAAGTAAAACTTGACTTTCATCAATTAACTTAAAGTTTGGAGATAAAACAATACATTAAGTGTCATTAAAAAGAACACTATTCTTTTTGTCACATATTTGTGAGACACTAAAGAGATTAAACTTTAACTCTCTTACAAAATACACATTTTCAAAATCTAAATTACCAGCTTTAATGTTACATTTTTCTGTGATTTTCCCTCCATTAGGGTTCCCTCCAAAACCAACATATCCTCCATCAATATCTTCATAGTCTATAAGATAGGACATGTTCCCTGTCATGTGCCTTGAGCATCCACTATCAATTACTCATTGATCCTGTAAATCCATTTGTGGATTGCCCTGCACATTAGGTGTCACAACTCGCAATTTCAGGTCATTTTCCATACCCCAACAATTTACTATTCATGAGTTACTATTCGTTATTTACTATTCACCAATCACTATTCATCATTTTACTATTCATCGTTTTTGAAGTCAGTTTGAGACTTTGAGAAGTCGTCAAAAATTTTACAATTCACATGACACTATTCATTCCCAGAGAGAAATCACTATTCAAGAGGCATCATTCATCATGTTGTAAACCTGGTTTATGGGTACTCAAATGCGCGTAACCAGTTAAGTTTAGCTGCGTATTCATGCATCATCAGTAAAGACACATCATACAGACTAGAGTAGTCTGCATATCATCAGTAACATCATTATCATATCAGTTCATGCACGGGTTTTTGTGATTTTCATTAACGTATGCTTAATTGTTTAATTAACGTTACCACTCAGTCATTTCTACTAACATTATACCCAATACTCCCGACTATGATTCTAACACATTTTCAAACTAATTTTAATAATATAGAGATTATATTATTACTTTACCCGGTATTTTAAAACCAATTGCTACATTTTCCGTTAGGAGCTTATAACTCTGTCGGTTTATGAAATTTCAATCCGATAATCATTCTAACACCCGATTCTTGCAAGGAATATGATTTTACAATTTTAATAACTTTGTCGTATTTTATTTCACCTCGTCATGATTCATTTCTAGTTAACTCGGTACCCGATAACACCTAATGTATACACTAAACTAGCTAATTCTAATTAAATTGGAGACACTTGCATTAATTCACATCAAATCCTCTTCCATTAATCCACATGTGCCGCCCCCCTAAACACCCCTAATTCTCCATGCACTTGATTAGTAAGACAAAAACCATTAATGAATTAACTTGATTTAATTTCCATAACATCTCATTCTTACAAATCAACTAGCAAAGTTAACACACAAACTCTCTCATTTCATCCCCTCGGCTCGGCCAACCCAAGAACAACAACACAAATCCATAATTTTTCCAAAATCAAGTTGCTAGCAAGTCTCATTTACCTTCCTTGTTAAGGTTTTGTGATTAAATCTCAAAGTTTCTTACACATTTCTCTTCAAAACTCATCAAATCTCCAAGTAAGTTTCAAGAACATCTCTTTGATCATTTCATACTTTCATTTAATTCATATGATTATGTATTTTTAAGTTATACTAGTTAATCATGCAACATATTTATGTTTTAGATACCACTTTGCACATAAACTATCTTTAACACTAGATCTATAAGTTTCACTAGTAATCTCATGAAATCCACCAAGGTTGGTGATGTTTAGGACCCCATGACACCCTAAGAAGGTGTATGGTAGGATTTGCGAAATTGTGGAGTTGATTTGAAGTGGTATGATCAAGTTTAGAAGCATGAAAATGAGGTTTAACAAGTATATATAAGCTACTGTCCAAAAACGTGTAAACTGGAAAATTCAGAAAATGTTGAACTATTTTGGCCTTCATATTCAGAAAGTTCTTTCAAAAACGAAACCGTGGCCGCAAGAATCACTAAAAACCGACTTATAACGAAGGAGATATGATTTTTCAAAGTTAGACGACGAAAACTGAAATTCTGAAAATTTAGTTGCTGATCGCCGAGATTCAAAGGACAAAACGAGGCGTTAGACGTGATCTAGACGACCCGACCTACTGATATTATGTTATTTCATGTTTATAAGAAGCCGTGGATATAAAGAACGTAGAAAACAAGCTTATAACGACCGAGATATACACGTTTGAAGCCCGACGTACCATGTTTATTTTGACAGCCCACTAATAGAAAGTGTTTTAAGTATAAAACTAGTGTTTTTGCGAGACATAACATTGATAGCCGAATTTCTAACTGATCGAGGCGTGTATAATCAAAAGTCAAATGAAACGACATTAATACATTGTTACAAGGTTTTCAAAAACGTCGAGTTTGATCACTAACACTTAATGTGCAATGTTTCATGACTAGTTTTACGAGGCCATTTTGGACATATTTTCACAAGTAATGGAAAATATTAAATTGCGATGAAAACTCTATATTTTGCCGATAGAACACCAAACGAGGATCGTGGAGTACCGTTTCAACATATTTATACGAAAAGTAGTTTATAACTTAACGAGACGTCAAAAGTGTATGTTTCGTCGATAAACGTTATTTTCAAAACTAATAAGTGGTATCGTTAACATACGTATTTGCGTGTGTTGCATTGTATCATTGCTTACATTGGATCACATCATTCATAATAGGTCGCGGTTAGAGACCGAACTTTATTTCATCATATCCATCATTGTCATTGTTGCTATATCATATCAGGTGAGTTTTCATAGCTCCGTTTTCAATTGTTTATTTGATTTCTAAAGTCTCGGGGGAGAATACATTGCACCGTTTTTATGCGGACCAAAGTATCAACTCATTTACATTGCTTAAGTTACAACATTGCCCATATTAAATTCCCCTTTATTATCACGAACCGTTAATTGTTAGCAAGCGAGAGTGAGTGAATAGATCTATTGAGGGTGACTCCTCCGTTCGGGTTGGTAGCGCCAACTGGTCAAACGAACGCATTTTATTTCTGTCATATTAGAATGACTGGAAAACACTCATTTGGGGCATTTCATTTCAGTCTAGCTTTGGGGTCATGAGCTTAAGAGCTAATGTATCATTTTTATGTGGCATTGTTTTGTCATACACTTTATACTTGTGGTATCCATACAACATTTCATTTACATAAACCTATGAACTCACCAACATTTTTGTTGACCATTTTTAGCAATGTATTTTCAGGTAATTAACGTATCGCATGTTGGTTTTCATATGGACATATCATGGAGTCGCGGAGTCGACGCAACTCACTTTATATTTATGCACTTATCCATCGTTTGAATTGTATGAACTTGTTTTCTGAAAACTTGTTTCACCTTTTGGGACCTAGCTTTGTAACTCTGAATGTTTTTAAATAATCAAACGATTTATTTTCTAAACGACACTTTAGGTCGTTCAATATAACTGCAACTTTGGTGCTATGACCAGTCATGCCCTCGAAAGCTTCATTTCGCTGCAAGTCACGAAATTTGGGGGTGTGACAGATTGGTACCAGAGCAAAGGTTATAGCGAACTAGGTTGTCCATTATATCCTAGACTATAACTACACCATCATAGCATCTCATCATTGTAGCATAAGTGCATATTCATTATATCACATGTAGTGATTGCGATTTCATACATATATCATTTCATCATAACCCACATTATGTAAATGTTTATTTACTTTTATTGCACATCTATTGTCACAGTGATGTCTTCGGATTCACACCCTATTGTTATCTCATCGGACTCTAAGTCAGACGATATTTCCTCACTACCCTCCATCATACTAGAGTCGGTTACATCATCCCCATTACCCACTATCATTTTGTCATCAGTGGAGCCTACTCCACAATCTTCACCTGTGATGTCAGAGGCTGAGACAGAACCCTTTGAGGAGGGGGAAGTTGTACCTACCCCACCACTGTCACCTGTGATCCGCCGTGGTCCCAGAGTTGTTCTAGTTAAATAGCCAGGAGAGTGTATACCCAATGGTCGAGTTTACCATACATATCTAGGTGGGCCGCGCATAAAGCGCACTGCTGCTAAGCGGGTTCATCGTCTCACTGTCAGGTCACCTGCTGCATTTGTATCCCTACCACCACCATCATCACTTACTTCATCCCATCCACTCCGTCACCGCTTGACAGCGAGGAGGAGTGTGGCATTCAGTACACCATCACCATTATCACCATTACCATCCTTATCATCATTTTCTCCACCATTGCCATCCCTATCAGCACCACAGATGCCATCAGCACCAATTCATCCCAGAGATCCTACTCCTATGTCAGACCTACCACTCAAGAAGCGGGCACGTCTTGATATTCCATCACCAGATACTTCAGATGCCATAGAGACAGCACCACCCAGCAGATTCGAGGTTGGTGAGAGCTCGAGGGCTGCTGCTGACAGACTACTTACTACTGCTACACTTGACTCGAGACTAGATCATCTATCGGGACAGATTGACAGGGCATTCGGCCATGTGGAGGAGATACCAGTGAGCCGGATCGAGACTATAGAGGAGGAGGTCGAGGGACTAGTCACAGGCAGAGTTGCTATAGATATTTCATATCCGGGATTGGAATCCCTACAGCTAGAGAGTTCTGAGAGTATTACCCAGTTGAGGCAGGAGATGCCTGAGTTGTTCGACAGGGCACAGATGTCCCAGGATGAGCATCATCGCCAGACGGTGAGTTATCTTCAGTTCAGGCTAGGATGTCTGCATCAGAGACTAGAGAGATTGATCTTCAGCTTCGAGTTCAGCACCTAGAGGAGATTGCTGTTGCTATGTCTAGAGATCTTCAGAGGATTTTCCATAGGCTAGGTGGAGCACCAGGAGGAGGTGCCTAGTGTTAGACTGTTATCATGTAGCTTGTACATTATTATCCTAGTCCTGGGGTGTAGGACATAGTTAGGACTTGTTGTCTTTTGCTTGTAGTACAAACAAATATATCAAGTATGACTCTACTATGCAGGATTTTCGTTGTGCTATTTTATGATATCGGTCTGCGTTAACCGAAATTTTCATGTATTATATTCATGTGCGTTGTGATTATATTTATGATGTTTCGTTGTGGTTTCATTGTATTTATACATGCTGTGGTTGTATTTATACGTGTTGTGGATGTATATACATGTAGTGGTTGTATATATTGTGTATGATGATCGTTTTCTATTGTGGATTCTCATTGTTGTTATCTTTTGTGATTGTGAAGAATTATGCCACCTAAAAGAGCCACTACTGCTATGACACCATCCGAGATCAGAAAGCTTGTTGCCGACAGTATTGAGGCAGCATAACAGCTGTTGTAGCTGCAACCGCTGCTGAAGCCGCTTCTTGGGCAGAAACCGAGGAAGCTACCAATGGTACTAATGGTCGTAAATGTACGTACAAAGATTTCAAGAGTGGTGATCCGGAAAAATTGAAAGGCACTGAAGGTGCCACTGCCATGATCCGATGGTTTGAAAAGACAGAATCAGTATTCCTTCTATGCAACTGTCCGGAGGACAGCAAAGTAAAGTTTGCTACTAGTACACTCGTTGGGGAAGCTATGTCATGGTGGAATTCGTATGCAAAGCCCATGGGAATGGAGAATGCTCACAAGCTTACATGGGACGAATTCAAGAAGTTGCTGACAAAGAAGTTTTGCCCACGAACAGAAGTGAAAAAGATGGAAACAGAGTTTTATGAGCTAGTGACAGCAGGTAATGATATTGAGGCATATATCAGGAGGTTTCAGGAATTGGCAGCATTATGTCCGACAATGGTTCCGGACACTGAGAAGCTATTAGAGAATTTCATTGGAGGACTACCTCACAACATCCGTGGAGATGTGATTTCTTTTGACCCGCAAACATTGGATGAGGCAATCAGAATGTCTCAGAAACTCATGGCTCAGATAGTGAAGAAAGGAACTACCTCAAACAACAACAACAACACCAACAGTAACCGTAACTACAACAACAATTCCAACAACTACCGAAACAACAACAACTATAACAGCAACCGAAACAATTCCAATAACAACAACAACAAAAGAAATTGGGATAACAACCAGAGTAGCAATGTTACTCAACCACCACCCAAGAGACAAGAAACTGCAAAGGCCTATGTTGCAGGTCCAGCTGAGAAAAGAGGTTACAATGGTACTTTACCCAAGTGCAACAAATGTCAAACCCATCATAACCCCGGAAATTGTCCTAATCCTTGTGGGAACTGTAAGAAGGTTGGTCATTCGACCATGGATTGCAAAGCTCCGATTGTGGTTGATAATCAGAAGCCCCCAGTAACATGCTTTGGTTGTGGAGAAGTCGGACACTTCAAGAATAAATGTCCAAAAGGAAAGAATCAGGGAAACAATAACCAAGGTGGAACAGCTAGAGGAAGAGCTTATGTCCTTGGAGGAGAAGATGTCAGGGAGGACCCGAATGTCGTTACGGGTACGTTCCTCATTAATAATCGTTATGCAACCATACTATTTGATTCAGGAGCCGATAGAAGTTTTGTTTCTACTGTATTTGCACCATTACTCAACATTGAACCAACCACATTAGACACTCCATATCACATTGAACTAGCTAATGGTAGTTTAGTTGGCACCGACACGATCATTCGTGGTTGCACTCTCAATTTTCTCAATCACCCGTTCAATATAGATCTCATGCCAGTAGAACTTGGAAGTTTCGACATTGTTATCGGTATGGATTGGTTTTCTCAACATCATGCCAGAATCATCTGTGATGAAAAAGTTGTTCATCTTCCTTATGATGGCGAAACATTGGTCGTTCGCGGTGAACACAGTGGGACTAGACTCAGCATCATCTCGTGCATTAGAACAGAGAAATACATAAAGAAGGGCTGTTATGCATTCTTGGCTCATATCACAGAAAAGAATTCGGAGGAGAAGCGACTTGAGGATGTACCAACAGTTAAAGATTTTACAGAAGTCTTTCCTGAAGACTTACCAAGACTTCCACCTACTCGCCAAGTCAAATTTCAGATTGACTTAGTGCCGGGAGCTGCACCAGTTGCGCGAGCACCTTATCGACTTGCACCTTCAGAAATGCAAGAGTTGTCGAACCAATTGCAAAAGCTCTTAGATAAAGGATTCATTAGGCCGAGTTCCTCGCCTTGGGGAGCACCGGTCTTGTTTGTAAAGAAGAAAGATGGATCTTTCAGAATGTGCATCGACTATCGAGAGCTAAACAAATTAACGGTGAAGAATCGTTATCCACTTCCCAGGATCAACGATTTGTTTGATCAGTTGCAAGGTTCCAGTTATTACTCCAAGATCGACTTGAGATCGGGTTACCATCAGCTTAGGGTTCGGGAGGATGATATCCCAAAGACAGCATTCAGAACTTGGTATGGTCATTATGCGTTTCAGGTAATGCCGTTCGGACTAACCAACGCACCAGCTGTGTTCATGGATCTCATGAACAGGTTGTGCAAGCCATACCTGGATAAGTTTGTGATCGTATTCATTGACGATATCTTGATTTACTCAAGGAGTGAAGAAGAGCACCGAGAACACCTCAGAACAATCTTAGAACTGCTCAAGAAAGAGAAACTGTACGCCAAATTTTCGAAGTGTGATTTTTGGATCAGAAGGGTACAATTTCTTGGTCACTTCATTGATAGTCAGGGACTACAGGTTGATCCAGCAAAGATTGAGGCAGTTAAAGATTGGGCAACACCAAAAACTCCCACAGAAATTCGTCAATTCTTAGGACTTGCCGGATATTACAGAAGTTTCATTGAAGGGTTTTCCAAGATAGCTAAGCCACTGACCAAGTTGACACAAAAGAACCAGAAGTATGATTGGGGAGAAAAGCAAGAGACCGCTTTTCAGTTATTGAAACAGAAACTTTGCAGCGCGCCAATTTTGTCATTCCCAGAAGGGATTGAAAACTACGTGGTATATTGCGATGCTTCACACAAAGGACTTGGGGCAGTGCTAATGCAAAACGAGAAGGTGATAGCTTATGCATCTCGTCAGCTTAAGAAGCATGAGAAGAATTACACTACTCATGACTTAGAGTTGGGTGCCATGGTTTTCGCACTCAAGATTTGGAGGCATTATCTTTAAGGAACAAAGTGTGTAGTGTTTATAGACCACAAGAGCTTACAGTACATTCTTGATTAGAAGGAACTTAACATGAGGCAACGTCATTGGTTGGAACTACTTAGTGATTACGACTGTGAAATCAGATATCACCCAGGGAAAGCCAATGTTGTGGCAGATGCACTCAGTCGGAAGGAATGGCTCAAGCCTTTGAGAGTCAGATCATTGGGAATGACTATCATTTCACCACTACCATCAAGGATCCTCGAGGCCCAAGTCGAGGCACTCAAGGAAGAAAACCTACCAAGTGAAACACTCAAAGGAATGCTAGATAATGCAAACGGCTTAATAAGGAGATCAGATGGAACATTATGTTTCAAGGATAGAAGCTGGATACCTCTCTATGGTGGAATACGAGAGTTGATTATGCACGAATCACACAAGTCGAAGTACTCCATTCATCCAGGTTCTGATAAGATGTATCAGGATCTCAAAAAGCTTTATTGGTGGCCGAATATGAAAGCAGAGATAGCTACGTATGTCAGTAAATGCCTTACTTGTGCTAAAGTGAAAACCGAGTACCAGTAGCCATCAGGATTACTTCAGCAACAGGAAATTCCACAGTGGAAATGGGAACGCATTACAATGGACTTCGTCACTAAACTTCCCAAGAAAACAGGCGGTTACGATGCTATTTGGGTAATCGTTGATCGTCTCACCAAATCAGCTCATTTCATTCCAATCAAAGAGACTTATTCCATGGATCAGCTCACCAGACTTTACGTCAAGGAAATAGTTTCAAGGCATGGAGCACCAATTTCCATCATTTCCGATAGAGACAGTCGCTTTACTTCAAACTTTTGAGAGTCATTGCAAGATTCATTTGGGACTAAATTAGACGTGAGTACCGCCTTTCATCCTGATACCGATGGTCAGAGCGAGAGAACGATTCAGACATTGGAAGACATGCTCAGGGCATGTGTCATTGACTTTGGAAATGGTTGGGCTAACCATTTGCCATTGATCGAGTTCTCTTACAATAACAGTTATCACTCGAGCATAAAAGCCGCACCATTCGAGGCACTCTATGGTCTTAAGTGCCGGTCCCCAGTTTGTTGGGCCGAAGTTGGTGATGTACAGCTAACTGGTCCAGAGTTGGTTAGAGAAACAACAGAAAAGATAATTCAGATTAGAGAAAGACTCCAAACAGCCAGAAGCCGACAGAAAAGTTACGCCAATGTTCGACGTAAACCATTAGAATTTCAGGTTGGAGACAAAGTCATGTTGAAGGTCTCGCCTTGGAAGGGCGTGATACGATTCGGGAAACGCGAGAAGTTGAACCCGAGATACATTGGGCCGTTCAAGATTCTGGAAAGGATCGGTCCGGTAGCGTACAGACTGGAGCTTCCGTCAGAGCTCAGCAGTGTACATAACACGTTTGATGTCTCAAACCTCAAGAAATCTTTTTCAAACGAAACGCTCGTGATTCCATTGGAAGAAATTCAGATCGATGACAAGCTTAACTTTGTGGAGGAACCAGCAGAAATCATCGACCGAGAGGACAAACAGTTGAAGCAAAGTCGAATTCCTATCTTCAAAGTTCGCTGGAATTCTCGCAGAGGTGCTGAGTTTAGTTGGGAACGGGAAGACCAGATGCGACTCAAATACCCACATCTTTTCACCGAGACCACTCCAGAGACCAACATCAGCTGAATTCAGGGACTATATTCCTTTTAGGGTGGTCGACTGTCACAACTCGCAATTTCAGGTCATTTTCCAAACCCCAAAAATTTACTATTCATGAGTTACTATTCATCATTTCACTATTTATCATTTTTGAAGTCAGTTTGAGACTTTGAGATGTCGTCAAAAATTTTACTATTCATATGACACTATTCATTCTAGGAGGGAAATCACTATTCATGAGGCATCATTCATCATGTTGTAAACCTGGTTTACGGGTACTCAAATGCGCGTAACCAGTTAGGTTTAGCTGCGTATTCATGCATCATCAGTAAAGACACATCGTACAGACTAGAGTAGTCTGCGTATCATCAGTAACATCATTATCATATCAGTTCATGCACGGGTTTTTGTGATTTTCATTAACGTATGCTTAATTGTTTAATTAACATTACCACTCAGTCATTTCTACTAACATTATACCCAATACTCCCGACTATGATTCTAAAACATTTTCAAACTAATTTTAATAATATAGAGATTATATTATTACTTTACCCGGTATTTTTAAACCAATTGCTACATTTTCCGTTATGAGCTTATAACTCCGTCGGTTTACGAAATTTCAATCCGATAATCATTCTAACACCCGATTCTTGCAAGGAATATAATTTTATAATTTTTACAACTTCATCGTATTTTATTTCACCTCGTCATGATTCATTTCTAGTTAAATGGGAGACACTTGCATTAATTTACATCAAATCCTCTTCCATTAACCCACATGTGCTGCCCCCCTAAACTCCCCTAATTCTCCATGCACTTGATTAGTAAGACAAAAACCATTAATGAATTAACTTGATTTAATTTCCATAACATCTCATTCTTACAAATCAACTAGCAAAGTTAACACACAAACTCTCTCATTTCATCCCCTAGGTTCGGCCAACCCAAGAACAACAACACAAATCCATAATTTTTCCAAGATCAAGTTGCGAAGGTTTTGTGATTAAATCTCAAAGTTTCTTACACATTTCTCATCAAAACTCATCAAATATCAAAGTAAGTTTCAAGAACACATTTTGATCATCTTATACTTTTATTTGATTCATATGTTTATGTATTTTCAAGTTATACTAGTTAATCATGCAACATATTTATGTTTTAGATACCACTTTGCACATAAACTATCTTTAACACTAGATCTATAAGTTTCACTAGTAATCTCATGAAATCCACCAAGGTTGGTGATGTTTAGGACCCCATGACCCCCTAAGAAGGTGTATGGTAGGATTTGCGAACTTGTGGAGTTGATTTGAAGTGGTATGATCAAGTTTAGAACAAAGAAAATGAGTTTTAACAAGTATATATAAGCTACTGTCCAAAAACGTGTAAACTGGAAAACTCAGAAAATGTTGAACTATTTTGGCTTTCATATTCAGAGATTACTTTCAAAAATGAAACCTTGGCCGCAAGAATCACTAAAAACCGACTTATAACGAAGGAGATATGATATTTCAAAGTTAGACGACGAAAACTAAAATTCTGAAAATTTAGTTGCTGATCGCCGAGATTCAAAAGACAAAACGAGGCGTTAGACGTGATCTAGACGACCCGACCTACTGAGATTATGTTAGTTCATGTTTATACGAAGCCGTGGATATAAAGAACGTAGAAAACAAGCTTATAACGACCGAGATATACACGTTTGAAGCCCGACATACCATGTTTATTTTGACAGCCCACTAATAGAAAGTGTTTTAAGTGTAAAAACTAATGTTTTTGCGAGACATAACATTGATAGCCGATTTTCTAATTGATCGAGGCGTGTATAATCAAAATTCAAATGAAACGACATTAATACATTGTTACAAGGTTTTCAAAAACGTCGAGTTTGATCACTAACACTTAACGTGCAATATTTCACGACTAGTTTTACGAGGCCATTTTGGACATATTTTCACAAGTTAAGGAAAATATTAAATTGCGATGAAAACGCTATATTTTACCGATAGAACACCAAACGAGGATCGTGGAGTACCGTTTCAACATATTTATACGAAAAGTAGTTTATAACTTAACGAGAAGTCAAAAGTGTATTTTTCGTCGATAAACGTTATTTTCAAAACTAATAAGTGGTATCGTTAACATACGTATTTGCATGTGTTGCATTGTATCATTGCTTACATTGGATCACATCATTCATAATAGGTCGCGGTTAGAGACCGATCTTTATTTCATCATATCCATCATTGTCATTGTTGCTATATCATATCAGGTGAGTTTTCATAGCTCCGTTTTCAATTGTTTATTTGATTTCTAAACTCTCGGGGGAGAATACATTGCACCATTTTTATCTGGACCAAAGTATCAACTCATTTGCATTGCTTAAGTTACAATATTGCCCAGATTAAAGTCCCCTTTATTATCATGAACCGTTAATTGTTAGCAAGCGAGGGTGAGTGAATAGATCTATTGAGGGTGACTCCTCCGTTCGGGTTGGTAGCGCCAACTTGTCAAACGAACGCATTTCATTTCTGTCATATTAGAGTGATTGGCAAACACTCAGTTGGGGCATTTCATTCAGTCTAGCTTCGGGGTCATGAGCTTTAAGAGCTAATGTATCATTTTTATGTGGAATTGTTTTGTCATACACTTTATACTTGTGGTATCCGTACAACATTTCATTTACATAAACCTATGAACTCACCAACATTTTTGTTGACCATTTTTAGCAATGTATTTTCAGGTAATTAACGTATCGCATGTTGGCTTGCATAAGGACATATCATGGAGGCGCGGAGTCGACGCGTCTCACTTTATATTTTATGCACTTATCCACCGTTTGAATTGTATGAACTTGTTTTCTGAAAATTTGTTTTCTGAAAACTTGTTTTCTGAAAATTTGTTTCACCTTTTGGGACCTAGCTTTGTAACTCTGAATGTTTTTAAATAATCAAATGATGTATTTTCAAAACGACACTTTAGGTCGTTCAATATAACTGCAACTTTGGTGCTATGACTAGTCATGCCCTCGAATGTTTCTTTCCGCTGCAAGTCACGAATTTGGGGGTGTGACATTAGATAAAAAAATCAGTTTCTTTTGCGGACCCAAGCCATCACTGACTGGGATCTGCCTTATGTATCAACATAATCAAACTTTTTTAGGATAATTGATGCACTGTTGTGTTTAGAAACATGGTCTAAAACTTTATGCTTTTTCTAGTGCGTGCGTGCGAGTGCTCTAATTTATACCCATGGTATGTTGTTGTGGTTTTAGTAGTATTCAAGTTTTAAATTTATATTTAGCCGACTTATCAATAACACACACACTTTAACGAGCAGTGTACCCGGTCAGTATGTATATAATGGTAAGTAGAGTGCCGATCACTAAGAGTGGAACGTATTATCTAGTTATTCTAATCAGTATTTTAATATCTTAAGTTAGCTATACAACCTAATTTAACGCAAGGGGGTTCAGCCTGAGAGACTGGCACGGTTTGGTTGCAATTAAATAATAAACTAACTAATAGGCACGAATCAGCGAATAGCACACACGTACACAGATAAATACTCGAGACAATAAGAAGACCTGTCCTGATAGTTAAGTAGCTTGTCACTTGTTTTATTGCTAGTTTTATATGAAGTGTATAGTTCGATGCAACGCACCGAGATTAAGTCCTTTCTCGTTGGTTCTAATCTTATCGGCGAGTAAACCCTTAATGATTACTTATGACTATCCCATTTATCTTTCTTCCTACTTTTCTACAGACGATAGAATGCATAGGCGATCTAATAAATAGGCGAGGAAGGGGCATGGCGACCCAAGCAATGCTCAGCTAGACACAGAGGTTATCAATGCACTAATAAAAGTCACCAAAGACATCAACATATAAACTTTAATTAATGGGAAAGCAATTTTAAGGGGAGTTGAAGTGAATGATAACAAAACACAAGCCCATCAATCCTGATCAATTAAAGTGTACTAATACAATAAAACAAAACAACTTAATGAATTGAATACATGCAGGACCTTCTTATAGCTCTCGTATCTTTGTTCAAGGTGTGTCTTGTGCTGCTACTTCGACTGAATTCGGCCTAGGGCTTCTGTCCTTCGAATATCGTACGTACCAAAAGTCTCTTAAAGTCGTCTGACTTTGGGGTATTTATAGTTTCTGTCTGAGGTAAGATGTGGCGCATCTAATAAGTAGATGCGGCGCATTGACTTAACTTCGCGTGGGGTCCAAGATTAATATATTCAGGAATATTCGTACACCGCCAGAAGATGCGGCGTAACTCCATTTATAGATGCGGCGCATGTCCTCTTGTATCTTGGATCGTATCTTGTGAAATCTGGATAGTGATGCGCCGTATGTAATAAGCAAGATGCGGCGTATCTGGAGCAGAATAGTCTTGATCTTGTACATTTCAGTAGACTCTTAACTTCTTGCTTGTTTTGCTCCATAATTAGTCCAAAATCGCCAAGTTTCACCAAATGCTTGTTTTTAACTGAGAATTACAAAAGTAAACGATTAAGTATCAATTCTCACAGATAATATAATAAAACAAGTCAAATAAATAGGATAAATGACGGTAATAAAATGTACTTATTTGAGTTCATCAAATATCCCCCCACTTGAACTTTACTTGTCCCCAAGTAAACCTTAGAATTAATCTTATGAAAAATGTATCCTAAAAGATATTAGGATTTATTTTTATATTTAAGCATGTATTCATTTTAGTCATAATCACACAACCAAACACTTAACGAATTACAAGTAAAATAAAATAATTTGATAAAAGCAATCTAATCGTTTAACTGTCCAGTCGTGACGAATATTCTATCATAAGCTTGGCAAGTATACACATCTCCCCCACTAAAGCCAAGGAATAACAAGTCTAAAGCGGTAAAAAGGGTTTGTAGGCTTAAGGGTTAATCATTCTCCTTAATCTCTATCGATCTCAAATTCCAGAAAAGGCGACAAAATCACAAATACATGATCGAATCCACGAACACGATACTTGCAATTGCTCAAATCCTTAACTCGAATAGGCTAAAGATATGACCAAGTAATCTTCACCAATAATATTATATCAAAAAGGGCGACAAAATCATAAATACATAGCCGAATCCACGACTACGATACTTAAGATTGCTCAAATCCCTAATCTCAATAAATCAAAGGTTTGGATAAAGAATAATATAGGGTATGGATAATATTTGGGATATAAATTGGTGTAAAATGAAAAATAAACAAAACAAATAAATTAAAATCCTAAGTGTGGTTAATCACTATCCCAACCATCCCATGAATAAGACTCATATCATTGAATAACTCACGCTTTAACACTTGAAACACACGCTTTAGGTAGACACGAATTATACTCAACAAGATCTTAATCAAAGAATATCCTTTAGTTGGCGTTCCCATAACTGCCAACTCCCATTCAATCCATAGATATAATATACAACAACTAGTGGTGATATCGACCACTTAATACAAAACTTTACATAAGTTGGTTAAACAAACATCCAACTCTTCCTTTTTTTTTTTTTTTTTTTTTTTTTTTTTACTTGAAACATAAACATAGATGTGTAAAATTTCACCACATCACTATAATGATAATTCTGGATAATTTTTCCATACTTTTCATAACTTCAGAAATAACGGTAATAGTGAAAGTAGTAAACACACGAAAAACAAGACTCAAAAATATACAATATTTACTTTCACTCCAATTGCATTGTGCAATTTCCCGACCTAACCAAAGATAATGAATTACGCACGCGAACACAGGTAATGTAAGGAAACACACTTTGCCTAAAGCAATTAACCAACCACGGATTTTAATCTACAGGGTAGGCTAAGGTGTAAGGGTGTAACGAAACATTATAACCAAGGTGTAAGAAACGAAAGGAATGGCTCTGAGTGTTTTTCTATGGGTATCTTACTCTAAAAATGAGAGTAACAAAAGGGTTTATACGGTGGTTAACTAACCAGTTTAGTTAGCTAATAACACATAACATATAATAGGCTATTTAGGTGTAATCCTAGAATTTTACCAATTTAGACAAGTCATCCCAATTATATAAAATAATACTTATTATGGTGGTCTCGAATAGTATACAAGCCAAGTTCTAAAGTTTACAAGTCACCGGCACACTCATAGATTTGTGAATTTTGAAAAATCACAATTTTTGAAAATAACGTCTTGTGTGCAGCTATGCAACTTAGATCTTAAACAAAAACATGCTAAAATTTTTTAATTTTGATATATTAAGTACATTTTAAGCATATTTTGAAAAAGTTTAGGACAAGTAAGTGTTAAGTGTTCTAATTCTCCAATCCCCCCACTTAAGTTGAACAACGTCCTCGTTGTTTGTATAAAAGGTTAAAAACTGGAAAATAAAAGAATTAGAACAGAAAAACTCCCCTGAGATTTGCTCGGTATGATCCTCCATTTGTATAAGAGCAAAAATCTTCTTTCTTGTGGATGAAAACATTTAAGCTTCATAATTGATGTATCCACAGGAAATGCAGGAATCTAAAATACCACCAAGACTTTAAACACACCTAAATTAAGAAGGTTCAAACTTGCATAATACATTAGTAGTTAGGAAAAATAAAACATAAAAATTAAAATGAAAATCATCAGGTCAGTCGATGCGCCGTATCTTATGGAAGAAGATACGCCGTATCGAGCCTGGAATAATTATGAATCAGAATAGAAGATGCGCCGCATCCTTAACCAGGGATGCGCCGCATTAAAATAAACTGATAAAAAGTTTTAAAGATCGAAAGTAAAAATGCAGAAAAATAAAGTAAGATATGACCAGTGCAGGAGATGCTTCGCATCTCAGGATTGAGATGCGCCGTATCCTCTGCGGCCTGACTGACTCGACACAAAACAGAATAGTAAAAGTTTTCTCCGGGTTGTCTCCCGGTCAGCACTTGTCTTTATTCCAGAGTCTTCAAGTTAAACTCACGTTCAGCTCTTTAATATCGATCATTGAAGGAGTCGGATACATCGCGCTCCCTCATCGCCAATTCAGTAATATTGAACACTCCTTGCTCGTCCTTAATTTCCACGCCGTTCTTCTTTAATATCTGTATAAACAAAGTTCTGTCCCTTTCGGGCAGAGATGACAAAATGATAGACGGGAAATTCTTATTATCATATAGGCATAAATAAGCAAGGTGGGGTGGTAGTTCTATAAACACATCATTATTCAAATTCGTTTTCTCAACTATTCTCCTACGTTTGTTAATTACTACGCAATCATACCACTCATCATCAGAATCATTAACAATATTGCGATTAAGTTCGGTAGGTACATTAAGGTCAATAAATTCCTCAAAGTTCTCATGATTAGGATTAGTTGAGTTGTTTTGAATCAATGTTTCTCCCATGAGCCTAGCTTCAAGATCGAGGTCCATACGCTCTCTTAATCCTAGCACATAGACGCCTCTAATTATGCTTTTAACAGGATCTTGGCACTTATAGACTAGTTTATTATTTCCTACCCTTAATGAGATTTTTCTTTTAAACACATCAATCTTAGCATGGGCAGTAGACAAGAAAGGTCTTCCAAGGATTAAAGGAATCTTAACATCCTCGGGCATATCTAGTATAACAAAGTCTACAAGGAAAATAAACTTCTCAATCCTAACTAGCACATTATTAGCAATCCCTTCAGGTCGTTTTACCGTCTTATCAGCCAATTCAATAAATAACTTAGTTGGTGCTAATTTTCCTAGTCCTAGGGTAGCGAATGTCTTAAGGGGCATTACACTAACGCTAGCTCCTAAGTCAGCTAACACATTATTGAAATATATATCATTAATTGAACAAGGCAAAGTAAAACTTCCTGGGTCCTTTTCTTTATGAGGTAAGGCATTTAAGTCGGTTGCAGAGCTCTCTTCTTTCATTGTAGCCTTGATCTCTTATTCAATCTTTGTCTTCTCTTTGAGTAGTCTCCTTAAACTGACTGAAGAATTAAAGAAAAATTCTGGTCTTGCACCATCATTACCATTCATTAGTCTTCTAGGAAAAGGAATGTTAGGAGTGACTTCTTCAGTGGTGCTTATGGCCTTGACATGATCTCTTGGGTTGGTTTCAGTTGAGCTAGGTAAACTTCCATATCCCCTTTCTTGAAGAACTTTGCTCATTTGACCAATTTGTTGTTCCAATGCTTTGATCGAAGCTCCTTGATTTCTTGTAGTAGTGTCCGTTGAAGCTCGGATTTCTTTGATCATAGCAGTATTCTCTTCATGTCTTTTAGCAGCATCGGCCATAATTTGCTTTAGAGTGTCATCTAAAGTCTGCCTCCTTTCTTGATAAGCGGGATTAAAGTTGTTCTTTTGATAGAATCCCGGGGTGGCTTCCCTAAATCTTCCTGAAGGTCGGAATGGTTGTCCAAATTGGGTGTAATATGCTTCTTTAAACGTCTCACTTTCATTCTTATTCGGGCAATCTTTAGTGTAGTGAGGTCCTTCTCATTTTTCACATCCAACTTGGGCAGCATACACTTTTTCATCACGCTTCTTCATCTCTCTACTAATTTTATCCAATTGAGCTTGAATAGCAGCAAACCCGTCAAAATTAGTGCTGCTCTTAGATCTAGTAGAGGTCCCATCTTGCCATTTTTGAGAATGATCAGCAGCTTCTTGGATCGCTTTCCTAGCATTGGTTGCACTCATTTGAGGCACAGCTCCCTTAGCATCCAAAATTTGTCTTGTAGGCACGTCCAATCCTTGATAAAACAATATTATCTCCTGCATAGGGGTTAGATAGTGTTGAGGACATCTTACCAGTAAATCTTTAAATCGTTCCCAAGCTTGATAAAGAGTTTCATCAGGCTCTTGCTTGAAACTGTTGATAGCCTCCATCTTTTTAGCAGTCTTAGCAGGTGGACAATATCTCTTCAGGAATTTGCTCTTCAAATCTTCCCATGTAGTGATTGAACTAGCAGGTTCATTCCTCAGCCACTTGTTAGCAGCTCCTTTTAGCGAGATTGGAAAGATTCTTAGCATGAGTTGATCGTCAGTGACTCCTTCTGAAGTAAACAAATCCGCAATCTCGAGGACCTTTTCAACATGCTCATTAGCATCCTCATGTTCTGATCAACTGAAAGCATTTTCTCTTAGCTCCTTGAGAAACTGACCCTTCAATTCAAACTTTGACTTATCATCAAACTTTGGTCTAGCAACTCCTGAAGTGTAATCAGCACGGGTTTTGTTCATGTATTCCTCCATAGTTGTGTTTTCGCCCATTGTTTCTGTTTCTTCTTCCTCTTTCTCTTCAGAAAAATAATCAAGCTCGAATGAACTTGAAATATCAAAGCTTTTTGTGTTGAAAAGTCTTTTAAGCGAATGAAAGACTCGTTCAGGATCTTCGAAAGGTTGAATCAAGTTCTTCGTAGAACTCTTGGTCATGCACTTCCTGAAATCAACACAAAAACATCAGTAGGGTATGCTCAAGAAAGTAATATATCAGAAAATTAACAACGAAAACGGAATACGAAAAATAAAAGTTATTGATATCTGCAGACGATGCGCCGTATCCAAAAAGTTGGATACGCCGTATCTTATAATCGTTAAAATTAAATCAGACTTTTATTCAGAAAATAGATACGCCGCTTATAAAGTAGAATGCGCCGTATCAGTTTTAATTATCAAAAATCGATATTTATTTAAAATCAAATGCGTCGTATTAACAAAAGTTAATGCGCCGTATTTTCGTTACGTTTCAAAATATAAGATTTTTGATTCAGAAGATACGCCGTATCGACAGAGATCGATGCGTCGTATCTGTTTAATAATTCGAAAACTGTTTTTAATTAAAATAATAGATACGCCGTATCTGCTAGGGCAGATGCGTCGTATCGCGTTAACGTTTAGAAAAAAAAAATTCTTATTAAAAACAGATACACCGTATCTTGGGGAAAGATGCGTCGTATCGAATTAATTAAATGCGTTGTATTTTATAAAAAAATTAAACGCAATACGCCGTATTTATGAAAATAGATGCGCCATATCGTTTGAATAAGCTCAGTACAACGATAGCAGAACACAGAAAATATGAAAAATAAAAACAAAAATAAACACAAACGAAAACAAACAAAAATAAAAGAAAACAAATAACACACAAAACAAAAAATATGCAAGTAATACAATGAATGCAAATTAACCTAATATACAACACAGTTAGCGGTTAGATTAAAAACCTAATTAAAATACTAATCAAATTAACAGATAATAACAATTCACTCCCCGGCAGCGGCGCCAAAAACTTGATGCGTGCGTGCGAGTGCTCTAATTTATACCCACGGTATGTCGTTGTGGTTTTAGCAGTATTCAAGTTTTAAATTTATATTTAGCCAACTTATCAATAACACACACACTTTAACGAGCAGTGTACCCGGTCAGTATGTATATAATGGTAAGTAGAGTGTTGATCACTAAGAGTGGAACGTATTATCTAGTTATTCTAATCAGTATTTTAATATCTTAAGTTAGCTATACAACCTAATTTAACACAAGGGGGTTCATCCTGAGAGACTGGCACGGTTTGGTTGCAATTAAATAATAAACTAACTAATAGGCACGAATCAGCGAATAGCACACACGTACACAGATAAATACTCGAGACAATAAGAAGACCTGTCCTGATAGTTAAGTAGCTTGTCACTTGTTTTATTGCTAGTTTTATATGAAGTGTATAGTTCGATGCAACGCACCGAGATTAAGTCCTTTCTCGTTGGTTCTAATCTTATCGGCGAGTAAACCCTTAATGATTACTTATGACTATCCCATTTATCTTTCTTCCTACTTTTCTACAGACGATAGAATGCATAGGCGATCTAATAAATAGGCGAGGAAGGGGCATGGCGACCCAAGCAATGCTCAGCTAGACACAGAGGTTATCAATGCACTAATAAAAGTCACCAAAGACATCAACATATAAACTTTAATTAATGGAAAGCAATTTTAAGGGGAGTTGAAGTGAATGATAACATAACACAAGCCCATCAATCCTGATCAATTAAAGTGTACTAATACAATAAAACAAAACAACTTAACGAATTGAATACATGCAGGACCTTCTTATAGCTCTCGTATCTTTGTTCAAGGTGTGTCTTGTGCTGCTACTTCGACTGAATTCGGCCTAGGGCTTCTGTCCTTCGAATATTGTACGTACCAAAAGTCTCTTAAAGTCGTCTGACTTTGGGGTATTTATAGTTTCTGTCTGAGGTAAGATGCGGCGCATCTAATAAGTAGATGCGGCGCATTGACTTAACTTCGCGTGGGGTCCAAGATTAATATATTCAGGAATATTCGTACACCGCCAGAAGATGCGGCGTAACTCCATTTATAGATGCGGCGCATGTACTCTTGTATCTTGGATCGTATCTTGTGAAATCTGGATAGTGATGCGCCGTATGTAATAAGCAAGATGCGGCGTATCTGGAGTAGAATAGTCTTGATCTTGTACATTTCAGTAGACTCTTAACTTCTTGCTTGTTTTGCTCCATAATTAGTCCAAAATTGCCAAGTTTCACCAAATGCTTGTTTTTAACTGAGAATTACAAAAGTAAACGATTAAGTATCAATTCTCACAGATAATATAATAAAACAAGTCAAATAAATAGGATAAATGACGGTAATAAAATGTACTTATTTGAGTTCATCAGTTTCCAAACCCAACATGTTGAGGCCTTAACAGAATTAACATTATTTCCCTTAACAACATTAACTACTGGTTTTTTCCTAGCAGTATTAACCACTGCTTTTGTCCTAGCAGTATTAAATGCTGTGTTCTTTTGAATGGGCCTCTTAACAGTTGAATGTGTTGTTTTAGAAGGACATGACATTGATCTAGTAGCATTCGCTGTTGTTTTTGAGTGAGCAACATTAACTTGTCTAGCAGTATTAACCAATACTGGTGTTTTTGATATATTTTGTCTAGCAGTATTATTTTATACTAAGCCAGACTTCATTAGTACTGCTCTTCGAACCATGTTCTTTTTAGTATAGGGGTGAGTCTTTTTAGCAAAGGTTTGATGATTCACCCTTTGAGCATTGTTCCAAACAGGTTTTACCATCCTTTGATTTTGAAACTGTTTTTTATGGTAATTGCAATCAACCTGCAAATGATCAAAGCTTCCACACACATAACAGGCCTTATTAAACATCTCAAAGTTTCTTCCTAGTTTTTGAGACATAATATTTTTCCAATTTCTTTGATTGCCTCTTAGACTATGAGTGTTTTGCCAATTTTGCTCAACATGTTTAACAGTTTTCCTAGTAGTTTTTCCTTGTTGTTTAGATTTGACAAACTCTATCTTTACAATACTAGGCCTAATTGTTTTCTTTTCAATTTCAGGTTGAGACACATCCTTTTTCTCATCAACTGACACCCATTCTTCAATAATTGGGGCATCATCATATCATACTTCCTGACTACCTTAGGATCTTTAACAAACTCATCTAAACCAATAAAATACAAGTCAGGTGTTGGAGTGTAGCAACCGGCATTTTTAGGGCAATACTTATTTATAAGACTCGAAACCAGTTGTGGCAGACGATGATTTTTTCAAACTTATTTTAATAGTAATTTTCATTTATTATTGCCTATTATATACTTTTCAAGCTTTTGGACATCATTTGAACTGAAAATGTGAGAATTTCTTGTGAAATGTAAAAGTAGAGCACAACACGAGTCGGCATGAGTCTGAACCTAATAACACGTGAAACATTGGGTTTTACTAGATAACATGAACCTAGACGTATTTATAGTCAATTTTACTGGAAAAATAGTTTTGAGACTAATGACGTAAATTAGAAATGCTCAAAAAAATGTTTCGGCACACAAATTGGCCTCGATAGCGTCTTACTAAAAGAATGGCAGAATAACACTTCCTACCCTTGTCCTAATTTTTAGTTTTTGGTCCTTGTGGGTCATTAGGGTTATCATCAATAGTCCTAGGGGCTATAAAAACCCCACCTCACTCCTCTCTCTCCCCATTTGAAACCCTAAACCTAAATTTTATAACACCCTCCTCCTCTCTTTTATTCAGCCACCGACACCACTCATGCCACCACCCTCGCCATCGTACACCACTACTCTCACAACTGAAACAACACCATACCCACCTCTATTTACATGTCGTAAACCCAGTTGTGAAGCCAACGCGCGTGAAGTCTCGTACCACATGCGTC
Source organism: Artemisia tridentata subsp. tridentata (assembly GCA_021014915.2). NCBI lineage: Eukaryota > Viridiplantae > Streptophyta > Magnoliopsida > Asterales > Asteraceae > Artemisia > Artemisia tridentata. Next base: position 401,827,844 of record CP139508.1, read on the forward strand.
GCCACCTCCACCGCCGTCCTACTTCTGGGTAAGCGTGAAAACGTGGTAAAAAGGGTTGTTAACACATCGATTCACGACCTTGTGTGAATCGGTGTGAGTCAAATTAAAGGTTAATGATTTTTGGTTAATGAAAACGAATGGTATCATTTGTGTAGTGTTTATGTGTTTGGATTTTCGTATCGAGAGCACAAGCTCTCGTACGAGTCCGATTTAAGTGGTCACAAGCTTATTTTAAAGCTTATTCTAGTACCTTACGAGCGTATTTAGTTTGTGGTTTAGATTTGTTTGCGTTTTGAATAAGACCCACGGGCGAGATCTATTTAGATATCTGATTTTTGTAATTAATTTGGATTGGGTAATGATTTGGTCCGTTTGGTTGGTCTCCCGCAATGTACGACTCGAGCCGAGACCTCAAGGTCTCGACATGGTAAGGTTTTTGGTTAAGTTTTGATTTGGTCGAGTTTTGATTAAGGTTTGGTTTTGTTTTTGGTTCGTTTGGGTTGTTTGACTCGCAACAGATTCGAAGCCGAGACCATGTGGTCTCGGCGAGGTGAGTAGTCTTGGTCCGAACGATATATGTTAGTGTAGAAAATATTGTGGTTGATTGTTAGCTTGGGAAACTTAGTTTGGCCGTTTGATTATTTTGGGTTTCGGTATGGAGTCAAGCCGAGACCATGAGGTCATGACGAAGTTTGTTGATTTTCTTTTTGTTTCGTTTGGTCATCCTCTTGGCGTACGACATGGAGCTGAGACCCTAGAGTCTCGGCATGGTAAGTTTGGTCGGCGTGGTAAACTTGGTAATTGGATTTCTTGGTAACTAGAGCCGTAGGTTTAGAACCGGCCGAATATTATTGTGATTGTTTGTGTCTTGGACTCGATATTGTGATGTTTTGGCTGCGACAAGGATTAGCCGAGACCTTGTGGTCTCGGAGATGACTTGGTTAGCCTAAATTTGGACCAACTTGATTTATTTATTTGGATTCGGGAGCTAGTTGGCCATTTATTTGACCCGACAAGTTAGACGAGGGTGTTGGGTTTGTTAGGGATCGAGGGTATAAGTTTGACCCGTAAGTTGTGTTATTATGACCGTGACTCGAAAAGGGAGAACGACCATGTGTTAAGTGTTTTGTGATAAACAGAACTAGACAAAAGAAGAAGGGAAATGAAATAAAATTTATTAAGATTAACTCATAAGTATTTTTTTTTTATTTTTTTTTTATTAAATAACAAAGTGAATTCAATAAAAATATATGTAATGATTTTGATAAAACGGCACATACATTGGGTCGTTGGACTTTTTGAGGCACAATAACGAGTTGACTATTTGGGATTTATTTGATTTTGATCAATTGTGGGTGTTGGTTAACTTGACTTGATAATTGATCGGTAGTGGGGTTTCTATTGGGCTTTTGCAACACCGAACGTGGAATATATATTTTAAGTTGGATTATTATTGGACTTTATACATTTTGGACTACTGGATATGAAACGAATATAGTACATTAGAATCATGATGAATTTAATGTATTCAATTCGCAACGGGTAAACAATGGAAACGATGTCTAACGAACAATAATATTTTTAAATTACACGTCATCTAAACTACTTTGAAATTATTTCTAATAGAGTCCTTCGACTTGGAAACGTTCAATGAATGAACGAGTCATGGCGAAATTTGACTTTTAAACTGTGGAAAACTAGAACCGGGGGGGGGGGGGTTGAATAGTTTTACGTCTTTTTAATTTTATTTTGAAAACTTTGTTTACTTTTAAAAACTTAGATTCGAATTTATGTGAACTCAACTCTAGAACAATATGAACAAATATAAGTAAATCTAAATAAACAATGCAAGTAAAGTAATGAAATGAAATGAAAGATAGAGATGGAAAGATCTAACCACGAGACAAAAGATTTATAGTGGTTCGGCTACAAGGACACCTTCCTTGCCCTACTCCACTCCCCGAGCACCTAACTCGAGAGTTTTCTTCACTATGTCAACAAGCTCCCTTATGGCGGAGAAAACCTTACACAACTTTTGCTTACACCGGTTTAACGACACAAAGCTAGATGTCGGGTTCTAAACGTAGCTAGAACCAATCTCACAACTTCTACACAACTTCTTCACAACTTATTCACAACGGCTTCACGACTTCTTCACAACTTCTTCACAACTTATTCACAACGGCTTCACAACTTCTTCACAACTTCTTCACGACTTCTTCACAACTTCTTCACACCGGCTTCACACCTTCACTACTTACACACCTTAACTTCTTCACAACTTCACTACTTACACACTAATCTAGCCTAAGCAATTATGCTCACACCTATCTAACAAATATACACAACTTATACAAAAATGAATGAATGATTATACAAACAACTTAGGTAGCAAGATGATACTAAGTTGCAATACTTCTTCTCTAGTTGTTGAAGGAGTATTCTTCTTTTGCACTTGAATGGTAGAAGCTTGGATCACTTGGAAACCAATGCTTAAGAATATATGATCAAAGGATTTAGAAAGGATTTGGAAGGATAAGAAGAGATTTAGAACAGAAGGTTTGGGGGTGCAAAAGGTGTGGAAAAAGTCCAGGGAAAGTCCAATATTTATAGGCAAATCTGGACAGCTGGAGGAGCGGGGCGGTCCCCTTAAATAGGGGGCGGTGCCCTTAAAATTAAGGGGGCCGCCTTGTATATTTAAGGGGGCCGCCCATCTAACCGTTGCCCAGATTTATCTTTTTGTGGGGAAGGTTTTTCTGGAACATTTTTACCATTTTTGGTTGAAAATTTGAATTCATAATTTTATAAAAGATTAAACATTTTTATTTAATACCAAAAATGATTTTCCAAAAGATATAAAATGTTTTGGGTCATTTTATAAAAAATCTAGTGATTAAGAAAATGTTCCTTTGATTATATAATGCATTAAGCATTTGTTCATTCATACCTTAAGTGATTAAGTTGTAGAAATGAATATTTCCAACTAAATACTTGTTTACTTAATAAGTTTATGTTTGATGAGTTTACATTTTGTGATCATCAAAACATAGATATATGAATAAGTATTGATAATGTTTTTAGGCATTATTTATATCAAAATAAACTATAAAACGAGTATGCTTTTATAACTAAATGGGATTATGGGAAAGTACTGACGCTTACCAAATCTATTCATCTTATTTGTTGTAATTGCTATTTGTTATCTTTTTGGTTTCCATCTGTCATATCTTCTTGACTCGAGTTCTAGTCAACACTCTCCGCGTAAAATCCCGTTGTCTTGTTCTTCCTTTTGGCGTGTGTACTCTTGAGTCAGTGTCTTCCTACCGTCACACAGATGATGATGCCAAGCACTAGTAAATGGATTTAATAAGAATATTTTGGAATTTAAAATGGAATATACTTGGGGATAGTTAACTTTTGGAAACTTTTATGTTTTGGGAATATACATTAAGAAGAGTCTTTATATTATTAGGTCGTGCCGAGTCCGTTGTGCCGTGAGACCCTAGTTGCCATGAGATTTTAGTTGCTGTTGCGTTAGGCTACCTTTAAGCTGTTGTGCTGTTCTACTCTCCGACATTGTTGTGATATTGCATTGCTGGACTGAGGTGAGTCCTCGTAGCCCCTTTTTCATTATGTTTTCCTTGGAGGAAAATGGTACTCAAATGATATTTTAACTGTTTTCATGCTGTGATACATCGTTTTCAAGTTTTTGGAAATATATGTGTGATGATGCGATTATGCACTATAAAATATTTTGCTCTGTGTGTACATGCAAATGCGCAACTGTTAACTCTGTTGAGAGCCGAAGCATTATGATAGACCTATCGGGGTAGCTCCCCACTGTGTGTACTGTTTATGGGTGTGACATCCTGGTAGGTTCAGTTGGCGCGACACTATTACTATTTGGATAACGTGCTTGTAATTGGTATTCATGTGCACTATTGTCCTACGCTATTATTCATAGCTTCGTGGTTTAACTTTCAAACCTACGAGCTCACCAACATTATGTTGATGTTTTCTAGTACCATTTTCAGGTGGATCATTACTAAAGTATTTGAAGGCACATTTATCGGAGTCAGACTATTTGATACCTGCTACTATGTTTGTCAAGATGTCAGGATTTCGAAAGAGACATATTTCCCTTTCAAATTTGGTCGAAGAATGTTTTGTAAACTATTACTAAAATAATTGTAAGGTATGAATCTATGATGTTATGCAATATGCCTTTCTCAGTTACATCTCGTATTTCCGCCTTTGACGGGGTGTGACAGATTGGTATCAGAGCCTAAGGTTATAGAGAATGCCAGTTTTTCAAAAATAAAAACCTCAATTATAACCAGACTAAAGTTTTTATTAAAATCCCAAACATGGTACGAGTCGATTAGCCCGAGCATTCCATCATTTTTCCTAAATTACGCATAGCCTAATCAACTGTGCTTAATTCAGGTGCGATCATGGGATGATGGGGGTAGTTACCTTGGATCATGTTTGGTTGGAGTCGGAGTCTAGATCAACTGAAAATATATTGGTCTATGTGTGTGCATCTCCCTTACGTGTTATGTGTATCTGTGGTTATGCCGCTTTGCCTTCTGTGTACTGAAGCTTTTAGTTTCTAGGACAATATATGAGCTTGCAATTGCATACCTAAGTGCTTTGATTTGATTTGATATTGTGTGACGTGATCCGATATGTTATGATGTGTTTTGAGTTGAGTTTATATGACATGATTTGATTTGGTTGAGCTAGTGTATTTCTCGTACTATTCCCTGTTGATCCCAGTTGAGCTTAACGATCTTGTTAATTACTTTAGATATAAACCTAAAGCAATAGGTATAGAAACTGCTTATGAATGATCTATTAATTACTATGCGGAAACTAGTAATTAATCTTAAGAAGAATTAACAATAACACACAGCAATTCTCTCAACCTTCACCTCAATATATTAATATACGGTTAATCAAAAGTAACAGGGTTACAATGAACCTTGAAGTGAATACAAGACAATACGTATGCTAAAAACAATCGACTTCTAACCCTAACCCTAGATCCTCCTTTTATACACATAAGGAGTCCTAGTCGGTTACAAAAACTTTCTATACAAGAATAATATATATTCGTATCTTTACCACAAATAAACTATACATATCTAATAACCAGCAGAATCAAACTCTAGCAGCAGAATCATCTTAGGCTAGCAGCAGTTTGACACTTAGCTTATTTCATCATTCTTCAAATATCATCAGCAGCAGAACGAATATACTAGCAGCAGAATGATTATGCCTAGCAGCAGAATCATACTTAGTATATTTCCATTAGAACCATGAGCAGCAGAATAAAATACTTTGCAGCAGAATCTTCAAAGTAGCAGCAGTATCTTTTAAACCCAACAATCCTCCCCTAAACTTGATATTTTCTCCCAAAATATACAAGTTTCTTCCAACGCACAAACATTCACAAAGAGGATGCTTCCAAACACTTACTACTATGAAGTCTATGATTTCAGAATCTTTCTATACTTTTCTACCAACTCATACACTTGATGATCTGACAAAAATGGTCTTTGTAACCTCAACTTTCCATGTTGTAACATCTGGGTGATAACAGCAGTATTGTTGTTCAAGGGATAGTCTTTCTCCACCAGCATATACACACCTACACCTTTACCAATCAACTCATGTACTCCACATGATTGAAATAGATACCATTTATGAACCTTGGTTGACCTTAACAAATCTATCCATTCCATATCTCTTGGATCAGGCTCAAACATGTTCTTCAAGTAGTAGTAGTGTAGCCTTTCAGAAATCACATCTGGTCTTCTATCCCCATAATTCTCCTTATATAACCTCCAGAGCTGTACAATATCATCCCAATCCATGTAATGCAGCATTTGTGAGAATCTAACAAACTTCTGACATGCACCATTTGATCTTTTGATCTCCCAACATGCTTCACTACCATCTTGAATATCATGTGTATAAGAGATGATTGGATGTTTAGTTTCCAATGGAACTGTATTTATTATCTCTGGTTCTTCTTGAGGTTTATGAACTGTAAAATCCATAATCCTTTTCATATCATCTGCAGTTACTTCTTTAGGTTCATACTCATCATCCTTTGACTCCTTCTCACCCTTAGAATTACTTTCTGAATCACTCATTACAACAGATTTAGCTCTTTTCTTTTTCCTTCTAAAAGACTTTAACCTTTTTCCTGTTCTTTTCATACCAATAGTAGATTCAAGTTTTGTCTTTTCAACATTCTGCTCCTCAACTTCTTTTTCCTTCTCAGCATCACCTACAACCTCTTTCTCTTCAACAGTCTTTTCTTGCACAACTTTAATTACTTCTTTAGGCTTTTGAACACTTGACTCAGGATTAAGATAAGCCTTTGGATCCACTCTTCTTGTAAGTTTCTTAATCTCAGCATCAGTCATAGGCTCAATTGGTCTGTTAATTCTTGCATGAGTTTCATAATAAGCCTTTGCAACAGCAGCTCTACTCATTCCTCTGAATGCACTAGGCTTCCAATAGGCTTGATTCCTTAGATACATTTTCATGTAATTATACTCATCAGTTTTGGAATGTTTCTTCTTCTTGTACTCACCCCTCTTTTCATTTTGCCTCTTTCTAAATGCTCCAAGCATATCAGCTATAGCATCTTGTCGTTTCTCAAGGGTGTACTTCTCTCTTTCATCTCTTTGAGTTTGCATTGCAACTTCCCAATCCTCCTGTAATTGCTTCTTTCTTTCCATATCAACTTCTACATGCCATTGTGCTTCCATTCTCCTTGCAGCCTCTTCATCAGTTTCATTTTGTAATGCTTGGGCAGCAGCATCCATAAACTTGAACTTCTTCTTTGGTTCTTCAACCAAGATGCTCTTGCCTTTATCTGTTTATGAAATGGTTGGTTGTACAGGTTTTGGAATGGATACAGGTTCTTGAATGACAACTCCTTTAGCTTTAGGTTTTGAAGCAGCAGATTTAGGTTTTTTTGAAGGTTGTTGTTTAAGATTTAGCATGACTTGGGCTATAGGAGTATTATCATCATCCGATGCAGCAGCAGAACTCTTTTCTGAACCAGCAGCAGAATCCTCTAACCTAACAGCAGAATGTCCTACACCAGCAGCAGAATCATCCTCTGTTTTTTTCTCACCAACATCAGCAACAACCTCACTTCTAACATCCTTTTCAAATTCATTCTTTGCAATACCACCAACATTCACATCCATATCCATGTCATCCTCCCCTTGACCCTTGTTTACCTCCTCTTCATTCCTCCCCTGTTTGGGAGCATCCTCACCCAAACTTGGTTTGGAATTCACTTTCTTGACCCTTCTAGCAAGTGTAGCTCTTGATCTGTGCTTGCTTTCCAAAAAGTTGACCCAGAACTTCAAACTTTTGACTGTTTTGGTAAGATCAAGAACTTAAGCTTCCAACTTAGTACGTCTTTCCGTCAATGCATTTATTTGTTTCACATTATCCTCACCACTTCGGTCCGTGTTACCTGACCCGAGAGGTGGATCCTTGGATTTGACATTGTATACATTAGTGTTACCCATCAATTCATCTATTTCAAGTTCAATTCTAGCCTCAGTACTTCGACCTGTGTTACCTGGTCTGAGAGGTACATTATGGGCATTGTCATTTTGTACAGTTTCATCCATCAATTCCTCATTTGTTTCATATCTGTCCTCATCACTTCGGGATGTGTTAACTTCCCTGAGAGGTGAATCTTTGGACTGAAACTCAATCTCAATCCTAGATTGAGCAGCTGAGCCCCCTTTTTAGCCATTTGGCTGGGGTTACCATCTTGTGCATTAGGTTCATGAGAACCTTCAGCAGTAGATGTTGCCAAGGTTGGGGTCTTATCTATGTTGAAACTGGCCTGTTCAACTTCTAAGTTGGAAACAGTAGTGTCAGCCCCTTCTTTCATGCCATCTCCATCCACTATGGCAGCCTCATCTGCTTCCATACTAGCACTAGTCTGAGGTAACTCAGTGCTCTTTTCTTGTGAATACCTAGGTGTTTGGGTCTTTTGGGGTTCATTATGAGATGATTCACTTGTATTTTCAGGAGTGGGTGTGTGATGGGAAGCTGTGGGGTTTTCAGCTTCTTCACCCTGAGTAACAGCAGCAGCAATGTTTAAAATGTGTTGAGACAAAGGAGTTATTCTCCTAGAAAAACCAGTCCCATTTTTCCTCAAGTGTTTAAACATTTTAGTTACAAGCACAGGAGTTTTGTAAGGTTTTTCATGTGCAAAAGGTTCTTGTAACTGATTAGCAATGATTAATTGGAAAAACCTTGGATAAAGATAAGAATTTCTAGAAATATTCTTTTTCAACCCTTCAAAAATCATAGCCGAAAAATTGTATGGTTGGCCTGTGGCTAGACAAATCAAAGCAGAAGCTTGACTTGAACTAAACTCATTCCACCCGCTTGTTTTAGGACTAAGACAGTGTAGAATGGTGTGAACAAGAAACTTCCATTGTGGGCAGAGGAGACGTTTGTAAAATTTTAATCTAGTGTTTGGTCTCTCATACCCAAGTTTTTCAAGTTCCTCAAAAATAGTAGAAGTGGGAAGGCAAGTTGTTGCTTCATCATCTGCAAGACGAAGAATTCGTCTTACAGATGTTTCAGTAACAACAATTCTTTCCTCATCTACTGTGGCAATTAACATTTCTTCCCCATTATGAGTTTCAGCCGTAACAGTCGACCAAAACTGTCTCATGTGGGACCTATATATAGTTGGATTAACTGTTAATGCATACCTAATTGAAGTAGCATTAAGAAAGTCAATGACTTCAGCGAATCCATCTGCCTCAGGGACCTTCTGAAGAAAGGCTATCTGATTGTGCTCAGCAGAGTAAGTGCGTCCCGACATTGTGAACAAGGGTTTTGATTTTGGGGGTTTTTGATCGAAGGGTGAAAATAAGTGTTAGGGTTTAAATTAGATTCAATTTTGGGCGCACAAAGATATTAATGAGATCGAATTGGGTTTTTATCCCGTTTTTGCAAAATAGTCCCTTCACTTTCAAATTTAGCAGCAGAATCCAATAGTTTAACCTTCAGCAGCATATCCTTTAGCAGCAGAATGGATTCTGATTACCCAAAATAAATACCCATCCTTTTGGTCAACTCCACCAAAATTACCATAATTAGTTTAATTCCATCAAGGAATTAATTCCTTATACCAACCCAAGAGTTAATTCCTCATATCAACCCCGCATTGAATGTCATTAAACTGTCATTAACTCTATAAAAAGCCTCAAATCATCCACACAAAATCTTCAACACAAATCTTCAACTTTCCAATCACAATGAATCCTTCCTCCTCAAACATTATAGAAATCTCATTCGACTCTTCTTCAGATTCTGAAAGTTCAGGTTGGAAAAATTATTTTCCACCCAACTATTCTTCAACCGCAAGAAACAACCTTTCAAAGAAAAAGGTTGAAATAACCTCTTCTGAAGAACCTTCAATAGATGAACCTCCACCTTATGTCGATGATTCATCCTCCTCTTCTGACTCATCTGATGATGACTATAATACCCGAAATTTCTTAACAAGAAAAATTACCAAAATACCCCTGAACTTAAAATTTCACTTAATAATTATATAAAACACAAATTAAATCCCAAACACTTGGAAATTAACACCATATGATGTAAAATAATTTTTGCTTGAACATTGTATTATTTCAAAGGTCCTAAAAATATTTAACGCACATAAAAATATTACATAGGCCGAATATACATATGTATATATATTTAGTTATTTGTTAATTAATTAAAATCAAATAAAAAAAAGAGATAAATACTACACAAAAAAGGGAAGATCTTTTAAAATCAGTAATTGGCCTTATCATAAATCATATGGGCCGAATTTCCCTCCCCCTCCTCATCTATATACACGGCTTCTTAGTATTTCCTTTTTATAAATTCTTAAAACCCTAAAAACAACCACAAAAACTCTCTACACTCCATACGATTTTATGGAGGCTTTTGCATATTTTTCCTGGGTTCTTTCAAGTCTAAGGAAGGTGTGAAAAATAGTTCTAAGGTCATGGGATCGCTGGTGTACTCACAAGAGTTTTGTTGGTGTCGAATTGTTCTAGCGAGAGGTATAAAATCCCCACAACTTATTCGATCATCATAAAAATCATCTGGTATTTTTGTTACTCTATTTACATCATATATGATCCATATAAAATGAATATAATAATCCATGCATGCTATTTTAATCGTTTGGAATTAAACGTGTTAAAAACCCTAAAAACGTGTAATAAAACACAAATCGACCATGTTATTTTTCTGGAATTTGTAAATATTTTTCCTCAATCCTATACAGTTCATATAACACCAGAAAAATACTACTTGAATTTATTGAAGCCTAGATCACGCTTGGTAAGTTATTGTTCAAATCGGATTTTTTAAGAAAAAAGGGTTTAAAATAATATAGGAATCGTATATATTAGGATTTTGATTCTTGATGATGAATTGATGTAATAATTGTGTTCTTATGGTTAAATTAATGAGTGGTAATGATTGGAGAAATTAGGGTTAGGGTTTATATGGTTTAATGTTTTTACCGATTTTATAATTAAAATTCTAGGGTGTGTTTTGTAAATTTATAAACGTGTGGGCTATTTTTGTAACATGTTTTGGACCAGGGGTAATTCGTATAAAATTTTATATGGGGGTAATATGTGTAAATTTTGTAATTAAAAGGTTTAAAAAGTAAATTATTTAAATATTAAATCCGATTTATAAATAAATTAAATGGAGGGACTTGTTTTGTAAATTATGTAAAATTAAGGGTAATTCGTATAAATATTTATGTAAGGGGTATAATATGTAATTTTTGATAATTAATGGCTTAATGTGTAAATATGAATATTATAAGGATTAAATTGTAATTTGATAAATTATAAGGTTTAATTTGTAATTAAGTTAATTAAAGGGTTTAAATTGTAAAATTAAAGGATTGGAATTGTAATTATGGTAAACTTATGGATTAAAATGAATAACTTGTAATATTTGCATTTTGGACCTTAACTTTGGCATATGTACATTTGAAACCCTAAAATATGGAAAGTTGTCAAGTTTAACCCTAAGCTATTATAACTTGCTAAAATGAACCCTATTTCCATAATAATAATTAATTGATGACTTAACCTAATTACTTTATGGAATTTGTCTAATTATGGGAAATTGCTATTTTTGGAAACTTGCTAAATAAGGAAACTTTCTAAAAATGGAAACTTGCTATAAATGGAAACTTGCTAAAAATAGAAAGCCGACTAAAATGAGAAATCTTATTTAAATAAGATATTAATTGTAAGACGACCATGTATTCGTGTAGATTCGCTGAAGATGGAGTTTGTTTTCGATCTTTATATTTCTAGATGTGTTTTCACTTGCGGTATGAGGTACAGATATTCTACCCTCTTTTCAGTAAGGGTGCTTTCACTCTCATGACTTGATCTTGATCTTTGATTCGTTATAAGATTTCCCTTTAAGCCATTGCTATGATCCCCTGTTCTTTGATTCATTCGTTGATATGCTTCGTTGATATTATGATTCATTGACATTCGTTTATTGAGATCCCTATGGTACGATACTTAATATACTTCGTTCATCACCCTTTGACATGAATATTCAAATCCTTGGATACCTTGAAGATTCATTTGATATTATAATTGGATGTGAAAACTTTTCTTAATTATATATGAAAATGTTTTGAGAAAAGCTATTTTATAAATGATGTTTTTGAGCACGATGCGATACCACTTTTAAATGTAATTTTACTAAAAGTTTTATGAAAACTACTTTTAAAGACTTTCTTTATGAAAACTGTTTTTAAAGATCACTTTTATGAAAGCCGTTATTAAAGGATTACTTTTGACACTATGATATGAACAATTAATATAAACCTTTGCTTTGAACCTTTGATATGAACCTTTGCTTTGAACCTTTGATATGAACCTTTGACATTTGGACTTTGATTATGACTCTTTGATGACTTAGACATTTGACTTTGATATGATATGACTTTTGAACCGCTTGAATTGGAAACTTGACTTGAACCACTTGATATATATTTGGACATTTAATACTTGACCTTGACCCACAGTTTGAGACTACGAGCCATAACTAGGCATGAGGGTTTCATGTCCATGTCATTGATGCACCGATGGCATGACTCTAGGTCAGGAGAGTGATGACCTGTCCCGTCCCTGACTTGATTTGATTTGTTACGTAGAGGCAGACTTTGGCCACCTGGGGCGTATGGATGCATCCTAGATTTGTTATTTGATTCGAGTTTGTTACATTTGGTGACTGATGGTGTGTGCGATACACGTCTTTCACATCTTGGGAGCTCATGACTCCACCCTTTGGAGGTATCCCCTCATATTGCGCTTGGTACCGAGGTCTCCCCTCCGTACACCCTGATTACTTAATTTGATATTTGATCTATTCTGGGCTCGTAGTGTATTACTGTTTCCTTTACCTTATAACCTTGTACTTAGTATTCCGAGGTCATCCCTCCGAATACATACTTGACTTGATACTTGACTTGACTTGATATGACTTGGGCTCGGGTTGGGATTATTGTTCCCTTTTCACTTATCTATTGTAACTATTTCTTAACTCTTGATATATTTGCATAACCTTTTATTTTTCTTTCTTTCCTAACTCTTGTTATACCTTGCATTGTTTCACTTACTTCACTATCCCATTATTACTGCTTTTTACCTTTATATCTGTTCACTGGGCTTTTTAAGCTCAGCCGCATTTCTTTTCCTGCGGCAGGTTTTAGTTTGGAAGCTGGGTATGAGTGGAGAGTACCTTGGACTTAGAAGACCTTACTAGCTATTTTGGATTAGAGATGACTAGAAGAACTTATATTTAGACTTAGTAATTTATTGTATTTCTCATTTGTAACCTTGTAGTTTCAGATTTTCTCTTGTAACCATTGGAATTCATTTTGTATTATTTATGTCATATGCTTGTGTTTGTTCTGATATAAAACCATTATTGCGACATCTCTACACTTGTCGGGTTGGGGTGTTATAATTTATGGTATCAGAGCGACAGGCTGCGACTTGTAATACATTTACCCTTGACCTGTGAGTTTTGGACCATTAGGCTTCCACTGTAAGAACATAGGAGAACACCTTGAGAAATTGCTTTAGGATTTCTTAATATGAACTTAAGTTTTGACCAGTGAGGAATGGGTAGACTATAAGGCATTTGTTTAAGTATTATTGCTTCCGCATCACTCTGATTCGTGCCTTGCTTTTGGTTAAAGCCTGTTGAGATCACTTTTGGAGATTGAAAGCTTATGCCTTGCACCACCTAAGATTTGAAACCTAAATAAATCTTGAAGGCATTGAGAATTGCATAGTAATTGCCTGAAACTATTTGAACCTTATCTTCAGATTCCGACTCTGACCTCTGATCCTTTTGTTAATCATTTTGATGCCTCTTCGGGCATTCTGAGAATCTCCATGGCAATGACGTACTTGATATATTCTGTCATTTGTCTCTTGTTTTTGATAAACATCTATGAATCTTCCGACACTATTCGATTCCGTCTTACCCATCTCTATTCCTATGAGAAGTCTTGTGGTGTTTAACCACGAGTATAAGAATGTTCCCTCTCACTTTTGAATGATAAGATTTGCTATGTTGATCTGTCTTTCTTGGGATAGTTAACTTCGATTTTATTCTGATAAGGGATTGGTTGATCGAGCATTCAAAATATTGACAACTACCCTCCTATGTCTCACCTTTGGCGTTTGAAACAATTTTGAACTCCCTACCATGATTACCGATTGTTAAACTTTTGGCTATCATTATTACTCTGGAGACTCGTGTGTTACTTTCGCGGTTATGAAGTTTTCAAGAACCCATTTCGTACACCAATGAATGAACCTTATCTTGAGAAATATTTGGCACCCTGAATTTCTGAATACGAATCCTGGTTGAACCACCAAGTTTTTACACCGGAGTGTGAAGTAGGATTTGACATGATACCGAGAGATTGTCTAGTCACCAAGCGAAGAGTCTTTCAGATGTGTCCGGGATCATACCAGTTTATTTGAGCAACCGGGAAGAGCAGCAACCGAGGACCAGGAAGTGAGTTTGCTTAGTGTATCTTTTGGGCTTGTTTCAGTTTCGTTCACGATATAGAAGGATGGTGACAGGAGATATGTACTGATTACTGGAAGCTGAACCGTATTGCTGTTAGGAACCATTACTTCTCCACCCTGAAACGACTATGTATCTGTTCAATTTCAGAGCGCGAAGTTTCCTTCTGATGGAAGTATGAATTGAGAGTATTCTTGGAATCGCCTTCCGTATTCGTAACGACTGCTATGACGGTTAGTGACGCTAATAGTATTAGCTAAAGCTCTGACTGTTTGGTGAATTTGATAAATAATTTTTTCTCGTGAAGTACTTGGGCAAATGGTCATTGTATGACTTAATAGTACATTCGGAGACGAGGAAGAGCATGAAAATCATTTTTGCACCTTCTTAGAAATTTGACGATCATTTGTACATTCTGGGAGGTTGGTATTTGTTAAGACAACTAGAATAATTACTTCACTGCCTGACCTGGAGTTGACAACGGCGGTGGCTACCCTGAAGAGTGAAGACATTCCTTACAAGGCAGAAGTGTTGGCGATGCAGAAGAAGAATTGAGAGCTGATGAAGACATGCAGTCTCACTTCCCTATTCATCTTGGTTGTACTAAGATGAATTGAGAGCGGAAGCAGACTGGATTATAAAGGAATTTGAAGATCGTGCCAGAAATTCACATGACTCCATCACATTCCAAGAAGAACTGCAGAAGGCTTAAAGAACCAGACACAAGTTCACGATTTTGTTTCACTTCCAGATTAATGGACAAACAAAGACAGATTAACTGGACTTGAAGAGATTGAATGTGTTGAATGAACGGATTTTTGAAACTAACTTGTTATGTTTGGAAGAATTGATTTTGTGAAGGCCGAAGTTATCGTCGACTAACTTTCAATTCCGTTGACTCACTTAAGCTTCGTTATATAGTAATAAGATCCTCTAATGAGTTAAGTTCCCTAGAAGCATTTCAGTTTCATGTTTGTCTTTCGTATGTTCGATGATGGCTTTGTTTTGGGGAAATTTTGGCGAATTGTGGAAGATCTGATGCTTGTGGATGGCGTACCTTATTCTGCTAGGCAATCTCGGATTCCGATACTCTTGCTAGTAGTTTTGTTGTAATACCCCAACCCGACAAGGGTAAAGATATCACAAAAATGGTTTCATATCAGATCAAAACAAAGCATACATTTACAGTAATACAAGAATCTCAAAGGTTACAAATGAAATATTGAAATTACAAGGTTACAAATGTGAATACAAATTCTAAAAATATAATATCTTCTAATCAACTCTAATCCAGAATAACTATCAAGTCTTCTAAGTCCAAGGTACTCTCCACTCTTTTCCAGCTCCCTACTAAACCTGCCGCAGGAAAAGAAATGCGGCTGAGCTTAAAAAGCCCCGTGAACAGATATATATAAACGAAAACGAAAGCAAAAGGAAACGAACATATATGGTATAGTGCAATGGAATAACATAAGGTATAGACAAAGGTACAAAGTAAGAAAGGGAAAAGGGAAGGTCAGTAATCCACCACGAGCCCAAACAAATCAAATATAGTAACCACATCTTCATAATCATATAGAGGGGAGACCTCTCAGATAATCAGATAATATGAGGGGTGTCCTCATTCTTCAAATGGAGTAGCTAACTCCCGAACTTGTGAAAGACGTGGATTGCACCCAGCATCAGTCACCGAACAATATATAATATCAAACCATGTTAAATCCACTAAAACGAACACGAACCTAGGATGCATCCATACGCCCCCCGAACAAATATACTGGCCATAATAATGTTGTGTACACATAATAATCAAAATGGGGACGGTGTGGAAAATCACTCGACCACACGGGAGTCATGCCATTGGTGCATCAATGACACGGCCATGTTACCTTCATGGCTAGAAACGAACTTGGCTCGGGTATCAAACTGAAGGGTCAAAGGTCCAAATCACATCAAAGATCCAAATCATATCAAAGGTCCAAATCATATCAAAGGTCCAAATCATTACAAAGGTTCAAATAGTCAAAGTCATCGAATCATAGTCAAAGTCCAAATATCAAAGGTTCATGGCAAAGGGTCATCTCCAATATCAAAGTCGATGAGTCAAAACGAACGGATCAAAGGTTCATAATCAAATGGTTCATTTAAATTAAATCTTTATCAAATGATTTTCATAAAAATGATCTTTAATAACGGTTTTCACAAAAGTAGTCTCATAAACGTTTAGTAAAATTCCAAATAAAAGTGGTATCTCATATTTCATAAACATCATTTTAAAATAAGTTTTCCTCAAAACATTTCCATGATATAATTGAAAAGGTTTTCACATCTAGTTACCAAAATCAAATGAACCTTCGAAGTATCAAGTGTTTCGAATACTAATAACACAAGGTAACGAACGAATATCAAATGGATCATTATAGAGGCTCAAAGCAAAATGAATCAAACAAACGAACCAAAGTGTAGGGGAACATAGCAATGGCTTAGGGAATCTTAAAACGAAACAAGATCAATGAGTCATGAGAGGGAAAACACCCTTACTGAAAAAGGGTAGAATATCTGTACCTTATACCGCAAGTGCAAACATATCTAGAAATATAAAGATCGGAAACAACTCCATCTTCAGCGAATCTACACGAATACATGGTCGTCTTATTATTAATATCTTCTTCAAATCAGATTTCTCATTTTAGTCGACTTTCCATTTTTAGTAACTTTCCCTTTATAGCAAGTTTCCAAAATTAGCAAGTTTCCATTTTTAGAAAGTTTCCTTATTTAGCAAATTTCCATAATTAGACAAATTCCACAAAGTAATTAGGTTAAGTCATTTATTAATTATTATTATGGAAATAGGGTTCATTTTAGCAAGTCATAAAAGTTTAGGGTTAAATATAACAACTTTCCATATTTTAGGGTTTTAAATGTAAATAACCCGAAGTTAAAGGTTTAAAATGAAAAGTATCACAAATTATCCCTTTAAATACATAAGTTTTCCAGAATTACACTTTTAACCTTCAAGTTTCACAAATTACAGATTATACCCCTTTAGTTAATTAAATTACAAAATAAACCCTATAATTACATAAATCACAATTTAACCCTTACCATATTTATATTTACACATCAAGCACTTTATTTTACCAAATTACAGAATATACCCTTGAAATTAATATTGGTACGACAGTCCATTCAATTTCATAAATTACAAAACTAGTCCTTATAGTCTCCAAAAATATAATTCGAATCATATATTTTTAATAATTACATATTAAGCCCTTAAATATCCAAAATTACACATTACACCCTTCATATCATTATTTACACCGAATAACCTTAAGTTTCCAGAATTTACACTTTTAGTCCCTCCTTTTAATTAAATTTCAATTCGACACTATTATTATCAATTAAATCTTCTACTCGCAATATTTGCTCATAGGACCCTCATTTTATATTTTTATACATTATCCCAGATCTAAATAACCTTAAAAAAAATATCCCACAAGTTTCATAATTGGCAAAACACACCCTTTTAATTTTATTTTCAAATCGGTAACCTTTTTAATCCATAAACCCTAACCCTAATTATTCCAAATCATCAAAAATCATTATATCATCATTGAACATAATTAATGACCAGATCTAACCATAAAACACAAGCCCTAATCGCACATTAGGGTTTCTTATTTTTTTTTCCCCTTATTTTTCATAAAACCCGGTAATACAAACAATTCAAAAACAATTTATTTAAGCTTCAACAAATCAAATGGCTATTTTTCCAGAGTGATATGATTAAATTAGAACCCAAAAAAATTGTGTATAAGACCCAGAGAAATCGTATAGACATATTTGTATTTTATGTGTGTTTTTATTCTCAAAAATTTGTACTATCATATAAACTTGCATGATTCGATTTTAACAATTTATATGAGTCATGTATGATCTAAATAACATTATAAAAATAACAAATCAATTTTAGAACGTGTAGATTAGGCGCATGAATTAAGTACCTCTCGGATGAATAATTCGACACAAAATAAATCCCTACGTTCGAACCAAGCTATCCAAGACCCAAATCCTATTTTTTCCCAGCCTCCTTGG
The DNA here is from genome assembly GCA_021014915.2 of Artemisia tridentata subsp. tridentata. Classification (NCBI taxonomy): domain Eukaryota; kingdom Viridiplantae; phylum Streptophyta; class Magnoliopsida; order Asterales; family Asteraceae; genus Artemisia; species Artemisia tridentata. Next base: position 401,846,099 of record CP139508.1, read on the forward strand.
ACCTTTATGATCGCCAAAAAATTTCCCATACACTTCCAGAAAATAGGATTGACAAGAGAGAATTTTTGGTTTGTTAATTTAGGGTTTTTGGTGGAAAAATAAATGGAAGGAATTAGATAAATGGAATTGGCCGAGTCTTAGGGGGGGGGGGATGGGCTGAAGGTTTGGCCTAGAGGCTTGAAAAAATCAATGATTTAATTTGGTCCCATTTTTCCATAATTAGTTTGATATTATCTTGTTTTAAAGGGTTTTTAAAATACAAATAACTACTTTAATGAAATTTTTGGTACATATTATATTGTTGTAGGTGATTATTAATTCTTTGTACATAGTATAACATTGTAATGTTGCCACAAAAATTATTTTACTTCATATGTAGATCATTACCAAAGGTTTGGAATTAATTTGGTGCTTTATATGTGTTTTAATTCAATTTTAAAGTTTCAGGGGCAATTTGGTCATTTTGCATGTTATGAAATTTTGGGTATTACAACTTCTTCCCCTCTAAAAGAAAAAATTTCGTCCTCGAAATTTGAAGTCGCAAGGTGAAACGAAGTCGTAGCAAGTCGTAAAAGATCATCACAACACTCTCATGTCCGAGGAGGTTCTTCCAAAAGATCTTCAGACCAAATAGTTTCTCATGACTCAAATCAACATGAGGTGGGTTCAAATTCCTCAGAAGGAGACAAATTAGGTTGATTCCGATCAAATGACCATGCAACAAAAATGGAGGGTAGGTGAATCTTCCGGAAAGCTCATATGGAAATACGAACAAGATTTCAGATCAAATTAACTATATCAACTGTAGAGAGTTTTACCAGAATTCAAGATTTATAACAGAGGTCAACAGAATGCAAAACGAGAGTCCAAAACTCATCCAGATATTTAACGAACGAAGGTAGAGCATACGCATAGGTAGAATGAACTTAAAGTCTCACTAATCACGGATAATCCAACGGAATTTCAAATTCTAACTTCTTAGGTACTCCCCAAGATATCCTATGCCCACAACAAGTGCAGGTTATATGATGTAAGTATTATCACGTTGGCCAGACGTCATAATACCGGCATCATATAAATATGCCCTCATGATGGTCATACTTTATCTCAAGTCGTAATCAAAACCACCTATCTTAATCCACCTAGTACTTCTACAGTCTCAGAGGTCAACCAAAATCGAATACCATAGTCAAGAGGGAAAACAAAACTATTCGCAAGAGTATCAAAATCCAAGATTGCCTAGCAGAATTGAGGCACGCCGTCATAAGCATCATATCTTCCACAACTCGCCAAAATCTCTCAAACAAAGCCATCACCGAACATACGAAAAATGAACACGAACTGAAATGCTTCTAGGAAACTTAAATCATAAGAGGATATTATTACTATTTAACGAAATTTAAGAGGGTCAACGGAAATGAAAGTTAGTCGCCAAGAACTTCGGCCTTCATAGAATCAATTCTTCCAAACATAAAGGGTCTGTTTCAAAATTCCGTTCATTCAAAACATCCAATCTCCTCGAGTCCGGTTAATCTGTCTTCGTCTGTCCATCAATCGGGAAGTGAAACCAAAATCGGGAACTTGTGTTTGGTTCGTCGAGCCTCCTGCAGTCCTTCTTGGAATGTGATAGAGTAATGTGAATTTCTGGCATGCTCTTTAAATTCGTCCAGTCTGCTTCCGCCCTCAATTCGTCTTAGTACAACCAAGATGAATAGGGAAGTGAGACTGAACGTCTTCATCAGTTTCAGGTTCGCCATCTTGGCTAACTCTTCCGCATCGCCAACACTTCTACCTTGTAAGGGATGTCTTCACTCTTCAGGGTAACCGCCGTTGTTGTCAACTCCAGGTCAGGCAGTGAAATAATTCTTCTGCAAAGTTCAAAAGGTTTCCGTTCTCCATTCTGTTATTGGTCTTGACCACATGGTGATAGTTTTCAAAACTTGCGGGATTTAAAGAGGTATCCTCAATTAAGAACATCGTTGTCTCAACAAATATCAATCTCTCAGAATGTACAAATGATCGACGAATTTCCTAACAAAGTGCAAAGATGATTTTCATGCTCTTCCTCGCCTCTGAACGTACTATTAAGTCATACAATGATCATTTTCCAAAGTACTCACGAGAAAACATCATCTATCAAATTCACAAAACAGTCAGAGCTTTAGCTACTACTATTAGCGTCACTAACCGTCATAGTAGTCATTCACGAATATGGAAGGTGATTCCAAGAATAAAATCAATTCATCAGAAGGAAACTACACGCTCTGAAATTAAACAAACACATATTCGTTTCAGGGTGGAGGAACATTGGCTCTTAACAGTATTATGGTTCAGCTTCCTGTAATCAATACATATCTCCAGTCACCATCCTTCTTTATCACGAACGAACTAAAACACGCCCAGGAAATACACTTAAGTAAACTCACTTCCTGGTCTTTGGTTGCTGTTCTTCCCGGTTGCTCGAATCAGTTTATATGATCCCGAACACATCTGAAAGACACCTTCGCTTAGTGACTAGACAATCTATCGGTATCATGTCAAATCCCACTTCACACTTCGGTGGAAAAACATGTGGTTCAGTCACGAATCATATTCAGAAAACTCAGGGTGCCAAATAACTCTCAAGGTAAGATTCATTTATTGGGGTACGAAATGGGTTCTAAGAAAACTTCATAGCCGCGAAAGTAACATACGAGTCTCCAGAGTAATAGTGATAGCAAAGGGTTTAACAATCGGTAATCGTAGTAGGGAGTTCAAAATTGTTTCAAACGCCAAAGGTGAGACATAGGAGGGTAGTTGTCAATATTTGAATGCTCAATCAACCAATTCCTTGTCAGAATAAAATCGAAGTTAACTATCCAAAGAAAGACGGATCACAAATCAAATCTTTATCATTCAAAAATGAGGGGGAAACATTCTTATACTCATGGTTACACACCACAAGACTACTCGTAGGAACAGAGATGGGTGAAACGAAATCAAATAGTGCCGGAAGATTCATAGGTACTTATCAAAAGCAAAAGACAAATAACAAAACATATCCAGTACGTCATCGTCATGGAGGTTCTCAGAATGCCCGAAGAGGTATCAAAATGATTAACGAAAGGATCAAAGATCAGAGTCAAAATCTGAAGATGAGGATCAAATAGTGTCAGGCAATTATTATGAAATTCTCAATGCCTTCAAGATTTAATCAGGTTCAAATCTTAGGTGGTGCAAAACATAAGCTTTCGCTTTCCAAAAGTGATATCAACAGGATCTAACCAAAAGCAAGGCACGAATCAGAGTGATGCGGAAGCAAAGATACTTAAACGAATGCCTTATAGTCTACCCATTCCTCACTGGTCAAAACTTACATTCCTATAAGGAAATCTTAAAGCAATTTTCAAAGGTTGTCTTACGAGCGCCTACAGGGAAAACTTAGTGGTCCTAACTTACAAAGGCCAAGGGTAATTGTATTACGAATCGCAGCCTGTCTCTCTGATACCATAATTGTAACACCCCAACCCGACAAGGGTAAAGATATCACAAAAATGGTTTCATATCAGATCAAAACAAAGCATACATTTACAGTAATACAAGAATCTCAAAGGTTACAAATGAAATACTGAAATTACAAGGTTACCAATGCGAATACAAATTCTAAAAATATAATATCTTCTAATCAACTCTAATCCAGAATAACTATCAAGTCTTCTAAGTCCAAGGTACTCTCCACTCATTCCCAGCTCCCTACTAAACCAGCCGCAGGAAAAGAAATGCGGCTGAGCTTAAAAAGCCCAGTGAACAGATATATATAAACGAAAACGAAAGCAAAAGGAAACGAACATATATGGTATAGTGCAATGGAATAACATAAGGTATAGACAAAGGTACAAAGTAAGAAAGGGAAAAGGGAAGGTCAGTAATCCACCACGAGCCCAAACAAATCAAATATAGTAACCACATCTTCATAATCATATAGAGGGGAGACCTCTCAGATAATCAGATAATATGAGGGGTTTCCTCATTCTTCAAATGGAGTAGCTAACTCCCGAACTTGTGAAAGACGTGGATTCCACCCAGCATCCGTCACCGAACAATATATAATATCAAACCATGTTAAATCCACTAAAACGAACACGAACCTAGGATGCATCCATACGCCCCCCCCCCCCCCCCGAACAAATATACTGGCCATAATAATGTTGTGTACACATAATAATCAAAATGGGGACGGTGTGGAAAATCACTCGACCACACGGGAGTCATGCCATTGGTGCATCAATGACACGGCCATGTTACCTTCATGGCTAGGAAACGAACTTGGCTCGGGTATCAAACTGAAGGGTCAAAGGTCCAAATCACATCAAAGATCCAAATCATATCAAAGGTCCAAATCATTACAAAGGTTCAAATAGTCAAATTCATCGAATCATAGTCAAAGTCCAAATATCAAAGGTTCATGGCAAAGGGTCATCTCCAATATCAAAGTCGATGAGTCAAAACGAACGGATCAAAGGTTCATAATCAAATGGTTCATTTAAATTAAATCTTTACCAAATGATTTTCATAAAAATGATCTTTAATAACGGTTTTCACAAAAGTAGTCTCATAAACGTTTAGTAAAATTCCAAATAAAAGTGGTATCTCATATTTCATAAACATCATTTTAAAATAAGTTTTCCTCAAAACATTTCTATGATATAATTGAAAAGGTTTTCACAACTAGTTACCAAAATCAAATGAACCTTCGAAGTATCAAGTGTTTCGAATACTAATAACACAAGGTAACGAACGAATATCAAATGGATCATTATAGAGGCTCAAAGCAAAAAGGGTCATATCGAACATCAAAGTCAAAATGAATCAAACAAATGAATCAAAGTGTAGGGGAACATAGCAATGGATTAGGGAATCTTAAAATGAAACAAGATCAATGAGTCATGAGAGGGAAAACACCCTTACTAAAAAAGGGTAGAATATCTGTACCTTATACCGCAAGTGCAAACATATCTAGAAATATATAGATCGTAAACAACTCCATCTTCAGTGAATCTACACGAATACATGGTCGCCTTATTATTAATATCTTCTTCAAATCAGATTTCTCATTTTAGTCGACTTTCCATTTTTATTAACTTTCCCTTTATAGCAAGTTTCCAAAATTAGCAAGTTTCCATTTTTAGAAAGTTTCCTTATTTAGCAAATTTCCATAATTAGACAAATTCCAAAAAGTAATTAGGTTAAGTCATTTATTAATTATTATTATGGAAATAGGGTTCATTTTAGCAAGTCATAAAAGTTTAGGGTTAAATATAACAACTTTCCATATTTTAGGGTTTTAAATGTAAATAACCCGAAGTTAAAGGTTTAAAATGAAAAGTATCACAAATTATCCCTTTAAATACATAAGTTTTCCAGAATTACACTTTTAACCTTCAAGTTTCACAAATTACAGATTATACCCCTTTAGTTAATTAAATTACAAAATAAACCCTATAATTACATAAATCACAATTTAACCCTTACCATATTTATATTTACACATCAAGCACTTTATTTTACCAAATTATAGAATATACCCTTGAAATTAATATTGGTACGACAGTCCCTTCAATTTCATAAATTACAAAACTAGTCCTTATAGTCTCCAAAAATATAATTCGAATCATATATTTTTAATAATTACATATTAAGCCCTTAAATATCCAAAATTACACATTACACCCTTCATATCATTATTTACACCGAATAACCTTAAGTTTCCATAATTTACACTTTTAGTCCCTACTTTTAATTAAATTTCAATTCGACACTATTATTATCAATTAAATCTTCTACCCGCAATATTTGCTCAAAGGACCCTCATTTTATATTTTTTATACATTATCCCAGATCTAAATAACCTTACAAAAGTATCCCACAAGTTTCATAATTGGCGAAACACACCCTTTTACTTTTATTTTCAAATCGGTAACCTTTTTAATCCATAAACCCTAACCCTAATTATTCCAAATCATCAACAATCATTATATCATCATTGAACATAATTAATGACCAGATCTAACCATAAAACACAAGCCCTAATCGCACATTAGGGTTTCTTATTTTTTTTTCCCTTATTTTTCATAAAACCTGGTAATACAAACAATTCAAAAACAATTTATTTAAGCTTCAACAAATCAAATGGCTATTTTTCCAGAGTGATATGATTATATTAGAACCCAGAAAAATTGTGTATAAGACCCAGAGAAATAGTATAGAAATATTTGTATTTTATGTATGTTTTTATTCTCAAAAATTCGTACGATCATATAAGCTTGCATGATTCGATTTTAACAATTTATATGAGTCATGTATGATCTAAATAACATTATAAAAATACCAAATCAATTTTAGAACATGTAGATTAGGCGCAAGAATTAAGTACCTCTCGGATGAATAATTCGACACAAAATAAATCCTTACGTTCGAACCAAGCTATCCACAACCCAAATCCTATTTTTCCCAGCCTCCTTGGACCTTGATGATCGCCAAAAAATTTCCCATACACTTCCAGAAAATAGGATTGACTAGAGAGAATTTTTGGTTTGTTAATTTAGGGTTTTTGGTGGAAAAATAAATGGAAGGAATTAGATAAATGGAATTGGCCGAGTCTTAGGGGGGGGGGGGGGGGATGGGCTGAAGGTTCGGCCTAGAGGCTTGAAAAAATCAATGATTTGATTTGGTCCTATTTTTCCATAATTAGTTTGATATTATCTTGTTTTAAAGGGTTTTTAAAATACAAATAACTACTTTAATGAAATTTTTGGTACATATTATATTTTTGTAGGTGATTATTAATTCTTTGCACATAGTATAACATTGTAATGTTGCCAGAAAAATTATTTTACTTCATATGTAGATCATTACCAAAGGTTTGGAATTAATTTGGTGCTTTATATGTGTTTTAATTCAATTTTAAAGTTTCAGGGGCAATTTGGTCATTTTGCATGTTAGGAAATTTTGGGTATTACATTTGTTTTCCCTCTTAACTATGACATTGATTTTGTTGACCTCTGAGACTATAGAAGTACTAGGTGGATTAAGATAGTTTGTAACACCCCAACCCAGCAAGGGTAGAAGTATCACATTAATGGCTTCATATCAGATCAAACAAAACATACATTCAATAGTAATACAAAGATTCTTAAATGTTACAAAGGAAATGCTAAAATAACCAGGTTACCAGGCGAATACAATTTCTAACAATAAGATAACTTCTAATCATCTCTAGGCCCAAAACTATCAAGTCTTCTAAGTCCAAAAGTCTCTTCACTCGTACTCATCTTCCAACTAAAACCTGCCGCACACGAAAAGAAAACGTGCGGCTGAGCTTACAAAGCCCAGTGAACAGATATATAATAAACGGAAACGAAATAAATGGAAATAATCAGATGCAGCATAATGAAAGAGATATAAATAAGTTACAAGAGTAAAGGTTTAGGATAGTTATCCACCACGAGCCCAGAAACTCAAAGTCATAATCTCAAAGTCACATCTCAACATCATAGTCTCACAATCAGAGGGGATACCTCTCAGGAAACCAGATAATATGAGGGGTGGCCTCATGTATCAAATGGGGTGGAGTAGCTAGCTCCCAGAAATGTGAAAGGCGTGTAATGCACACAAGCACCAGTCACCTCAAAGTCATACTCAAAGTCATAGTTAAATCCACTAAACATACATGCCTAGGATTGCAATCCATACGCCCCCACTCAAAGTCAATCTCAAACTCATAATCTCAAAGTCATCATGGCCATATCATAATATAAAAGGGGACGGCGTGAGAAATCACTCCCCCACACAGGAGTCATGCCAGTGGTGCATCACAGACACGGTCAGGTTACCTTCCTGGCTAGGAAACAGAAAGGTGGCTCGGGTATCAAACTAAGAGTCATATCTCAAGGTCATCTCAAAGTCATATATCAGAAATGCATCTCAACGTCATATCAAAAGGTTCATACACAAGGAAACATAGAAATGGCCTGGGAAATCTTAACTGAATCATAACTCATACTCATAATCAAGGTTCATCTCAAAAGTTCATTTTAAAAACTTCCATCAAAATCCATTTTAAACAATCCTTTATTTGTGCCTTTAATAAAACAATTCTTTAAAGTAATTTTCACAAAATATTCTTTCAAAACAGTTTTTCATTAAAATTAATCTTCCAAAATAGCCTTCATAAAAGTTAGTAACATTTATATAAAATGGTTTTGCCTCATTTATAAACACCCTTTTAAAATAGTTTTTCCTCAAAACATTTTCAAGATATAATTAGAAAAGGTTTTCATAGCATAGCTTCAGATCAGAATTCATATCAAATGGAACTCAACTGGGGAGGTTCAAGCAAAAGGGAAATCATAGCAATCGAATCATAAACTAATGGATTCAGAATACGAGAGAGATCATGAGAAACCTTAAAAGAAAGGTCAGAATATCTGTACCTTATACCGCGAGTGAAAACGCATCTAGAAATATAAAGATCGAAAACAAACTCCGTCTTCAGCGCATCTACACGAATACATGGTCGTCTTATAAACAACTTATTTTAAATCAAAATACTCATTTTAGACGGCTTCCCATTTTTAGTAATTTTCCTTTTATAGCGGCTTTCCCGAATTATTAACTTTAGGATTAATATCCATAATTAGTCAAATTTGATTAACTACGACAACTTATCATACATTAGAGCTTATCATGTTAATATCAAAGTTTAGGATTTATTTGTGACACTTTTCAACGATTAGGGTTCATTGTGACCATGTAAGTGTATTGAGGGTCTTAATGTGTTTAGTTAATAAAGTGTAGGGTGAATTATGAAAGTTAAAGAAAAAAAAACACTACTCCACTTTATGATGCGTTTAACTACTATTATACTCAGCCAAAACAAATGACTCACACTACTGCCTATTATTTGATTTACATAGGAGGACACACCTACTGCCATGCTTCTCTTTTATTTATATATGTATCACCATGCAAAAGTTAAATGCATAGCCCATCTCCATTCGACTACATAAAATCACAGGAACTCATGTTATTATCTGTTTTTAACGACACATATACTCCACCAAAACACCCTAGTCAAGCCATGTTAACCCACACGACACATATTCAAGACCCATTTACAGTCACTTCGTTACTCACTAAAAATAAGCACGTAACCCACCCTTGGTTCACAGCCTGACTCGACTCGCAAACAATCCACATGACATCTTGCGACACACTCTCTTAGGGTTTGTATAAAGATGATATTAGCCCGACCCAAACCTGTTAAACATGACTTCGACACGGCTCGCGAGATACGATACCAACAGGCCATGCACGACTCCAACTATCGACTCGAAAACAGAACGGAGTTGATGCACATATCACACACGCGAAACATAAATCCCAGCCACAAAACTTGGATTTAAAGAGTCAACAAAACAGACCTTTACATCAAAACCCAGCCATATTCACATTGGTGAACATGCACGCCTCATGTTAATTATTTGGTTTAATTTCTTAGATTTTAGTCATGTATTAATGAGATTGCACCAGACCTTAATAGACCAGATGCGCATGATACTCACTCGAAAAGCTAAACAGAAACCAAATCGACATGTATAGTTTACATATATTCCTAATCTTAAGTGACGCGTTTAAAGGTGTCATTTGTTTGCTCACGTTTCATTAAGTTTATATTTAGTTATACTTCCAGTGTTCCATACGTTTTCATAAGTATGTTCAAGATCAGAAAACACGAGGGTGATGCTAAGAGGTACCTTTAGACGGATCAAACGAATAAAACAAGAACCAGGACAAGGCCACACTCGAGATCAAGCCAAAACCAAAACGTTTCACTCTCTACAGCCCACGATCCTACTTAGTTGTCACCAAACCTAGAATGCCAGGATCTCCTACGTGCCAAAATTTCTTGAAGAACAATGGCTGCCGACGCTTATAATGTTTTTAGGGTTTTCTTTGAATTCGATGTTTAGAGAAGAACAAGGTATACAGTTTAACAAATATGGGAGGTAGCCAATTATAGGGAATGACCGAGTATTGATTGAGAGAAATCAGGAGCAAATCTTTTACTTTTTCAAATGAATCTTCTAGTTAATTATCTCCTAGTCCCCAATGTAGCATGTGGTAAAATAAAATAGGTCTAGGTAAGTAATGTAGACATGTGTGACATGTTTTACTTTTTAAAAGGACTATGTCAATTTTGCACTTAGTGTAGATTTTAAATTTTCATACTTAGTGCCTAATTTATAATATATAATGGTCGTACTAATTATGTCATTTACGGACTTAGGTAAATTTCAAAATAGTATTTAAAATGTGACTCTAAAAAAAATTTTGGGTTTTACAACTCTCCCCTTCTAAAAAAAAATTTTCGTCCTCGAAAATTGAAGTCGCAAAGTTAGACGAAGTCGTAGCAAATCGCAAAGGTCGTCAAAACATTCTCACGCCCGGGGAGGTTCATCCAAAAGGATTTTCAAAGCAATTAGTTTCTCATGACTCAATCAGAACAGGATGGGTTCAAATTCTTTAGAAGGAGACAAATTTGGTTGATTCTAATCACAAGGTCCATGCAACATAAAATGGACGACAGACGAATCTTCTAGAAAGCTCATATGGAATACGAACCAGATTTCAAATAAATTAATTGTTTCAGCGGCAAAGAGCTCTACAAAGAGTTCAAGATTTACAACTGAGGTCAACGGGATGCAAAACGAGAGTCCAAAGTCATCCCGATACCTAACGAACGAAAACAGGGTATACGCATAGGTAGAATGAACCTAAAGTCTCACTAATCACGGATAATCCAACGGAATTTCAAATTCTAACTTCTCAGGTACTCCCTAAGATATCCGATGCCCACAACAAGTGCACGTTATATGATGTAAGTATTATCACGTTGGCCAGACGTCATAATACCGGCATCATATAAATATGCCCTCATGATGGTCATACTTTATCTCAAGTCGTAATCAAAACCACCTATCTTAATCCGCCTAGTACTTCTACAGTCTCAGAGGTCAACCAAAATCGAATGCCATAGTCGAGAGGGAAAACAAAACTATTCGCAAGAGTATCAAAGCTCCAGATTGCCTAACAGAAGTGAGGTACGCCGTCACAAGCATCATATCTTCCACAATTTGCCAAAATCTCTCAAACAAAGCCATCACCGAACATACGAAAAATGAACACAGACAGAAATGCTTCTAGGAAACTTACCTCATTAAAGGATCTCATTACTGTATAACGAAACTTAAGAGGGTCAAAGGAACTGGAGGTTAGTTGCCAATAACTTCAGCCTTCATAGAATCAATTCTTCCAAACATAACAGGCCTATTTCAAAAATCTATTCATCCAATCTCTTCAAGTCCAGTTAATCTGTCTTCGTCTGTCTATTAATCGGAAAGTGAAACCACTATCGGAAACTTGTGTCTGGTTCGTCGAGCCTCCTGCAGTTCTTCTTGGAATGTGATGGAGTGTTGTGGATTTCTGGCACGGTTTTTAAATCTCTTCGTCATCCAATCTGCTTCCGCTCTCAATTCATCTTAGTACAACCAAGATGAATAGGGAAATTAGACTGCACGTCTTCATCAGCTCCAGGTTCGCCTTCTTGACTAGATTTCTTCTTCTGCATCGCCAACACTTCTTTCTTGTAAGGAATGTCTTCACTCTTCGGGGTAGCCTCTGTTGTTGTCAATTCCAGGTCAAGCAAGGAACACCGTTGTCTCAACGAACATCAAACTTTCAGAATACACAAATGATCATCAAATTTCTAACAAGGTGCAAAAATGATTTTCATGTTCTTCCTCATCTCTGAATGTACCACTAAGTCATACAATGACCATATGCCCAGTACTCATGAGAAACTATCATCTATCAAATTCACCAAGATCGTCAGAGTTTTAGCTAATACTATTAGCGTCATTAACCGTCATGGCAGTCGTTTACGAATACGGAAGGCGATTTCAAGAATAAGATTAATTCGTCAGAAAGGAAACTTCGCGCTCTGAAATTAAACAAACACATAGTCATTTCAGGGTGGAGGAATATTGGCTCCTAACAGTAATACGGTTCAGCTTCCATACATATCTCCTGTCATCATTCTTCTTTATCGCGAACAAAACTGAAATACGCCAAGAAAATGCACTTAAGCAAACTTACTTCACACTCCGGTGGAAAACTTGGTGGTTCAATAAGAAATCGTGTTTCAGAAATTTTAGGGTGCCAAATAGTGTTCAATACCAGGTTCATGTTCAGAAAACTCAAGGTGCCAAAAGGCTTCTACGATGAGGTTCATTTATTGGTGTACAAAATGGTTTCTAGGAAAACTTCATAACCGTGAAAGTAACACACGCGTCTCCAGAGTAATAGAGATAGCAAAGGGTTAGACAATTGGTAATCGTAGTCGGAAGTTCAAAATTGTTGCAAATGCCAAAGGTGAGACATAGAAAGGTAGTTGTCAATATTCGACTGATCATCCCACAATTTCCTTGTCAGAATAAAATCGAGTTAACTATTCAAAGAAAGACGGTTCGCAAATCATAGCTTTATCATTCAAAAGTGAGGGGAAAACATTCTTATACTCGTGGTTACATACCAAAAGGCTTAGAACAGAGATGGGTGAAACGAAATCAAATGGTGTCGGAAGATCCATATATACTTATTAAAAGCAAGAGACAAAATAACAAAAAGTATCCAGTACGCTACTGCCATAGAGATTCTCAGAATGCCCGAATAGGCATCAAAGTGATTAACAAAATGATCAGAGTGCAACGTGGGCCTTTATCACAATGATTAATGAAAGAAATCTGAAGATAAGGATCCAACAGTGTCGGCAATTAACATGAAATTTCTCAACGCCTTCCAAATTTAATCAGGTTCAAATCTTAGGTGGTGCAAAACATAAGCTTTCAATTTCCAAAGTGATATCAGCAGGATCTAACCAAAGTAAGGCACGAATCAGAGTGATGCGGAAGCAAAGATACTTAAACAAATGTCTTATAGTCTACCCATTCCTCACTGGTCAAAACTTGGGTTCCTATGGGAAGATCCTAATGCAATTTTCAAAGGTTGACTTACGAGTGTCTACAGGGAAGGCTTAGTGGTCCTAACTTACACAGGTCAAGGGTAAATGTATTACGAAATTGTAGCCTGTCGCTTTGATACCATAATTGTAACACCCCAACCCAGCAAGGGTAGAAGTATCACATTAATGGCTTCATATCAGATCAAACAAAACATACATTCAATAGTAATACAAAGATTCTTAAATGTTACAAAGGAAATGCTAAAATAACCAGGTTACCAGGCGAATACAATTTCTAACAATAAGATAACTTCTAATCATCTCTAGGCCCAAAACTATCAAGTCTTCTAAGTCCAAAAGTCTCTTCACTCGTACTCATCTTCCAACTAAAACCTGCCGCACACGAAAAGAAAACGTGCGGCTGAGCTTACAAAGCCCAGTGAACAGATATATAATAAACGGAAACGAAATAAACGGAAATAATCAGATGCAGCATAATGAAAGAGATATAAATAAGTTACAAGAGTAAAGGTTTAGGATAGTTATCCACCACGAGCCCAGAAACTCAAAGTCATAATCTCAAAGTCACATCTCAACATCATAGTCTCACAATCAGAGGGGATACCTCTCAGGAAACCAGATAATATGAGGGGTGGCCTCATGTATCAAATGGGGTGGAGTAGCTAGCTCCCAGAAATGTGAAAGGCGTGTAATGCACACAAGCACCAGTCACCTCAAAGTCATACTCAAAGTCATAGTTAAATCCACTAAACATACATGCCTAGGATTGCAATCCATACGCCCCCACTCAAAGTCAATCTCAAACTCATAATCTCAAAGTCATCATGGCCATATCATAATATAAAAGGGGACGGCGTGAGAAATCACTCCCCCACACAGGAGTCATGCCAGTGGTGCATCACAGACACGGCCAGGTTACCTTCCTGGCTAGGAAACAGAAAGGTGGCTCGGGTATCAAACTAAGAGTCATATCTCAAGGTCATCTCAAAGTCATATATCAGAAATGCATCTCAACGTCATATCAAAAGGTTCATACACAAGGAAACATAGAAATGGCCTGGGAAATCTTAACTGAATCATAACTCATACTCATAATCAAGGTTCATCTCAAAAGTTCATTTTAAAAACTTCCATCAAAATCCATTTTAAACAATCCTTTATTTGTGCCTTTAATAAAACAATTCTTTAAAGTAATTTTCACAAAATATTCTTTCAAAACAGTTTTTCATTAAAATTAATCTTCCAAAATAGCCTTCATAAAAGTTAGTAACATTTATATAAAATGGTTTTGCCTCATTTATAAACACCCTTTTAAAATAGTTTTTCCTCAAAACATTTTCAAGATATAATTAGAAAAGGTTTTCATAGCATAGCTTCAGATCAGAATTCATATCAAATGGAACTCAACTGGGGAGGTTCAAGCAAAAGGGAAATCATAGCAATCGAATCATAAACTAATGGATTCAGAATACGAGAGAGATCATGAGAAACCTTAAAAGAAAGGTCAGAATATCTGTACCTTATACCGCGAGTGAAAACGCATCTAGAAATATAAAGATCGAAAACAAACTCCGTCTTCAGCGCATCTACACGAATACATGGTCGTCTTATAAACAACTTATTTTAAATCAAAATACTCATTTTAGACGGCTTCCCATTTTTAGTAATTTTCCTTTTATAGCGGCTTTCCCGAATTATTAACTTTAGGATTAATATCCATAATTAGTCAAATTTGATTAACTACGACAACTTATCATACATTAGAGCTTATCATGTTAATATCAAAGTTTAGGATTTATTTGTGACACTTTTCAACGATTAGGGTTCATTGTGACCATGTAAGTGTATTGAGGGTCTTAATGTGTTTAGTTAATAAAGTGTAGGGTGAATTATGAAAGTTAAAGAAAAAAAAACACTACTCCACTTTATGATGCGTTTAACTACTATTATACTCAGCCAAAACAAATGACTCACACTACTGCCTATTATTTGATTTACATAGGAGGACACACCTACTGCCATGCTTCTCTTTTATTTATATATGTATCACCATGCAAAAGTTAAATGCATAGCCCATCTCCATTCGACTACATAAAATCACAGGAACTCATGTTATTATCTGTTTTTAACGACACATATACTCCACCAAAACACCCTAGTCAAGCCATGTTAACCCACACGACACATATTCAAGACCCATTTACAGTCACTTCGTTACTCACTAAAAATAAGCACGTAACCCACCCTTGGTTCACAGCCTGACTCGACTCGCAAACAATCCACATGACATCTTGCGACACACTCTCTTAGGGTTTGTATAAAGATGATATTAGCCCGACCCAAACCTGTTAAACATGACTTCGACACGGCTCGCGAGATACGATACCAACAGGCCATGCACGACTCCAACTATCGACTCGAAAACAGAACGGAGTTGATGCACATATCACACACGCGAAACACAAATCCCAGCCACAAAACTTGGATTTAAAGAGTCAACAAAACAGACCTTTACATCAAAACCCAGCCATATTCACATTGGTGAACATGCACGCCTCATGTTAATTATTTGGTTTAATTTCTTAGATTTTAGTCATGTATTAATGAGATTGCACCAGACCTTAATAGACCAGATGCGCATGATACTCACTCGAAAAGCTAAACAGAAACCAAATCGACATGTATAGTTTACATATATTCCTAATCTTAAGTGACGCGTTTAAAGGTGTCATTTGTTTGCTCACGTTTCATTAAGTTTATATTTAGTTATACTTCCAGTGTTCCATACGTTTTCATAAGTATGTTCAAGATCAGAAAACACGAGGTTGATGCTAAGAGGTACCTTTAGACGGATCAAACGAATAAAACAAGAACCAGGACAAGGCCACACTCGAGATCAAGCCAAAACCAAAACGTTTCACTCTCTACAGCCCACGATCCTACTTAGTTGTCACCAAACCTAGAATGCCAGGATCTCCTACGTGCCAGAATTTCTTGAAGAACAATGGCTGCCGACGCTTATAATGTTTTTAGGGTTTTCTTTGAATTCGATGTTTAGAGAAGAACAAGGTATACAGTTTAACAAATATGGGAGGTAGCCAATTATAGGGAATGACCGAGTATTGATTGAGAGAAATCAGGAGCAAATCTTTTACTTTTTCAAATGAATCTTCTAGTTAATTATCTCCTAGTCCCCAATGTAGCATGTGGTAAAATAAAATAGGTCTAGGTAAGTAATGTAGACACGTGTGACATGTTTTACTTTTTAAAAGGACTATGTCAATTTTGCACTTAGTGTAGATTTTAAATTTTCATACTTAGTGCCTAATTTATAATATATAATGGTCGTACTAATTATGTCATTTACGGACTTAGGTAAATTTCAAAATAGTATTTAAAATGTGACTCTAAAAAAAATTTTGGGTTTTACAAGGTGGATTAAGATAGTTTGTTTTGCTCACGACTCGAGATAAAGTATGACCATCATGAAGGCATATTTATATGATGCCAGTATTATGACGTCTGGCCAACGTGATAATACTTACGTCATATAACGTGCACTTGTTGTGGGTATAGGATATTTCGAGAAGTGCCTTAGAAGCCTTAGAATTCTGATAACTATTTGAGATTATCTATGTTAGTGAGACTTTAGGTTCATTCCACCTATGCGTTTAATCTGCTTTCACCGTTATGCGTATACTCTGCCTTTGTTCATTAGATGACTGGATGAGTTTGAATTCTCATTTTGCATTCTGTTGACCTCAGTTATGAATCTTAAACTCTTTGTAGAGCTCTCTACTGTTGATACAGTTAATTTGATTTGAAATCTTGTTCGCATTCAGTATGAGCTTTCCAGAAAATTCACCTATCATCCATTTTATATTGCATGGACCTTTTGATCAGAATCAACCCAATTTGTCTCCTCCTGAGAATTTGAACCCACCTTGTTTTGATTGAGTCATGAGAAACTAATTAGTTTGGAGATCCTTTTTGGATGAACCTCCCCGGGCGTGAGAATGTTTTGACGATCTTTTACGATTTGCTACGACTTCGTTTAACCTTGCGACTTCAAATTTCGAGGACGAAAATTTTCTTTTAGAGGGGAAGAATTTGTAATAACTGAAATTTCAAAACATGCAAAATTACCAAAATACCCCTCAACTTAAAATTTCACTTAATAATTATTTAAAACACAAATTAAATCCCAAACACTTGGAAATTAACACCATATGAAGTAAAATAATTTTTGCATGAACATTGTAATATTTCAAAGGTCCTAAAAATATTTAACGCACATAAAAATATTAAATAGGCCGAATATACATATGTATATATATTTGGTTATTTGTTAATTAATTAAAATCAAATAAAAAAAGAGATAAATACTACACAAAAAAGGGAAGATCTTTTAAAATCTGTAATTGGCCTTATCACAAATCATATGGGCCAAATTTCCCTCCCCCTCCTCATCTATATACACAGCTTCTTAGTATTTCCTTTTTATAAATTCTTAAAACCCTAAAAACAACCACAAAAACTCTCTACACTCCATATGATTTTCTGGAGGATTTTGCATATTTTTCCTGGGTTCTTTCAAGTCTAAGGAAGGTGTGAAAAATAGTTCTAAGGTCGTGGGATCGCTGGTGTACTCACAGGAGTTTTGTTGGTGTCGAATTGTTCTAGCGAGAGGTATAAAATCCCCACACCTTATTTGATCATCATAAAAATCATCTGGTATTTTGGTTACTCTATTTACATCATATATGATCCATATAAAATGAATATAACGATCCATGCATGCTATTTTAATCGTTTGGAATTAAACGTGTTAAAAACCCTAAAAACGTGTAATAAAACACAAATCAACCATGTGATTTTTCTGGACTTTGTAAATATTTTTCCTCGATCCTATACAGTTCATATAACACCATAAAAATACTACTTGAATTTATTGAAGCCTAGATCATGCTTGGTAAGTTATTGTTCAAATCGGATTTTTTAAGAAAAAAGGGTTTAAAATAATATAGGAATCGTATATATTAGGGTTTTGATTCTTGATGATGAATTGATGTAATAATTGTGTTCTTAAGGTTAAATTAATGAGTGGTAATGATTGGGGAAATTAGGGTTAGGGTTTATATGGTTTAATGTTTTTACCGATTTGATAATTAAAAGTCTAGGGTGTGTTTTGTAAATTTATAAACGTGTGGGCTATTTTTGTAACATGTTTTGGACCAGGGGTAATTCGTATAAAATATTATATGGGGGTAATATGTGTAAATTTTGCAATTAAAAGGTTTAAAAAGTAAATTATTTAAATATTAAATCCGATTTATAAATTAATTAAATGGAGGGACTTGTTTTGTAAATTATGTAAAATTAAGGGTAATTCGTATAAATATTTATGTAAGGGGTATAATATGTAATTTTTGATAATTAATGGCTTAATGTGTAAATATGAATATTATAAGGATTAAATTGTAATTTGATAAATTATAAGGTTTAATTTGTAATTAAGTTAATTAAAGGGTTTAAATTGTAAAATTAAAGGATTGGAATTGTAGTCATGGTAAACTTATGGATTAAAATGAATAACTTGTAATATTTGCATTTTGGACCTTAACTTTGGCATATGTACATTTGAAACCCTAAAATATGGAAAGTTGTCAAGTTTAACCCTAAGCTATTATAACTTGCTAAAATGAACCCTATTTCCATAATAATAATTAATTGATGACTTAACCTAATTACTTTATGGAATTTGTCTAATTATGGGAAATTGCTATTTTTGGAAACTTGCTAAATAAGGAAACTTTCTAAAAATGGAAACTTGCTATAAATGGAAACCTGCTAAAAATAGAAATCTGACTAAAATGAGAAATCTGATTTAAATAAGATATTAATTGTAAGACGACCATGTATTCGTGTAGATTCGCTGAAGATGGAGTTTGTTTCCGATCTTTATATTTCTAGATGTGTTTTCACTTGCGGTATGAGGTACAGATATTCTACCCTCTTTTCAGTAAGGGTGCTTTCACTCTCATGACTTGATCTTGATCTTTGATTCGTTATAAGATTCCCTTTAAGCCATTGCTATGATCCCCTGTTCTTTGATTCATTCGTTGATATGCTTCGTTGATATTATGATTCATTGACATTCGTTTATTGAGATCCCTATGGTACGATACTTGATATACTTCGTTCATCACCCTTTGACATGAATATTCAAATCCTTGGATACCTTGAAGATTCATTTGATATTATAATTGGATGTGAAAACTTTTCTTAATTATATATGAAAATGTTTTGAGAAAAGCTATTTTATAAATGATGTTTTTGAGCACGATGCGATACCACTTTTAAATGTAATTTTACTAAAAGTTTTATGAAAACTACTTTTAAAGACTTTCTTTATGAAAACTGTTTTTAAAGATCACTTTTATGAAAGCCGTTATTAAAGGATTACTTTTGACACTATGATATGAACAATTAATATAAACCTTTGCTTTGAACCTTTGATATGAACCATTGCTTTGAACCTTTGATATGAACCTTTGACATTTGGACTTTGATTATGACTCTTTGATGACTTAGACATTTGACTTTGATATGATATGACATTTGAACCGCTTGAATTGGAAACTTGACTTGAACCACTTGATATATATTTGGACATTTGATACTTGACCTTGACCCACAGTTTGAGACTACGAGCCATAACTAGGCATGAGGGTTTCATGTCCATGTCATTGATGCACCGATGGCATGACTCTAGGGCAGGAGAGTGATGACCTGTCCCGTCCCTGACTTGATTTGATTTGTTACGTAGAGGCAGACTTTGGCCACCTGGGGCGTATGGATGCATCCTAGATTTGTTATTTGATTCGAGTTTGTTACATTTGGTGACTGATGCTGTGTGCGATACACGTCTTTCACATCTTGGGAGCTCATGACTCCACCCTTTGGAGGTATCCCCTCATATTGCGCTTGGTACCGAGGTCTCCCCTCCGTACACCCTGATTACTTGATTTGATATTTGATCTGTTCTGGGCTCATTGTGGATTACTGTTTCCTTTACCTTATAACCTTGTACTTAGTATTCCGAGGTCATCCCTCCGGATACATACTTGACTTGACTGGATATGACTTGGGCTCGGGTTGGGATTATTTTTCCCTTTTCTCTTATCTATTGTAACTATTTCTTAACTCTTGTTATATCTGCATAACCTTTTATTTTTCTTTCTTTCCTAACTCTTGTTATACCTTGCATTGTTTCACTTACTTCACTATCCCATTATTACTACTTGTTACCTTTATATCTGTTCACTGGGCTTTTTAAGCTCAGCCGCATTTCTTTTCCGGCGGCAGGTTTTAGTTTGGAAGCTGGGTATGAGTGGAGAGTACCTTGGACTTAGAAGACCTTACTAGCTAATTTAGATTAGAGATGACTAGAAGAACTTATATTTAGACTTAGTAATTTATTGTATTTCTCATTTGTAACCTTGTAGTTTCAGATTTTCTCTTGTAACCATTGGAATTCATTTTGTATTATTTATGTCATATGCTTGTGTTTGTTCTAATATGAAACCATTATTGTGACATCTCTACCCTTGTCGGGTTGGGGTGTTACAATGACTATCTTCAAGAGCTATCAGGCTTTTTAACAAAAGAGTTTGAAAAAGCTGCATCATCAATGAAGAGGATCTCTGTTCCTGAGAAGAAGCAAGATCCAAAACCAAGAACAGTAGTGCTGGCACTCCCTTGCAAGAAGGTGTCTGACGCCATGGGTGGCAGAGGAGGCCGCAAAACTATGCCAAATGTCCTAGGAAAAGGAAAAGGGAAGCTGAAGTAGTTGGGTTTGTGTTTTGGTTTTGTTTTGTGTTGATTATGTTTCCAGTAAGGCCAGGATGAAGTAATTTCAGCTTATGTAATGAATACTCCACATAATAAATAAACGTTTATGATCTTTGTGTTTATTCACTCTTATCCTCCCCTGAACTTCATAATCAACTTTGTCTAAGCAATCAACCATTCTTATATAACTTAACCTGCAAAAGGTTAGTCCAAAACCACAAAAACACAAACAAGAATATCTCACAATAATCACAAAACAATCAACAAGCTAACCAACTTAGTAGTAGACAACATACATAGCAAAGACTAGAAATGAATTATTTGATTAATAACAACACAAATCCTCAAAAACTTTTTACAAATCATACAGAGATAAGATTTTAAAGATTGATCATACCTATACTAGCAACTAAAAATTGAAACCTACTCACATCAAAACTTTTTGTAAGTAGATCAGCAACATTATTGTCAGTATGTATTTTAACCACTTGAATTAACTTTTTCTCATAACAATCTCTAATAAAATGATGTCTTATCTCTATATGCTTTGTTTTAGAGTGAAAAACAGGATTCTTTATTATACACATTGTGCTGTTATTATCAATATAAATTTTGGTGTTCATAAAATTGTACCCATAATCCAAGAGTTGATTCTGAATCCAGAGTACTTGTCTACAGCAACTAGAAGCAGCCACATACTCTGCCTCAGTTGTTGAATTAGCCACCACAGTCTGTTTCTTGCATTGCCATGAGATTAACCTATGTCCAAGGTATTGACATCCTCCAGTGGTTGACTTTCTATCCAAACTAGCTCCAGCATAATCACTATCTGAGTATGCTATCAAGTCAAATGATGAACTATTAGGATACCAAAGGCCCAATTTTGGTTGACCCTTTAGATACCTAAAAATTCTTTTGACAGCATTCAAGTGTGAGACTTTTAGGGACACTTGAAATCTGGCACAAGCACACACAGAAAACATGATATCTGGCCTTAAAGCAGTCAGATACATCAATGAACCAATCATTGATCTATAAAGATGTACATCAACCTCTTCCCCATCTTCATCCTTGAGCAAAGGTTTGTTGTTATCCATTGGTGTCTTAGCTGCCTTCACATCATTAAAACCAAATTTCTTTAACATATTAGCCACATACTTGTCTTGACTGATGAAGATCCCCTCTGCTGTCTGCTTAACCTGAAGCCCCAAAAAGAATGTGAGTTCTCCCATAGAACTCATTTGAAATCTGTTATGCATGAGCTTCTCAAATTCTTCACAAAACATCTTGTTTGTAGACCTGAAAATGATATCATCTACATAAACCTGAACTAGTAGGATATCCTTTTTGTCTTTCTTGATGAACAAAGTTTTATCAATGGTACCCCTTGTGAATCCATTAGATAACAAATACTTGGACAAGGTGTCATACCAAGCTCTAGGAGCTTGATGTAAACCATACAGTGCTTTTTCCACTTTATATACTCTATCTGGAAAGTCAGGATCTTCAAAACCAGGAGGTTGCATCACATAAAATTCTTCATCAATCTTTCCATACAAGAAAGCACTTTTTACATCCATTTGGTACACTTGAAAGTTCTTGAATGAGGCATAAGCCAAGAACAGTCTAATAGCCTCTATCCTTGCTACAGGAGCAAAGACCTCATCATAATCTATTCCTTCTTCCTGAGTGTACCCTTGAGCCACTAGTCTTGCTTTGTTTCTCACCACAATTCCTCTTTCATCTCTTTTGCATCTGAACACCCATTTTGTACCAATTTCCCTCTTCCCATTAGGCAAATCAACTAGTGTCCAGACCTCTTGAAGCTTGAACTGCAACAGCTCCTCTTGCATGGCTTCAACCCAACTTGAATCTTGCATAGCTTTGTGAATATTTTTGGGTTCCTCTTGTGATAAGAAACAGGCAAATTTGCAATTTTGTAGGTCCTTGTGGCTATTTCTTTGATGCAATGATTGAGCAAATAAACCTTGATGGAGTAGATCACTCAGCCCTTTTGTTTTACTTCTGGTTTGTACAGCAGATTGTACATCACCAATTATCTGCTCCTTGGGATGGTTCTTATGTATCCTTTTAGTTGGAGTAGGACTGACTTGAATAGTAGGCTCCATATTTGTCAAATCAGCATCTGCTCCAAAAACATCCACAACATCATCATCTGTGTCATAGTAGATTTCCTCCAATTCAAGCATATGAGGAAAGTCAACATCATCATTAACATTTTCATTAAAGTCAGCAGCAGAATTCTTTGGGACAGCAGTAGAACTACTAGGCTTAGCAGCAGAATGAGAGATACTACTGCTAGGCGTAGCAGCAGAATTATTTGGCTTAGCAGCAGAATGGGAGATACTGCTGCTAGCTTCATTTCTTGAACTTCCATGCTTTGCTAACTTTTCAACATTCTTGCCATCATTAGAAGGTTCATCATCACCTTCTGCATCATCCTTTGGTACTTCCTTATGAACAACATCATCATCAGAACTCTTTCCCTCTTTATCTGTTGGAGTGAAGAACTGATTAAACTTCCACTTCTCAATCAAAACAAACTCCTCTGCAGATGCATCCTTCTTTGCTTGTGTACCTGCATTGGGGTTAGTTTGAGTACCTGCAGACATGTTAGTTGTACCTGCAATCACTGGTTGATAATTCATACTCTTGGTTAGGGAATCAATATCAAACAGCCATTCAGGTCCTTTTCCAGCAACACTAGGTGTGGTTTTACTAAACCTAACGTGTAGATTTTCTTCCACATGCATTGTTCTTTGGTTAAATACCCTAAAAGCTTTGCTATTAGTTGAGTATCCAACAAAGAAACCTTTGTCTGCTTTCTCATCAAACTTGCCTAGTGAATCAATGGTATTTAAGATAGTAACAGGACACCCAAATGGTTTTAAGAAATCTATCACAAACGTGGCTTTCTATCTTCCATACCAGCTCATCCTTCAAAACCTCTAACCCTTGCAAGATGCTCTTCCAAGATTGAGAAGTCTGAGGTGCGAAGATCAAGATATCTTTTTTATGACTTCCATTCCACTTATTGATCCCGGCCCAGAAAAGTGACCGACCAGGGCCCTATTGATGAATGAAAGAAAGGCTTTATGAGCCCTGTAAGCCCACACCTGTGTAGAGTGGATCGTTCAACACCTGCGGCACAAACCCATTTTTGAATGGAATGAAGAAAAGAAGAGAGGAGGAAAGTGGTTCACTGGAGTTTGTCTCTTGAAAATGGTTATTATCTTGAAGGTCTTTTTCTCTATTTTATTTCATGGGCTGGCGGCTCCTGCGTCTGGGGCCCCTTTAGCTGAAAACTTACTGGTAAGGACATGCGAAATTTCTTATTTTCATAGGTTTCCTACCATGCAATAATTCATAAGGGGTCTTGTTATGAGGCTTCACTACCTTACTCCTATTTTGCACATAGCAAGCAGTGTTAACTGCTTCAGCCCAAAAAGTAGTGGGTAACTTTGACTCAGACAACATAGTCCTAGCAGCCTCAATTAATGTCCTATTCCTCCTTTCAGCAACTCCATTTTGCTGAGCAGTTCTAGCCACACTAAACTGCCTTAAAATACCTTTTTCCTCACATAACTGATTCATTACATGATTCTTAAATTCAGTTCCATTTTCACATCTGATTACTTTGACCTTATGATTTACTAGGTTTTCTATTCTTGTAATGAAGGCCATAAGAATTCCAAAGGTCTCATCCTTAGTTGCTAAGAAAAACACCCAAGTAAACCTACTAAAATCATTAGTGACAACTAAGCAATACATCTTTTTATTCAAGCTCTTCACAAAAGTTGGTCCAAACAGATCCATATGCAACATATACAAGGGTTCAGAAATAGAGTTCACCACTTTGGACTTACAAGAAGCTCTGTGTTGCTTTCCCATCTGACAAGCAACACAGGTTTCAGAATTTTCAAAAATCTTTAAAGGTAACCCTTTGACAAGGTTTCCTTTTACCAATTTGTTTATTGTTTTGAAATTTAAGTGACCCAATCTTCTATGCCAAAGCTTGGATTCATCAATGGTGGCCTTTGCAAAAAGACAAGTTAAATCTCTTTTAGGAATGATGTTCTTAATGTCCACACTGTATATATTGTTTGTTCTAGGGACTTTAAGTAGTACTTCTGAATCATGAGGCAACTTAAAGTCGGGAGACAAAACAAGACAATCAGTGTCTGTAAAAAGAACAAAATTCTTTTTGTCACACATTTGTGAGACACTAAAAAGATTGAACTTAAGTCCCTCTACAAAATACACCTTTTCAAAATCCAATTTTCCTGTTCTAATAGTACATTTACCAACAATCTTGCCACCTTTTGGATCATTGCCAAAAGCAACATAACCACCATCAAAAGCCTTAAAATCTTCCAAGTTGCTCTTGTCTCCAGTCATATATCCAGAGCATCCACTATCAAAAATGCATTTATCCTTTAGCTCCAATTGTAGATTGCCCTGCACAAAAAGTAAGAGAGTTAGTTTCTCTTTGGGACCCAAGCCATTACTGACTTGGATCTGCCTTGTGCATTAAAGTAATCATATTTCTTGAAGTCCATTGATGCACTGCTGTGTCTGGTTTTGGGTTTCCAGACCCAGCAAGCTGAGGCCTTAACATCATAGAAATGAGTGCCCATAACAGTATCAGTAACCACTTTTGGCTTAGCAGCAGAATGAGAAATACTGCTGCTAGCTTTAGCAGTAGAAAACTCTGTTTTCTTTGGAATGGGCCTTCTTGGTGCAACAGGAGAAATAGTCCTAGAAATACCATTTCTCAACAAAATCTCCTTAGGAAGCATGCTTCTTTTGGGATGTGGGTAAGTCTTTCTTGCAAAGTTCCTATGGTTCACCCTAGTATTATAGTTCCATACAGGTTTTGGAGCACTAGTTTTCTTAGGTATTGAATAATAACAATCTTCTTGCAAGTGCTCAAAACTACCACAGCTGTGACATGCCTTCTTAACCAGTTCAAAGTCACTACCTAACTTGTGTAAGATCACCTGGTGCAAGTTTCTCTGATTTCCTCTGGGCAAGTCACAAGTCTTCCTAGGATAATCTCTAGGTTTATCATCATACTCAGCCACTTTCCTAGAGATTCTACTTCCTAGCACAGGTTTAAGAAACTCAGTATGCTTGACTTTAGGTTCAATTTGTTTAACATTCTCTAACCTTTTAGCCTTTGATGTTGTTTCTACCTGCTCATCATCACTATCTGATTCCCAATCTTCAATGATTGGTGCATCAGACAATTTTTCATCAATCTTAGGTGCACTAGTCTTTTCAGATGCTTCATTGTTTACATGACTTGTTTCACCTACTGATTGTGCAGCTAACTCAGATATAAAGGACAATTCTTTCCTAGCTGGTGCATAAGCACTTTTAAGTTGGGGAGCCACTTCATTGTATCCTAGGCCACATCCTCTTTTAATCATCTGAGATTCAACTGCTTTATTTGCTAGAACAGATGCATATTGTTGTTTATCAATCCTAACAACATGTTTTTCTTTTTCATTTAAAGCTGAGTCTCTAGCTAATTCAGCTTCTTCCACTCTTTTATTAAGCACATTAATTTCACATTCTTTCTTAATTAGCTCAGTTTCAAGAGTATGAATTTTATCAGCATATTCTCCCTCAATTTGATTAAGAAACTCAACCTTGTTTTCTAAAGATTTTAAACCATGTTGATATCCTAAGTTATCAAGTTTGAGTTTATCAAATTCAACTCTTAAAGCATCATAACTAGATTTCAGTGCCTCTATAGTATCTGAACAAGATTTAAATGAACATGAAGATTCATTTGATACCTCAGATTCTGATCCAGAGGAGGAGTAACCCATAAGAGCAAAGTGTTGTTCTTTGGGTTCTTCATCAGCTACCAGTGCATAGTTGGGACCATCCTCAGCTTGGTCACTCCAGTCAAAATCTCCCAAGCCATCACATAAGACCATAGCAGTAGTAGGTTTAGCATCTTCAATGGGAATCTGCCTTGGATTTTCCTTGATCTGCTTTGGTGCTCTGCACTCCCTTGCAAAGTGCCCTTTTCTGTGGCAGTTATAACATTCAAACTTTGATTTGTCAAACCCCACATTGTTCTGCCTTCTAAACTTGAGCTCTCTTCCAGTTCTCTTCAAGAATCTTCTTGCCCTCATAGTCAACATTTCAAATTGCCAATGCAAATCCATCTCTTCTAAATCATCAGGATCAACTTGATCTAGATCCTGACTCATTACTGGAGTACTTGTAGTGAGTTCAGCCAAATAGGCACAAATAGCAGCATCACTAATGGTGTCACTATTTGTAGAACTAGCAGCAGAACCTTGTGAACTAGCAGCAGAACTAGTATGACCAACAGCAGAATGAGTTTCTTAAATATTCCCAGAAGTCTTATTATTAGAAGACATAAAAGCAAGGTTCTTTGAACTTGAAGAACTGGTTGAACCCTTTACCTCAGTTTCATAGACCTTCAAGTTGTTATACAAATCATCCAAATTCATGGCTTCAAAATCAGCCTTGTTCCTCCAGACAACTATGTGAGTATTCCATTCTGGTGCAAGACTCCTTAGAAACTTCAGATTAATATCTTCCTTAGCAATATTGACATTTAGAAGCGCCAACTGACTTACTAACTTTTGCAGTCTGTCATAAGTACCATCAATACTTTCATTGCTTAATGCAGTGAAAGTTTCAAATTCGTGCTTTAGCAAATTCTTCCTTGACTTTTTGGTGGCTGCATTCCCACCAAACCTGAGTTCAATTGCTGCCAACAACTCCTTCGCAGACTTGGTGTTTTTGAAGGTCAATTGGTACTCATTAGGTATCCCCATTAAGGGAATAGTGTGAGTTCTAATCTCCAGTTTCCTTTGAGCCTTTTCTTCATTGGTTTTGATGGGCAAGACTTGCCCATCAGCACCAGTCTTAGGCAGAGTATCTCCAGTTTGTATGATTTCCCACATTGTGTAATCACACATCTTCATGTACTGTTCTATCCTCATCTTCCAAAGTTCATATTCTCCAACCTTGAGCATTGGAACCTTGGATGCAGTAACCATATGATGAGATTCAGACTCCATTGCTTTTGATGATGAACAGATCTGAGCTTTTCAAAATTCTTCTCGGTATCAGTTTCTAGATCACAAGCTCTGATACCACTTGTTGATCCCAGTTGAGCTTAACGATCTTGTTAATTACTTTAGATATAAACCTAAAGCAATAGGTATAGAAACTGCTTATGAATGATCTATTAATTACTATGCGGAAACTAGTAATTAATCTTAAGAAGAATTAACAATAACACACAGCAATTCTCTCAACCTTCACCTCAATATATTAATATACGGTTACTCAAAAGTAACAGGGTTATAATGAACCTTGAAGTGAATACAAGACAATACGTATACTAAAAACAATCGACTTCTAACCCTAACCCTAGATCCTCCTTTTATACACATAAGGAGTCCTAGTCGGTTACAAAAACTTTCTATACAAGAATAATATCTATTCGTGTCTTTACCATAAACAAACTATACATATCTAATAAGCAGCAGAATCAAACTCTAGCAGCAGAATCATCTTAGGCTAGCAGCAGTTTGACACTTAGCTTATTTCATCATTCTTCAAATATCATCAGCAGCAGAACGAATATACTAGCAGCAGAATGATTATGGCTAGCAGCAGAATCATACTTAGTATATTTCCATTAGAACCATGAGCAGCAGAATAAACTACTTAGCAGCAGAATCTTCAAAGTAGCAGCAATATCTTTTAAACCCAACATTCCCCATACTTGTGCGCTTGATTTTAATTATCCTTATACGCAAACAAAACTCATATTATATATTTTGCTAAATATATAGCGATACGTTATTTTGAAAATGTTACCTTGGGTAGACTATTTTGGATACGCTATACAATTTTGAATACAATCTTGAAAGGTCAACATTGGTTTCGCTATTTTGAAAACGCGTTATATTGATATGCTATTTTGAGAACTATTTTGGGACATATTATTTTGGAAACACTATGTTGAGAATTTGTTTATCATCAAAGACGTTAAGCCTTTTAACGACACTTAACTTAATTTCATGACAGTTCTTGTTTGATGAGTCGTGAAATTAAGTTAAGTTCAAATCGTTACTCGGTTTAATGTTATAGATGGTCGATAATTGGTAGTATTTGAAAACGATTTTGGATGCAAGATTTTCTGGTATTGCCCTATGCCGGTATGTCACTTGCCTTGTCTTCCCACACTACTCCTCTTATTAGCAAGCCTACCATATTATAAGCCGATGAGTCGGTTAACACCATTAGTTTCCTTAGGAAGCAACCCACCAATCAAAATGGACACATTAATGGTTTAGTCGTATGATTAGTGTAGGATCAGCCCTAGATAGATCTTTGAGCCTTAGGGAGTCGGTAGAATGCTTATGTAATCACAAACAAACTACAAGAGAATCTCTAACTATAAACTTATGTTTACGCGGAATATAAACACAAGAGTTAAAGAAGAAAATACTAATAAACACTTTGATCCTCTATGGATCTATATTAACTAAATAATATTGTTTTTCAAGGTCTACATTGTTCATAGCCGTGAGTTTCTTTTATACACAAGAAACCCTAATTCGGCCCATTACAAGAAAACGTGTAAAAGAGATATGCAATATCTATTCCTAATATATCTCATGCATATCCTAACCTCTTAACAAACTTCTAAATATACGGGTTGACTATTTCTACTACCCGCAGAAACAAAACTACCAGCAGGAACTATATCCTACTAACAGCAGGAACCATACCAGCATGAACTACATACCTGCCAGCAGGAACTACACTAACTACCAGCAGCAATGAAACTAAATAATTCCTAACAATCCTCCCCTAAACTCGAATTTGACCCAGTTAACTTCAAGTTTCTAGATAGATCTTGGACTTCCAAAGCATGAGGATTGAACGTAAATTCTTGGAACGATCTGAATCACTAACTCTTCAAAACTTGGACTTGTTCAGCAACTTTGACTTTGATAAGCTTGCCACCATCTGATCTGATCTTTGCAGCAACCATGACTACTTGTACATCAAGTCCTTTTATGTTTCATACTATTCTCATCACTTCCAGGTGTGTAAACTCCTGTGAGAGGTGAATCATTGAAAATGAATGGATTTGATGTCTCTTTACCAATAGCCATTAACTACTGGAGTAGCCAATGTTTTGGTGTGTAAGACCATGGTACATTGATAACCATATAATTTTTATTAAACCATCAACTATCAACAGATTAGTTTAGTCTTTACCTGTAGCCGTTTGCTCAGGACTAGCCAATTCTTTGGTTGAAGATAACCTTGGTGAATTGAGAACCAAGTATGGGTTTCCACAGCCTTACCACAAACCATACTCTTGTGGGCTAGCCAATTCTTTGGAACCCCAAAGGGTAAGATCCATGGCGAATTGAGAACCATTTCAACTCTCAGTAGTGAAACATGGGTGAGTTGAATACCCAATAGTTTTTAGCAAACTATTACAGCTGTCAACGGATTTGATGATCACACCAGAGCCGTACCCTCATGGTGAGTCAACTCTTTCTTGTCTGTTAGACATGGTGAGTTGATTACCATTTGTTGTGTGGAAAGAAACCAACACTGTACCTGAAAATGGTTTACTCAACCATACAAGTTAGTATACAAGCTATACAGAATATATATATATATATATATATATATATATATATATATTTTAACTAATAAAGAAAGAAAGAAAGAAAAAGTAAGTACAATATACAATAATAGATAAGATATACCATCAAGGAGCAGTAGGAATCTGAGCAGCAGCAAGTTGGTTTTTGATGAACCTAACCAATTGCTCAGCAGTAGTCAAGTCATTTCCCACCACAGTCTTTCCAAGCTCCAACTTATGCCGGAGCATTTTTTCCATGAGCTGGACAGATAAAGGATATGGCACATCCACAAACATGTATAACACCTCTCCAGTCATGGTCTCCAACACATGAACATTGGAAGGTGTATACAATCTCCAACTTCGCACTTGCCAAGACTGTTGATTAGCCCATACTGAATAACCATCTCCACCTTCAGCAGAATCCATCAACACCTTCAAATCACCCCAAAGATGAAGACCAACCCCAGTAGCCTTATGAGATGCATAATGTTGAACCACCATACCATAAAGTAGAATCAAGTCTTGCCTATCCACTATATGCAAAATTTCCCGAAGAAAGGTAAAATACTTGGTGACATAATTGTCACACCCCGAAAATCGGGTCCAGCGGAAGCATACATGTCATTGGGGCGCTACTCAATTGGTGTCACAATACAAGGTACAAAGAACGGTTTTACCTTAACCGTTTAGAAGAAAGTTTCATTATCAAAACGTTAAGTTTACCTCATCTGAAAATAGTGCAGAAGTAAGGCCCAAAACGATTAAAGCGGTCCCAAATATAAATATCAGAGTCGCCTATGACCATGCCGTTTGCCAAGCGCCTCCAGAGATAAGCTATAACCTTAAACTTGAAAATACATGCTAAAAGGGTCAACACGAGGTTGGAGAGTTCATAGGTTTTAGTTTAAAACAGTTTGGTTGAACCAAAAAGGTTTTCGAGTTCTAAATCGTTGTTCATAAACAAGTCAAGTCCAACGTAGGCCAACCCTGCCTCAGTAATAGTTCTAGAACCAAACACGCAGATAAAAACATAGTCAAACATCTCGAACCATAATCCATCATATAAGTACTACACTCATATAGTGACGTGCCAACTGAACCTCAGACTACAAATACGCATAAATGATCCACACATAGATTGGGTGCCATATTCCCAAAATGATATACTGGGTGCCATATTCCCAAATATGATATACTGGGTGCCATATTCCCAAAATGATATACTGGGTGCCATATTCCCAAAATGATATTCCACAATGCATCACAAAATAGTTGCACACGTTCAATTCAAGTCACACAAATTAAGTTCACACAATAAAGAACATATTGCAATCAAAGCACATATATTGTCCAAAACTATAATTCAGTAGATCACATCATTTAAAGCTTTCAAAAGTATTGAGTTTAGTGAAAAACAACGAGCATGTATTCTCCCCAAAAATAGTTTAAAAACCAGTAAAAGTAGGGGTCATGAACTCACCTTAGCCACAGCAATGCAAGATCACAACTAACACGACTGGCATCGAGAAGCAAGACATAACAATCTCAAGACGTACGGCACGACGGTACATGGAGGTAAAAGCACGGCGGTACACAACGGTCTAGGCTCGGCACAACCTAATACGTATACGATTATCTCAAAATACGTCTCGCACAATAATAAAGTCTATAAAAGACAGCGTGTCATAGTTTTTGTGGATTACTCAGTTTCAAAACTTATCAAAAGCTTAGTATCAACGTTTCGTGTGGTGTGGTAAGAAGACATAGACTCGACATACAACTCACGCCAAAGAGAAATAGACAGCAACATACTCGAGAGATTACTGACGAGAGCTCAAACCAAGGAAGAAAACTATAGAAGTTTACGACCACTAACACCTCAAATAAAATAACTTAGTTGTACGTTTCGACATTTACCCCGTTATCCCAAATAACTTGTATAAAACATAATTGTTTTATAATAAAAATGAGTGTAACTAATAAAACTAGTTTTTCTGAGTCGTCGAGACTTGAGTTAAATCAAATATGAAATTTCAATATTTAATAAATTTATGTCTCGCTATTATTCTCGTAATATTAGTTTTGGTTTTATTGAAAATTTTGTATCCGTTTCGTGTTTAATATATTAAGTTCATTTTGAAGTTAATATATTATACCATCTCGCGTCTCAAAATATTCAATAAGTCCAATGTCCAAAAATAATAACCAATCTGTATTCAAATCCAAGTATGATTTCATATTTCCAAAATATACTGGATTTTCCAAGTAACCGAATCGTACCAATATATCACCCAAACAAATCATCCCATTAGTATAATTCACTTCCGACACAACAACTCATAATTGAAAAACACTTATTGTGCTTTATGGGCTTCGGCCCATTTCAACCCAGACTCACCAAACTAATCTAACACAACCCCTTAAATTTTAAATCCCATTTAATAAGTCCAACACAAGTCAACAATAAGTTTAAAATACGCTCGAATAAACCACGACCAAAGGAAACAAGCACGAATAAGCTACAAGTGATTCACGGCCGTGAGCTTAACTCACAACACAACTTTCTCGACACATGACTACAATAATACTATCGACAACCACAAGAACATCAAAACTATACCGTGACTCAAACGAGTCATAACCAACCAAGTGGACTCGAATATATACACGACTCAAGCCAAAACGCAACCAGAACCATAACAACTATGAAAACAACGAGCAGTAACAACAAAACTTGCCGAGACCCTAATGGTCTCGGCTTTTTCCCTCAGCACCAACACAACCACAACAATAACACTCAAATCGTATATGTGACCATAAAGAGTCACGAACTGAATACTCTAGTCGGGTTTCAACCCGACCCGAAGTTCAAGAACCACCACACGAACTATTTCCAAAACGAGTTTGTATCCGGTTTTTAATCATAAAAGCTATCAACTTTGATTTAACTAGTTTTTAAATCCACAAAACTTTGTAACTCTCGTTGTTAGAAATTTTAAATCCACGAAAACAATAGCAAATCGACACAACTTGATTAACCGAAAATAATAACAATAATATTCGGATATATATATATATAAAAGAAAATATATGAAACGGCTTTCTCGATTTTACCATTGACGAGAGAATAGAGGGGAGCAAGGTGGCGGAGATGGCGCAGCTGCAGTGGCGAAGATGGTGGCGCTCGAACCGAAAACAAACCCAAAAACTATATCATCGATCTACGTGT
Source organism: Artemisia tridentata subsp. tridentata (assembly GCA_021014915.2). Taxonomy (NCBI): domain Eukaryota; kingdom Viridiplantae; phylum Streptophyta; class Magnoliopsida; order Asterales; family Asteraceae; genus Artemisia; species Artemisia tridentata. Next base: position 401,879,957 of record CP139508.1, read on the forward strand.
CTACACACGATTTGTTATAAGCTTGTGTCGCCGGAATTCTTCACCGGATGAATCTGTGAGTTACCGAAAAAAAAGAAATATATGGGAGTGGGTTTGAGGCGCGTGCACCATAGTAACGAAGCAAGGGTTTCACAAGGTAAAGTTTGGTGGTGGCGGTGAGAGGTGGTGGCAGGCGGTGGAGCGCCGGTAGCTGGTTTTGGTCGCTAGAAAAATAAGAGAGGAGAGAGGGATAGGGAGTGAGGTAGCGGCTGGAGTGAAAATGGGTTTTAAAACCCTAAAAACTAAAATAGCCAGGTATTTATAGTGTTAGTTTAGGTTAAATAAACTCCAGGGACCAACCAGTCAACAACTAAAGTTTAAGGAAAAAGAAATAAATTTTGCTGCAGGGACCATGGTTGTAGTTTTTGTTAACTTTCACGAAATGAGACTCGGGGCTCGTTTAAGATAGCAAATGATCGATTCAAAACACGTGAATTTCACTACTGCACTCAGAATAATATTTCCGATAAAAATGACTATTCATACGTCTCGTTTCTCATGAATAATAAAATCACCAAATTAGTTCGTCGGTTGTGCCGGTACGCGTTGTGTACGAATTTTCACGTTTCGCGAGATAAATTTCACATTTTCAAACCAAATAAGTTCAGAAAGGAGCTGTTTATGAGAAACAGGGAAAGTCTCGAATAAAAATATATTCGGAAAATTACGGGTGGTTACAATAATCAACTCGGTACAAAGCTTGGATTTCCCCTAGTGGCATAAAAAGAACCTCCCAACCAGCAATAGCAGCCCAAGGATGAGGATCATCTTTAGGTTCACTCTCCGAATCAAACTGAATGAACTCCTGATCTTCCAATTCCGTAAGAGGCCTAGAAGCATGCTTTTTAGCAACACTCTTCTTCCTGTTGCCTAGAGTAGAATAAGGTGAAGAAGTACCAATGATGTTGGCAGCAGCATTGGATGGATCAGCAGGAACAGAAGATGGTACCCCAGCAGAATCCACTGGTGTAGCAGTAGGAATAGTAAATTCCTTGAGTGTGTCCTCAGAAGGAACTGATGAATCCTTAGTTGTTGTGTCCAGGGGTGTTGTGTCAGGGGGTGTTGTGGGCTCCACAACTAGAACAGATGCTTCCTGAGAGGTGTCCGCATGAGAAACAGACTTAAGCCTATTAGAAGAAGGTTCTTCTAAAGCAGGTTGAGATCTGGGCAAAGACTTGTTAATGGAGGTCATAATCTTGTCATAGTAACCCGTTAACTCTTCATCAGAGAACCTCTTAACCTATGCCATACTCCATCCAGTAGTAGAGAGAACAGTACCCTGATTCTTGACAACATGTCTCATATATTCTGTTTGTTGAGATTGTGTCATAGGTCTTTCCCGTTTCTCCTTGGCTATCCTCTCTGCAGCAGCCTGCCTTCTCTGTTTCATCATAGCAACCATTCTTGAAGCAAAATCATCACCTGTCAGATCATCCCCTAAGAGGTCCTTAGTAAGGGTAGGATTGGCAGCTATGTGAGACTGAATATGCATCCAATCAGTGTCAGAAAATCGTAGAGAAGCAGCATCCAACTCTTGTTGCCTTTGAGGAGGTAAAGTTGTTGCAAATGGTGTATTTTGCCTAGCAAAGTCTGCAGCAAAATCTGCATGTACCTTCTGTGCCAATTCTGCTCCTCTTCTTTCATCCTCAATATTTTGAAGTAGTCTTGCTTGGTCAGCCCTTTCCTGCTCAGATAGAAGACTCTCAAGATCATCTACCATTGGGGCTTTACCTTTGTCAAGATGAGATGGATCAGAAGGAACACCAGGAGTAACATCAACACCACCAGAAGGGATAGAACCAGTAGTAACAGATGCACTAGCAGAGGGAACAGCTTGAGTAGCAGGAACGTCTTGGGTAGCTGTAGTAGCAGCATCCATGCTACCAGTAGGAACATCTTTGACAACTTCATTAGCAGCAGGAACAGGGGTAACAGCAGGAAAAGCTCCACTATCAGCTGCAACACCAGAACCACCAGTAGCAACATGTGATTGGTACATTTCAAAGGCTGACAGTCCTGAAGACTGCCTGTTCCTTCTTCTCCTGAAAGCTTGGGACTGATCAGTTGGAAGAGACTCAGAAATAGTATCTTCCTGGGTGTTGTCACTAGCCATGGAGGCAGTAGCCAATACATGGAGTGCATCCAAATCCACATCAGCCTGATCATCCTCTGAATCAGAGAGCACAACCTTTCTTTTCTTTGTCTTAAGTTGAGCTTCCAAATGATTGACTCTGCGAATTAGCAGAAGTATAGCTCCACCAAGAGTCTCTTTTGTGTCTTTGAGCTCTGTTTCCAATGTATCTACCCTTTGCATATACCTGTGAAGTAAACTTGACATGGAAGTGTGAGCATCAGGATCCTCAGCTCCACCAGCAGGATTACCTGTGGTGTTGGGAGCCTCATTGGATCTAGGTGGAGAGACATAAAAGTCTCCACCAATGTTGGTATCAAAATCAAAAGGCTGCCTAGTAGGACTAGGAGTGAAGAGCCTTGTAAATGAGGGTGTCTCAAGATTGGGCTCAACTGTAGTATTGGTTGGGTCAACAGGAGAATGAAATTGCTCATCAGGAGCATGAGGCCTAGGGGATGGTGATGGGTTAGCATCAGCAGCAACTGATGCACTTGCACCAGCAGCATCAGATGTATTGACACCAGCAGGAAATGGTGCACTAGGACCAGCAGCATTAGGTGTAGGTGGCATATTACCACCAGCAGCTTCAGCTGCACCAGCAGAATCAGCACCACCAGGCAACATAGCAGTCTTTAGAGGCTTATGTTCCCCTGCAAAATTGGTCTTCATGGTAGCAAAAAGTTTACCAGTAAGCCTCCCCATGATTATGGGTGAATGGTCATTGTTCTCAAGTCCTAATATCATTTGTAAGAACCTAGGGTACATCAGAAATTTATGTTTGGTATCGCCTATGTTCTTAATCATCTCCTCAAAAATGTACCTGGAAAAGTTATAAACTCTTCCATCAGAGAGGCAGATGAGACCAGAGGCAAGAGAGCTGGAAAATTGATCCCAACCTCCTGACTTGGGACTGATGCACTGAAGAAGGGTGTGAATAAGGAATCTCCATTTAGGACAAAATTTCTTTTTCCAAAATGTAAAAGTGCCATTAGTAGGATAGTCAATAGAAGCCATACCCTCTAGAATGTCTTTCTCAGTAAAACCAAACACCCCACTCTCATCATCCAATTGAAGCTGAGTCCTTACAGGGGACTCTGTGACAACATATTCCCTTCCATCTATAATGGCCACAATCTCTTTGGGTGAATCCGCAAGAGACCTTATAGAAGCCGTGGCCCAGAATTGCCTGACTAAAGAGTCATAAACAATGGGAGGGCAATGAGTCAAAGCGTACCTCAATTTAGAACGGTGCAAGAAATCAACCATAGGATGAAACAGCTCACTTCCTTTTGATTTCCCCAAGAATGCAACTTTTTATGATCGCCTTTGAATTGAAGTGCCGCCATAGTGAGTAATCAGGGAATGAGTTGTTAAAATGAGGAGGGATATAAGGAAAATCGTTCTTTTGGGCGTGGGATGTACAAGTTGGGTTACATATTCGGTGACCCAAAATAAATACCCAATTATATCAAGACCAGCAGCAACCACCAGTCAACCAGCAGGAACAAAGTACCCTTGACCAAAATTCATAATTACACATCGAATTTGGTCAAATCCTAAAAAATCACCATAATTAAACTTATTCCTGCAAAGAATTAATTCCTAATACCAATCCAACATTCAATGGCTTTAAACCTCCATTGGTTCTATAAAAGACCTTGAATTGTCACCACAAACCCATCACATACATCAACCTAGAACACAACTACCCAGAGACAATGAGTTCCTCTAACCCGAACATTGTAGAGATATCTTCGGATTCATCTTCTGATTCAGGAAGTGAAGGATGGAAAAACTACTTTCCACCACATTACTCGAAACTCACCAGCAGGAACCCAAAAGCAAAGGGAAAGGCAGAAAAAGTGTCTTCTGAGGAACTGCCAACACCTCCATCTTATGTTGATGATTCATCATCCTCTGATGTTGATGATGAGCAAACACAACCACCTCCACTGTCTGTGATACTCACAAGTGAACTTGAAAAAGCTGCGTCAAGAATGAGTAGAATCTCTGTGCCAGTTGAAATCAATCATTACCAAATCCAGGTAAACAAGTGGTAGGACTCCCTAGTCCAAAGTTGTGGAATGCAATCAGTGGCAGAGGAATCCACAAGACCATGCCGGACTTCAAGGATAAAGGGAAAAGGAAGCTGGAGTAGAGGTGTATGTGTTTGGCTTGTGTGTTGTTGTCTTTGAATCCTGGATTTTAATAGAACCCTGCTTTTGTAATGGTGCATCTATGAGTGCACCACTATTTATTGAATAAACTTTGATGTTTCTTGTTTTATTTGTACTTGAATTTAACTCCTGTATAATGGTTAGTAGACACAAGGTATAAAATATACAAAATTAAGCCTCCCCTTAGGCTTATGCCTCCCGTCAATCACAGCAATTAGGGATTGATCATCCCAATATGAACCACCAAATAGTTAAATCTAGGTCCATCAAAAGCTTTTATTAACAAATCAGCCACATTTTCATTTGTGTGGATTTCAAGCACTTGAATTAGATGTTTTTCATTAGCATCTCTTATAAAATGGTGCCTAATCTCAATGTGCTTTGTTCTTTGGTGAAAAACTGGGTTTTTAACAATGCAAATTGTGCTTTGGTTATCAATAAAGATTTTGGTGTTCATAAAATTGAACCCATAGTCTAACAACTGATTTTGTATCCAAAGTACCTGACCACAACAATTAGCAGCAGCAACATACTCTGCTTCAGTAGATGAGGTGGCCACAATAGTCTGCTTCTTACATTGCCAAGAGATCAATCTCCTTCCCAGAAACTGACAACCCCCAGTAGTAGACTTCCTATCAAAGTTAGCACCAGCATAATCACTGTCACTGTAGGCTTCCAACACAAATGGAGAATCTCTAGGATACCAAAGGCCCAGCTTAGGTTGGCCTTTTAGATACTTGAAGATTTTCTTGACTGCATTCAGGTTGGAAGTCAGAGGTGTAACTTGATGTCTTGAACAAGCACTGACTGCAAACATTATATCAGGTCTAGAAGCTGTCAAATACATAAGTGAACCTATCATTGATCTGTAGAGGTGAACATTAACAGCATCATCAGGTTCATGGTTGGATTTTGGCTTTGGAGCTTCATAAGGAGTTGTTGCTGTTCTCACACTTTCCAAATCAAACTTCTTAAGTATGTCTTGCACATACTTTTCTTGGCTGATAAAAATCCCATCAGGCTTTTGTTGGACCTGTAATCCCAAGAAGAATGTAAGCTCACCCATAGCACTCAATTCAAATTCACCCTTCATCAATTCTTCAAATTCCCTACACCAAGCTTCCTTCGTAGAACCAAAGATGATGTCATCCACATAGACCTGGACTAGGATAATATCTCTTGAGTTCTTCTTAGTGAAAAGTGTCTTGTCAATGGTACCTCTTTGGTATCCATGCTTCAACAGAAAAGTAGACAATCTTGCATACCAAGCCCTTGGTGCTTGATGAAGTCCATAGAGTGGTTTCACCACCTTGTAGACCCATTTTGGATTCTGAGGGTCCTCAAATCCTTTGGGTTGAGTCACATAAACCTCTTCTTCAATCTCTCCATAGAGAAAAGCACTTTTTACATCCATTTGGTAGACCATAAATCCCATATATGAGGCAAAGGCTAAGAATAGCCTAATGGCCTCAACTCTTGCCACTGGAGCAAATACCTCATCATAATCATTACCCTCCTCTTGACTGTGACCCTGAGCTACCAATCTAGCTTTATTCCTCAACACAATACCTCTAGCATCTCTCTTGTTCTTTAGAATCCATTTTGTCCCAATCACATTCTTTCCTTCAGGTAAAGGCACAAGCTTCCATACATTTTGATTAAAGAATTGTTGCATTTCTTCTTGCATAGCCTCCACCCAAGCTGGATCTTCAAGAGCTTGTGATACATTGCTTGGTTCAACTTGTGAAAGGAAACAAGCAAAGAGACAATGTAGAAAGTTTGTGTGACTGTTCCTTTGCTAATTATGAACATAACTGACAAAGGCACTTTCACCAAACTTTGTTTGTTTCACCTTATTTATTGTCTGAACAGATGAGGAAGGATCACCAAGAATCAAGGATTGAGGATGAATGGTATTGATCCTCTTAGTAGGAACAGGATTGACTTCTACTATGGATGCTAGATTATTGACATCAGGACTAATGTCATCATCATATGAGGAGGAGGTAAAAATGCCAGTACTTGGATGATGATGAATATCTTCTAACTCAGAGCTTGAAGAGAGTGAGTTGTCAAGATCAGATGGACTTAGATATCTTGTGAGAGATTCAGGAAGGTCCAATGAATGATCAAAAGGAGTGGACAAAGGAGCAGCGGGAATAGAGACTTCAGCAGGAACATTAGAGCAACCAGCAGAATTGGCAGCAGCAACAGGAACACTACCAGCAGGAACCGAAGAACTACCAGCAGAATCCATATTCCTGCGGGCTTCAACTGCAACTTGTCTTAAGAGCTCCTCTGTTTCTTTTGTGAATTCAAAACCAAACTTTTCAGCTGCTTCCTTGGCATCATGTTCTGGTCTTTGAAGCCTTGCAAGATCTTCTGCAAAACTTGAATCACCTTCATCCATGCCAGAAGTATATTTAACTTCAGAACCGGCAAAGTGGTTAGAAGGAAAAGAAGGAACAACAATGGTTTTTTCATCACATTCAGAGTCTGAATCATTATCTAGGGAACTTGCATTGTTAGTAGGAGAGTTCTGAGAACCTGCAGATTGATTAGCTTTGAAACGAGTATATCCTAAAGAATCAGTTAGGTAGTCCAGATCAAAATACCACTCATGACCTGCACCCTGAATGTTACGTTTATCCTCAAGATATCTCAGATTGAGTGTCTCTTCTATCCTCTTAGCAGATAAATTATAAACCCTATAGGCCTTGCTATGTGCAGAGTACCCAACTATAAATCCCTCATCAGCTTTCTCTTCAAATTTACCCAAATGGTCACTGGTGTTTAAAATAGTCACATGACATCCAAAAGGTTTAAAGTGACTGATGTTGGGAACTTTCCCACACAAAATTTCATAAGGTGTTTTGTTGTGAGGATTAATGATCAAAACCCTGTTTAAAACATAACAAGCAGTGCTAACTGCTTTAGTCCAAAACATGGTAGGCAACTTAGAGTCAGCCAGCATTGATTTAGCTGCTTCTATAAGGGTTCTATTCTTTCTTTCAGCAACCCCATTTTGTTGTGGGGTTCTGGCATTACTATAGTCCCTTTTAATACCCTTTTTCCCATAGAGTTCAATTAAGTTAGAGTTTTTAAACTCTGTTCCATTGTCACACCTTATTGTCTTAACCTTTTTATTTAGCTGGTTTTCAATTAAGGCAAGAAAGTCCCTAATCACATGAAAGGCTTCATCCTTAGTACCTAAGAAAAAAGTCCAACAAAACCTGCTAAAGTAAGCTGTAATCACCAGGAAATAGTACTTATGGTCAATACTTCTGATGGAAGTAGGACCAAAAAGATCCATATGAAGTAGCTGAAGAGGCTCAGTGATGATGCTCACAACTGTGATGGCCTTGTAGGAAGCTTTGTGTTGCTTTCCCTTGTTGCAGGCAACACAATTATGTTCATTAGTGAAGGTCTTGAGAGGAAGCCCTTTTACCAATCCATTCTTTGCAAGCTTGTTGATGGTTTTGAAGTTCACATGTGCCATCCTCCTATGCCATTTGGTAGATTCATCCAGAGATGCTTTTGCCACCAAGCAAGCTAAATCACCTTCAGGCTGGACATCATTCAAGTTGAAGCTGTAAAGGTTGTATCTTCTTGGAACTTTAAGTACAACCTGACTCTCATCAGGCAACTTGAAGTCTTTGGACAGCACAAGACTGTCAGTCTCAGTGAAGAGAACACTGTTTTTCTTATCACAAATTTGTGAGACAGAGAACAAATTAAAGTTCTGTAGTTCTTTCACATAATAGACATTTTCAAAATCCAGCTTGGAAGTCCTAATAGTTCCTTTCCCTGTTATCTTGCCATCCCCTCCTCCAAAAGTCACAGTGCCTCCATTAATGGATACAAAATCATGCAATCTTTCTTTATTTCCTGTCATACTTCTGGAACACCCACTATCAACTATACCCAAGTCTTTACTTCTATGAGGATTTTCCTACAACAAATAGAAAATACAACAACATTAGTTACAATGGGAGACCCAAGTCATAACTGACTTGGGCCTACCTTGTGGATCAGAAAGATTTAAACCATGTAGATTGATGAGATCCACCATTGTTCTTGGACCCCATTCTCAAATATTGGCCATTATGTCTCCAAGAACAACCTGCTGAGGACTTAATAGCAGTTTCCCATCTTTCCCTCCCCCCTTTTTGCATTGGGTCATAATAAACATGCCTATAATCATTTTGAAAGTAAGAGCTTGTAGGTCTGAAGAAGAGTCTTGCAGCATTTCTTCTCCAACCAGCAGGAATAGATTTACCAGCTGGAACTGGTTTTCCTGCTGGAAATGGCTTGCCAGCAGGAACTGGCTTACCAGCAGGAACTGGTTTACCAGCAAGAGAAGGGGCTCTGCCAGAGCTCATTTGTGCTGCTTGGGGAACAAACGGGGGTATATTTTCAACATTATTCCACAAAGGTCTAGATTGCTGTTGTCCAGCACACACACCCATTCTATTCTCATAAAAATCACAATCTTTAATAAGATGAGAATAACTACCACAAACAAAACATGATTTCTTTCTAAAAGATTTGTTCTTAACATGACTTCTCTTATTACACACAAGCTTATCACTACCAAAACTAGAAATAGAAATGTTTTCAACACAATGAAAAGAAATGTCTTCAAAAGAAGCTGTCTTTGAATTGGATTCATCATTAGCTACTCTTGATGAGAAGTCATCAGACTTGGGTGTGGAAGACTTGTCACTTGAATCACATGAGGCAAAGTCATTGGTCTTGGGTTCTGAGGACTTGTCACTGTTAGAACAAGAGACAAAGTCATTAGATTTACAATCAAATTCAGGCAAGTCATTGGACTTTTTGCCATAGGTCATATGTGATTCATCAAAGTCTGTGTCAAGGACTGTGTGGGTAGAGGTAGGCTTAAACACTCCTCTTATAGGTGGAGGAACAACATTCATTCCTCATTCTCTAACATACTTAACAGGAATTTGGTAATTTACTTCCTTAGGGGTAGGGTCAAAACTTCTTGACTCATTAGGGTCATCTACATTATGATACCCCAAACCTCTCTTAGAATTTCCAGACTGAGTGCTATCATTTAACTTAACTACGTGATTAGATGATTCTTTCCATGAATTAAACCTGGCCACTTCACTATCTAACTTAGCCTGCAAGTCCTGTTTCTCTAAATTCACCTTAGCATTTTCTCTTTCTAAATATTTTAACAAATTAGTAGAGTTTTCCAAATCTCTTTCTAAAACCCTAATCTTTTCTTCATATGCTAACTGATTATTTTGGTACCAATCCTTTTGTTTTTCTAAAGTTTTAAGTGTACTTTTATATGCTTGAACTTGTACAAACAATTCTTTATATTGAGACTCGACATCATCAAACTCTTTCTTAAGTTCAGCATACTTATCATCAAATCCAAAAGGACAAGTTTGTACCTGAGATGAGATACCCATCAAAGAAAATTCCTCAGCCACATCTGCCTCATCTTCTGTCTCACATCCAGCAAGCATTCCATAAACTTGAGCAGCACCTTTTTCCTCATCATCTACCTCATGTTGTGACCAATCCACCATGAAATCAACATATAGCAAGGCTTTAGGCTCCTCTGAGTCTAATTCTTTGACCTTGAATGCAGAGTATCTGGTCTTATCGTCTGCCTTCTTTTCTTTGCATTCTCTTGCAAAGTGACCCAGTTGTGAACATTGTAATATCTAGCCTTCCTTTTATCGAACCTTGCTCCATCCTTCCTATTGAATTGGATTTTCCTGCCAGCCTTCTTTTCAAATCTATTCACCTTCACTGAAAGCATAGCCATCTGCCACTTGATATCCAATTCTTCCAAGTCCAACTTATCAATCTGGTCAAAGTCTTCATATGCAAGCTGCTGTTGTGATTCACTTTCAGCAACAAAAGAATGAAGCACATCTTCAATTACATTGCCAGAATTTGAATGTGTTCTTGGTGTAGCAGGGGTATATGAGGTTGATGATGATGAGGTTGGGCTATCAGCATATGTAAGCTTCTTGTTAGTGCTGGTAGTACTAACAAATGCCGAGTGAGTTGGAGTAGAGGAATTATAGCTTGAAACTCCCTTGATATCAATCTCAAGTGACCTGAGATTGTTGTACAGGTCATCAAAGCTTAAATAATCAAGACCACCCTTTGTTTTGAGAGTGATTGATACCTGTGACCAGGAAGAAGGCAATGCTCTCAAGAACTTGGTATTGCAATCTTCATTATCTGGCCTCGCCTGCAGCTGATTGAGTTGGCTCAAGATCTTCTGGAACCTATCATAGCCTTTATGCAATCCTTCTTCTTCAGAGATCTTGAATTCTTGGAACTCCTGCTTCAGCATGGACTTCCTCATCTTCTTAGATTCATCATTACCTCCAAATCTGGCTTTAATAGCCAACCAGATTTCCCTAGCATCATCAAGATGATGAAAATCACCCATATGGTCTTCTGGGAGAGACTGAAGCAATATAGTTCTTGCCTTGGTCTCCCTCTGAACTACAATATGTTCATCAGCAGAAACAGGATGAAGAATTATGATGTTGCCTTTAGAATCTCTTCCAGTTTTCTTCCTACTGTAACCATTCTGAATGACATGCCAGAGGTTGTAATAACTATTTGTGATCCAGTATTCCATCTTCATCGCCCATATCTCATACTCATCCTTCTTAAGGTAAGGAAACTTGGCATTATTGCTTGACACAGTGGTTGTTACAATTTGTTGAATACTTTGAGTTTCAAGTTTTTCATTGTTGACACCAGAATCATCTGATTCGAATGTAGTCATTGTATGACGGTTTAAGAGATTTGATTGAAAAAGTTTCTTTTTTGACAGAGACTCTAACCAGGCTCTGATACCACTTATAGGATCAGCCCTAGATAGATCTTTGAGCCTTAAGGAGTCGGTAGAATGCTTATGTAATCACAAACAAACAACAAGAGAATCTCTAACTATAAACTTATGTTTACGTGGAATATAAACACAAGAGTTAAAGAAGAAAATACAAATAAACACTTTGATCCTCTATGGATCTATATTAACTAAATAATATTGTTTTTCAAGGTCTACATTGTTCATAGTCGTGAGTTTCTTTTATACACAAGAAACCCTAATTCGGCCCATTACAAGAAAACGTGTAAAAGAGATATGTAATATCTATTCCTAATATATCTCATGCATATCCTAACCTCTTAACAAACTTCTAAATATACGGGTTGACTATTTCTACTACCCGCAGAAATAAAACTACCAGTAGGAACTATATCCTACTAACAGCAGGAACCATACCAGCAGGAACTACATACCTGCCATCAGGAACCGCACTAACTACCAGCAGCAATGAAACTAAATAATTCCTAACAATTAGAACCTTGGAGACTACAAGTGAGATAATATGACTCATGAGAAGCAGTGACCTTGTTAATTGAGTTGTTTGTATCGACCATGATAGTGAGGTTCGTCTTAGTGTTCTTGTTCCGGAGATGGTACTGATTTTGATAATTCGAATTCTGTTTGTCAAAATTTTTGGTGCAAATGAAAGAGTTTATTGCGAACGTTATAAAGGAGGATGAACTGGTAATCCTTGTTAATTGGACCGTGTTATGATGTTTCTTGTGAACAAAATTTGGTTAATAGTCAAAATTGTTTTAAAATGTTTTAAAATAAATTTGTGATTTCGAACAGTTGGATTGTTTTATTATAAAAATCGTTTCAAATGTTGTCCAAACGTCAATTTCCTTGAAAATCAAAAATCTAAACCATATATGAAAAATCGTTATTTTTCAAATTACAAATTTTCCAAACATATCTTTTCACATGACTGTAACCATCGAAAAAAGAAATTCAAACAAAGTTGCTCCAATGTACAATTATGGTCAAAATTTCATAATGTCGTACTTAAATAAATGTTGTTAACAACTTCAAAGACCATGCCTTCAAGAGGGAACACGTACCATTCATGGACAAGCCTCGGGAACAATCATAGTGCCTACATAGTATGCGACCTCAGAAGTGAATCGAACACCTCAGACCGAGACTGTCAGTAGCAGTGTACCGTGCCTTGACACTATTCTTTCGAAGCGCAAATTTCCTACTCATCCCCTAAGATAAGACTCTCGTGATGATCAAATCGAGTTATACTAAACAATCAGTGTGTAATTACTTAAGAGACAACGTGGCCTTTCGGAGTCCTAGTCACAATGGGACATGACATCGCTCTTACCTTTGGATATCAAGAAGTTGCACCTGACCATAAGACCTTTGCCTTTCACTTGTAACAAGATCTATCGACGTAGTATTTACTTGGCAACAAATTTTGAGTCGTTATATATTTTAGTCATGCCTAGAGGAGTTGAGCACTTAGACGTAAGGGTTTCGCCTAATAATGATCTTCGAGCATTTCAGATCATTGACACCAGGTTCTGCCCATAGACCTTTTGATTCATAGACCATCGTCTTCAACTATTCGTACGTACCTGACGACACGTTCTTCTCTGATGTTTTCACACCAAGGGGTTTTCCCTTAAAAGCCTTTTATCAGCTGTGAGGCTATTAATGATCTCTGTCCTCATTGGTTGAACTCTATTAGATTCTACTCTTTCCTTTCAGATGAGTATGTCAACAAATCTTTCCTACATGAACACCAACATCGAAACTCTTCACTAACCCCTTCACACTATTGCCTGGGTATGATGACATCCTCACGAAACATGTACATAAGACTCATGTGATCTGTGCGGATAAGACACTACGTACCATATAAACACTGCCTTTTATGATATTACTTCGGAACCACGACTGTCAACTCCTTGTCACGAGTTAGGATATTCCTCCCCATTTCCTTCAATTGCCTGGGAACAACTTTCCTCACATTAGAAAGCCGTCATTTTTACTTCGTCAACCTTTGTAGACGTCGGACGTCCCTTCATTCAGAGACATAACCTTGACAATTTTTTCTTGCACATATGATTTTCTCCCCTTCGACTGTTGGTCAACAACTCCCTCCTAATAGCCACAACAAATTCACTTAACTACACTGTAAATTTATTTCACCAGATTTTCTCCCCGTCAATTCCCCTGAGAATACCATCAATGATTCTTTCAGTAATAAAATTTTTCTCAATCCACAAAATTTTCAGCTAGCGTTCCATTTAATACCTACGATCCATGACTCATGCGATGACATGAAGAAGAAATTGCAAATCATTTTTGGCATCAGGCGTCGAATGGAAGCAAGTATGTTATAGACGAAGAAGATACCAGGCACAACACCGGTGCTACCCTTACTTTCTCATCAATCGCTTTAAAAGCTCGTTCTTTTCTTTAAATTCTCCATTTTCTTATCATGTTGATCTTGCCGATAGCGACTCATATCACAGTTCACCCCTTTTGACAAATACATCGACTCTTGTGAGTCCACAGAGATCGCGATCTTCACAATTCAACTAAGTAGGTGCAGCTTTACGTAAAGCGACCTGGATGGCTACACTAGTATTAAGTGCTCGCGCCAAAATCTATGACGTACCATCCTCATACACCATTTCGTGTCAGCGGGTCTAAACTTCAACTGGCTTGTTTTCATTGCTACGACGTTAGAGATCTCTACTACTTGTACGAAACCTTTGGAACTAAAAATTCTTCAACCATTTTGAATCTTGATGAAGGCTGGTTAGATAACGACTGATTCCCCGTTCCTCATGGATACTCGATGTTCTGTAAATCGTCATGACTTGACGATAATTCTTTACATACGCCATGGCAACTTCAGCTTGTCTTTTCCAGTTTGGGGAAACCTCCTTCAAGCCTACCTACGTAATCTCATAAACAAAGCTTCTTTCCCTGTCGCCTCTACCAATATCCTCTGAGTGACAAAAATTTCCTCAATGGTACCCCTGATTTTCTTCGCTAATCCCACTAATTTTAGCCGTAAGTACCTATTCCTTGTTTTGAGCAAGCCCTTAACTGAGCCAAATCATCGAAGACGTTAAATTCCTCTTTCTTATTTACTTAATTAGTAGCCTAATCTCATGACAGTTCTTGTTTGATGAGTTGCAAGATTAAGCAAAAATCAAGTTGATACTCAGTTTAAGGTTTCGATGATTTTGCTCGAAGACGGAAAGGCTTATTCCATCGAATTTAGTCACCTGATAGTTACTATTGGGAATTAAGCTTAAGCAGTTAGTATGGCTAAATAAGAGCAGTTAGTATGGCTAAATAAGAGAAGTTAGTACGGTTGATAATAAGAGCAGTTAGTACGGTTATGAAAGAAATATTTGTACTGCTTATTATTATTTTGTAAACGTGTAAGTAGATAAATATGGAAAAGATATTGTGTATATCTTATACGATTAGAATGATAGTTATCTTGTGAAGGAATCCTTGATCTATAAAAGGATTGCCTAGGTTAAAGTTTAGGATATATGAAAGAACAGAAAAAGTGTATTGTTTAGTTAAGATTCAAGGTTGTAAACTCTAGTGATAGGAGATCACTCGTATTATTGTTCTAATAATATTGAATCGTTGAAGTTCATTATTCTGTGTTCATTCATTGTTACATTCAAACCATACAAAACACAAACACATAAAGCCTTCTAAGTGCTAGATAGTGAATTCCGCTTGCTAGACTACGTATAATTCTTAGTATCACATCTAACACAAGGCGTGTGTGTAGATCCGGTCAAGTAGTATCAGAGACAGGTTACTGATACTTTGGTTTAGAAGATCCAAACGAATTTGTTCAAGAAAAGATTGACATGGAGACAACAACAAGTCAGAGTAATATTGCTGCTAAGCTTCCAATGCTTAAACCCAATGAGTTCGATATGTGGCGATTAAGTATTGGGCAGTTTTTCCAAGTGCAAGATTATACTCTTTGGGAGATCATTGAAGAAGGAAACTCCTTTACACCCGTAACAACAACAACTGTTGTTGAAGGTAAATCTGAGACTAATGTGCAGACAAATCCAACCACTACAGAAGAGAAGGCAAGGCACAAGAATGATGTTAAGGCTAGAAGTTTGCTTCTGATGACTATTCCCAATGATCAGTTGTTGAATTTTAGCAAGTTTAAGTGTGCTAAAACCCTTTTTGAAGCTATTGTTGCAAGATATGGTGGGAATGAAGCCACCAAGAAATCCCAGTAGACTCTTCTCAAGCAACAGTTTGAGAATTTTTCAGCAACAAGAAATGAGTCACTAGATCATATGTTCAATATGCTTCAAAAGCTGTTGAGTCAACTTGCTGTACTAGGAATTGGGATGCCTCAGGAAGATCTCAACTCAAAATTCCTAAGAAGTCTACCTTCAGACTGGGCAATGCATGTAGTTGTCTGGAAAAACAAACCAGACATAGACACAATGAGTCTGATGGACCTTTATAGCAACTTCAAGATAGTTGAACATGATATTAAGAAGTCTGCTAGATCAAGCTCAGGGAATTTGGCCTTTGTATAAACTCCCAGTACCTCAAGTCCAGATGAAGAAGTGCAAGTTGCTGGAGCAGTTGGTACTGCTAGTGCAAACCTTGGTACTGCTAGCACCTCAAGCAGTACTAGTGGACTTTTGAATGAAGATACTTATTGTGCCTTCTTGACTACTCAGCACAATGGAAGTATGTTGACTCATTCAGATCTTCAAGAGATTGATGAAGATGATATTGAAGAGATGGATATCAAGTGGCAGCTCTCTCTTCTCAGCTTGAGAGCTAGGAGATTCTTGAAGAAGACTGGCAAGAAGATTGTCATAAACAGCAATGATGTTGCAGGGTATGACAAGTCCAAGATTGAGTGTTTCAACTGCCACAAGAAAGGTCATTATTCAAGGGAGTGCAGATTGCCAAGCCAACAAGATGGAAAGAGCAGAGGATATGGAAACAAATCAAGGGTTGTGGAGGTTACTGGTTCAAGCTCAAAAGCCATGGTTGCCATTGATGGCTTAGGATTTGACTGGAGCTACATTGCAGAGGAGGAAGCAGAAGCATCTACAAAGGTTGCTCTTATGGCATTTTCTGATTCTGAGGTACAAGTTTCAAAATGTTCTAAATCTTGTGAAGCTTTAAATGATCTAGAAACACTTAAGAAAAGATATGAGAATCAGAGAAAAGAGCTAGTTGAAACTGCTTTTAGCTTAGCAAATCATAAGAGAGCTTTAGCTGTGTTAGAAGAACAAATTATTCATTATAAAAGTAATGAGTCAAAGTTTTCTGATGATATGATTATTGTTAAGAGAGACTTAATGTTTAGAGAGAATGAAATTACTGTGTTGAAGCATGAGTTAGAACAGGTTAAGAAAGCAAAGGAGAACATTCAAATGACTGTTGACATACTAGAATTTGCAACCCAGGGTGTTAGTAAGATTGTTGAGTGTCAGATCCTTAATAAAGCTAAGTCAGGCCTAGGTTACAAGTCAGTTCCACCTCCCTATAGAGGAATTCCAACACCCCTAGGTATAGACTTAGAACACACAGGACTTCCTGAATTTCAATTACCTGTGCTTAACTATGGTCCTCAACCCAAGAAGGATGTAGTTGACAAACCTGTGTATGAAAGTGCAAGTGATAAATCACTATCTGAGGACAAGGTGTCTTCTGATAGGTCCTCAGCTAAGGACTCAGATGCTCCAACCATTGAGGAATGGACTTCTGATGATGAGGATGTGGTTAAGCCTGTTAGTGCTAAAGTGGAGGAACCAAAAGTTCCAAAGATGGTTAAACCTGAGACTGTTCGGCTTAGATCAAATGCCAAACCTTTTAGGCCAATAGTTAGGTATGCAGAAATGTATAGAACCACAAACAAGCCAAGAGGTAACCAAAGGAATTGGAATAACCTCAAATCTCACCAATCAGGAGATGATTTTGTCTGCTATAGGAAAGCTTGTTACTCTTGTGGTAGCTTTGACCATCTTGCAGATTATTGTGATAAATGGGTGTCTGGTTATTCAAATCATAGGTTGAGCATAGCAAGACCTCAATCTTTTTCTAGGAATGATAGAATGATACCTAGATCAGTTCTTTTAAGGTCTGGACCCAAAGCAATTCAAACTGCTAGACCAGCAGTTCAGACTGTCAGACCTATGAGAACAATTCACCCAAGGCCACCAGTTTAAAATGCAATAACTGTTTTTAAACCGTCATACAAAACAGGTAAAAGAACTTTTTATAAGAAAGCAGTGGTGAAAAACCAAGTTTGGAAACCAAAGGTGACAACTACCAAGCCAGCAGTTCCAACTGCTAGCAAAGTAGTTGGTACTGGTATGAATAAAAACACTGCTAAGGGAAATATGGGTACTGGAGTGAATGCATCAGCATGTTGGGTATGGAAACCTATTAAACCCAATGGTGCTAAGATTGTTTTGAAAAGAATGAATTATGTTGATGCTAGAGGAAAGCCTAAGTCTGTATTAGCTTGGGTACCACAAGGAAATTAATTTTTCTTGTTTTGTGCATTGTTAGTCATATGCTTGTATCTTGTTTCTTTGTTTTTGGACTAACAATTGCAGGATTGGAGGGAAAACACCAAGGGATTATGAATGATTGATGTTTTAGACTAAATGGTGTTCTGGAGATTAGTATGTGATCTTTGCATACAACAAATGGTAATTGGTTCACCATGTCTAACCCACATAAGAACCAACTAGTCCAGAGCAAACGGTATCTGGTAAAGACTAATCAAATTCGTTGATGGTTGACAATTTACCAAAAATTGTATGGTTATCAGCTCACCATATCTAAGTGTGAAGAGTTGGCTAGTCCAAAGCAAACGGCTATTGGTAAAGACATAACAAATCCGTTGATAGCTGATAGTTTGCTAAAAACTATGTTTGAGCCATGGTATTTTAAAATCCTTTTCAATAAGTTCATACGGCTCACAAAATTTTTTCAACAGTTGGTACTGTTAGTTAAAAAATTGGTACGGTTCAACTAGCCGTTATAACTGACGTGTCAGTAATTAATTTTGGGGTAAAAACTAGCCGTTGGCGGTTTGTTGCGATTTTTACTGACTGAATTACGGATTTCGAGGGATCCTCTTATAGATATTCTTTATTTTATTATATTCTTATTCTAAAATAAAAGTTACCATATTCTTTAAGTCGGTTAATTGAAACCCTACAACTCTCTCCATAAAATCTCAATTTTGCTTTCATCTTCTATCTTTTCACTCAAAATTATTACTATTCACAGCTGTTAACTAAAATTTACCAAGAAGAATGGCTAATTTGGAATTTGTTAAGCGTCACAACCAGGTTGCATTCTTAGAGAAAACAGAGCAAGGAGATGGACCAAAGTTTTATGAGATTGTGGAATTTCTAAACCACTCTCATATAAGGTATGCTCTAACCGTTTCTCCTACTCTTTATGTCTCGCACATCACACAGTTCTGGCAGAATTCATCTGTCTTGACAAGTGATGACGGAGACATAGAAATTCATTCTGAAGTAGATGGTGTTAAGTTTGTTGTTATCGAGTCTATAATTAGGAGACATCTTAAATTAGAAGACTCAGATGGTATCCACACTATGCTAAATACTGAAATATGGGAAGAACTTACTAAAATGGGGTATGATACATCTGAACACAAATTGACTTTTCAAAAAGGATGTTTCTCACCTCAATGGAGATTTTTGATACATACCCTTCTACATTGTTTGAGTCCCAAAAAGACTGCATGGGAGCAGTTCAGTAGCAATATTGCTATTGCTCTCATTTTTCTGTCTACAAACAAAGTTTTTAACTTTTCCAAATTTATTTTTGAGGGTATGGCATCAAATGTCGACAGTAAAACAAAGTTTCTAATGTATCCAAGATTTGTTCAAACACTTTTGAATAAAAATACATATTTGCTTACAAAACCAACAGAAACTTTTGCTACGCCTAGCCTTCAATCAAAAGTTTTTCAAAATATGGCTATGGCTAGTAGGCTTTTTCAAGGGGAACCAGTTCCATTGTTTCCTCAAATGCTTCAAACTAAGTTGGGTGAAGGTTCAGCAGTTCCAACTGATCCCCATCACACACCCACTCAAGTACTTGCAATAACCCACCAACCGACCATCACAACTTATAGGAGAAGGTCTAAACCTAGTCAAACTAGGGTTGAGACTAGATCCTTGCCCCATGATTCACCGCTCCTAGCAGGTAACACAGCTAGAAGTGATGAGGGTAGTTCTTCACAAACTGAATTGACGGCTTTATGTACCAAGTTAGTAGCCAAGGTTGACATTTTGGAGAAGGAGCTAAAGAAAAACAAGGAGGAATTCAAAGCTCACAAGGAGAATTTTGCCAAAGTCTACACCAAATTAACAAAAAGGGTGAAGAAGCTTGAAGAACAGTTGAGGAAGAAAAAGGCAAGAATGGTATTGGATGATGATTCTTCTTCTGATGATGATTCAGATGGTTCAGAAGGGAATGATGAAAATTCTTCCAAACAGGGGAGGAAATTTGGTAAAGACAAGGATAGATCAGGTTCTCAGGGGAGGCATGATAAAGGCTCAGAACATGATAAAGGTTTTGGTAATGTTGCAGATATTGGTTAAGGTTCTGGTTATGTTGAAGAAACTGTTAAGACACAAGAAGCAGTTCAGACTAGTATTCAAGAAGCTAAAGAAGTTCAAACTGTTGAAGCAGTTCAGACTGCTGAGACAGAGCATGAAGCAGTTCAAAGGGCATATAAGGGAAAGAAGCCAATGACATCTGAAGAAGTTGATGCTGTTCAAGAATTGGAAAGGCAAAAGAAATCAAAACCAAAAACTCAAGAACAGATAGCCTTTGATGCAGATATAGCAAGGCAGATTCAAGAAAAAGAATTGGCTAACAAACGAGCTGAAGAAGCTCAGATAGCTCAAGATGAAGAATTTGCAAGAAAAATGGCTGCTGATGATGTACGAAACATAGCTGAATTCATGGAAAGAACAAGATCTAAAGAGGCAAATCAAGAGGAATTCAATGAACAGCTACAATATTTGTTGGATTCTGATTTGATTGTAAGAGCTCAAGCTTCAATGGTTCTCAAAGACAAGCAGTTGAATGAAGAAGAAAAGAAAGAGGAGCTTAAAGAGTTCATACTCAAAAAGAATGGAGTAGCAACATGGGAAGATCTGATTCAGAGGATAAGAGAAAGGCAGAAGCCAGGATACAAGATAAAGTTGCGAACAAAGAAGGAATAAGTTGAGTCTATGAAACATTATTTGAAGAACTCAGCAAATTACACTATGGATGACTTCAAGGGAAAATCTTATGCTATAATTGAAAGGGAATTCTATGAAACTTATGCTATTCTGAACACTCCAAGAAGAGGTTTCAAAACAGGTAAGAAGAGAGAATTAGAAACTATGGAATCAGATGTTGCAAAGAAAATAAAGACTGAGAAGAAGCACTAACTGAATAGTTGATGCGTGGTTTTGCGACCTTACAACAGGTTTTACCTCTCAAGGGATCTTGAGAAGTTTGCAATCCCCACCAGGCAGTGTACCTGACCGATGTAGTATAGTGAAGTGGCAAGTACCGGGGGATTGATCGTTCAACTCAAAGAATAGTGTTCGTTAGGATTGAAATTTATCTACTAGGTCTAGAGGTGAGAGATGATTCTTTTTGTATTTTTATATTTTATGAAAAGCAAGTAAAATCTCTGGTTTGAAGGAGTGGGCGGAATTAGTTGCTAATCAACTAACCCAAAAGCTACTAATTAAACTAATGTGCAGGAAAGTAAACTAGGGTTCTACAAGGGAAGTGAAGCATGTCTACCTATGATATGTTACTCCTTGCCAGCTATCCAATTCTACCTATTGAATTGTCACACCTTGTTTTAATTGACGGGTTGTATTCCTTAATACCAATCGTGGGGGTGTGTACGATCTTCCCCAACTCTATAAGCTCCTACTTCACTCCTATGTCGAGCCGGCTAAGAAGCTCCTAACATGGGATCACTAGAATTCGCTTATGCATTAAATACAACCAATTAACCTTAGTACACCTTGGTTCATGCTTCTTAAGACGTTCAAGCACGTTACCATATAGGAGGTTGGCCAGTTTTCTTAAGCCTAACATCGATATCACCCAATCAAAACAAGAAACAATAGGAAGCAAGAATTATAAACTAAACCAACTAGATCTATTGAAGTTGTCACGCCCTAATTGATGGAGATGGACACACACATCAACAAGAAATCAATAAGATCTAATTAGTTATACACAAGTTTCACACAATCATAGGTAAACACTAGGTGATTTAGTAAAACATAATCAATGAAGAACAAGCAACAATAATAATGGAAGACATAATTAAGATAGAATCAACACACCATTACAAGATGTTTATGGAGTGATTAAGACCTTCTAAGTTGCTGGAAAAACACCTACCTAAACCCTAGAATCGGACATAGGGTTTAGGGCTTACAAAAAGTGAAGTTATGATGTTGTATTTATAGGCAATATTTCTGTCGGCAAGTGTAAAACCCGAAAATCTAAAACCTTCAAAAATTACCAAAATGCCCCTGAAACTTTAAAATTTAATTAAAGCTTAGTTAAAGTTCCGAATCGATCCCAAACTTCTGGAAACGAACAAGATATGATACAAAATAATTTTGACGACTTCGATTAATATTTATACAAGTTGTGGAATGACCAAAATACCCTTGTGTGCGCCGAAAATTTAAATACACAATTATTATTAATTAAAAAGCATTTAAATCACAATTAAATTAGAAAATACACAAAATAAAGGGTAAATTAATTTGGCCCTTGTGAAGGCCGGTTATTTGGCCTAACCCTCCCCCAAAATACTCGGTCTAACCAAGTTATACCAAATCCCTAATTTTATTTCACCTCTAAACCCTAAAAACTAAAGTGCCGCCACACCCAAAAATCCCTCACACCTCAATCCGATTTTTCTGCATCAAGGAGATAATTTTCTGGAGTTCTTCATAGTGCCAAGAAGGTGGGAAAAATAGCCACAAGGTTCTAGGGTCGATCGTGTGTTCGTGGTGATTTATTTGGGTCGAATTAGTGCAACCGAGCATCAATAATCCACAACGTGTAATCCTTTGATCTATAAACTTACTGGTAATTTTCTAGCACTCCTTTAATCACATATATCATGGGAAAAATAATGAAATCTACCCATGCATTGTTTTATGATCGAACGAAAAATAATGGATCTATAAACCCTAAAATCGAAAACAAATCCTTATTAAATCATGCGATTTTTCTGAGCTTGTGGGATAATTTTTGTGGGTTCTTTATACTTCTTATAACATGGGAAAAATGGTCATTTGAATTGTTTGTGTCGAAATCATGATTTTTGGAATTTATGTTATAATCGGATTTTTAGAACAAAAGAAGGAATTGTGGAAAAATTATGAAACCAATCGAATTAGGGTTTTGAAATCATGAAATCTGGTAATAATTGATGTATAATGATGATACAATGATTCCCTAATGATTTGGATGACTAGGGTTTGATTTTGAAAATGTTTTGTTATTACCGATTGAATAATTAAATGTTAAGGGGCTGTTTTGTAATTTTTAAAACTTGTGGGATATTTTTGTAATGTTTTATAGATCAGGGGGAAGATATAAAAATTATAATATAAGGGCTTTATTTGTAAATTGAGCGAAGTGTGGATTTAATTTGTAAATTATATGGCGATTTGAAGATAAAATGTTTAGGGTGTATTTTGTAACTTTTAAAACTCAAGGGCTATTTTTATAACTTTATTTGGACTGTTTATAATTCGTATAAAATATAACTTGAAGGTGTCATGTGTAATTTTTGTAATTAAAAGGATTAAAATGTGTAATTACATAAATTATAAGTCGAATTGAAAATAAATAAAAATGAGGGACTAAATATGTAATTTCTGGAAAGTTGGTGCTGTTTTGAGTAATAAATTATATTCAGGGGGTTATGTGTAATTTTGGTAATTTAATGGCTTGATATGTAATTATTAATAATTAAAGATTGAAAATGTAACTTTAAGGGTTAAATATGTAATTTTGATATCTAGAGGGACTTGATGTGTAAATTGTGAATTTTTAAGGGTGTGTTCGTATAACATGTTAAAATAAGTGTTCATTGTGTAAAATTGGTAAATTTAGGGTTAATATGTAATTATAGTAAATTATATAATTCGAATTTGTAATTTAAAAAGTATAAGGACCAAATGTGTAAATTACCGAAACATTGAGGGCTGTTTGTAGCATAATTAAACTGAAGGTTAATCTCTGTAATTTGAAGAATAAAAAGGACTTGGTGTGTAATATGAATATTGTAAAGGTTAAATTTGTAAATTTTGTAAGTATAAGATTAATTTGTAAATTAATAAAGTAAAGGGGTGTAATCCGTAAATATTGGAAACGTGAAGACTAAATGTGTAATTCTGGAAATGAAAGTATTCAAATGGTAAATTATGAGATTTCTATTTTAAACCTTGAACTTTGGTAAAGTTACGTTTATAACCCTGAACTATGAAAACTTGTCATATTTAACCCTAAACTTTTGTGACTTGTTTAAATACACCCTAAAACCATATTATGATTCAATAATAACTTAAACTAAATGAGAATATGGAAATCTTACTAATTATGGAAACTTACTAAATATGGAAACCTGCTAAAAATGGAAAGTTACTTAAAATGGAAAGGTTTGTAATTCTTTTCTACCCCTCTAGGTGTGAAGAAGGAGAGGACATGATCCTTTGCATCTTATTCTTTTGGTTTGTGCTTTGCTTTGGAATAAGGTACAGATATTCTGCCCTTTTAATAAGGTGCCTTCAGTCTCTTGAACACTGATTTGATTTGACCTTGACCTTTGCTATGAACCTTTGACATTTGAACCTTTGGCATATGAACCTTTTGATATGAATCCTGTGATATGAACCTTGACATTTGGACTATGATTATGACTATATGAACCTTTGTTTTGATATGACCCCTTAACCTTTGACCCCAGTTTGATACTACGAGCCAAATATGTTTCCTAGCCATGAAGGTAACATGGCCGTGTCATTGATGCACCAATGGCATGACTCTTGTGTGGTCAGAGTGATTAACCACACCGTCCCCATTTTGATATGATATGCGCGCTTTATGATTTGTTATGGCCAATATGATTTGTTTGGGGGGCGTATGGATGCATCCTAGATTTGCTTTGTATATGATATGATATGATTTGATTTGGTGACTGATGATGGGTGCAATCCACGTCTTTCACAAAATTTGGGAGATAGCTACTCCATTTGAAGAATGAGGACACCCCTCATATTATCTGATTATCTGAGAGGTCTCCCCTCTATATGATTTGAAGATTATGGTTACGATATGATATGATTTGATTTGTTTGGGCTCGTGGTGGATTACTGTCCTAAACCTTTACTCTCGTACCTTTACTTATATCTTATTCATTATGCTACTTCTGTCCATTTTCGTTTACTTTCGTTTCCGTTTATTATATATCTGTTCACTGGGCTTTTTAAGCTCAGCCGCACGTTTTCTTTTCGTGTGCGGCAGGTTTTAGTTGGAGACTGGATAAGAGTGAAGAGACTTTTGAACTTAGAAGACCTTGATAGTTTTCGGAAGTAGAAGTTTTTAGAAGGATTTGCATTGACAGACATAGTATTTAGTTTTGTTTCTCATTTGTAACCTTGTAGTTTCAGTATATCATTTGTAACCTTTGAATTTCTATTGTATTATTTAAGTCGTATGTTATGCTTGCCTTTGATATGTCACCATTTGCGTGACACTTCTACCCTTGCCGGGTTGGGGTGTTACAGCAAGGCTTGACGGCGTCAGCTCGTACAAGTGACGGCGTCAACTTCCCATTTTCACCAAATTGTAGATCTTTTCGTCCTCTTCGCGTGGCCTTTTGAATCACCCAAATCCGAGTTCGTATGAAGATTTTATGGCCAAAACAGTGACAGCTACTCCGCGCGTAAGTTGTGATTGTCTTGATCAGCATGTGACGGTTTTACTAGGGTTTCTTCTTGTGCAAGTTGTCATTCTGACGTCGTCACTCAATGGCTTCTGACGTCGTCAGGTTGAGTCCTGACGCCGTCACCTTCAAAAATCCTCTGGCCCGTCTCTCTTTAACTTAACACTTGACGGCCTACATCCATTAACACGTGACGCCGTCACCCTTTAATTCCACAAAACCTTCTGGCGCGTCACGTGTAAATTCATATTCATCCTTTTGCCAGTACGTGACGCCGTCACCTACAAAGCGTGACGCCGTCAAGCTCTGTTTCCAGCTTGATTTTGGAGACTTTGCCGTTTTCTTCACTTTTCGCTCCAAAAACGTCCAAAATGCTTCCTTTTCCAGATTTCTTCTCCAAAGTACCTAAAATGACAAAAGGAACGATTTAGGGCAATATTTGATCAAATAATCACGAATTAGGGCTTAAATGACCCCCTAAAAGCGGTACACTTTTCGTCTCATCAAATATCCCTACACTTGGGATTTGCTTGTCCTCAAGCAAATGAGCTTTTCCACCAATCAAAATACAAGTTAGGGGTCATTTAACATTAATATAAAAGTAATTACAACAAATGATCGTTCCACCTTAGTCAAAACAAGCATGGAAATTATACACTAGCACCTCACATTAAGTGTTTGGATACTCTCATCTCTCGGATGTTGTAAATTTATATATGAAAATGGAGAAATATCACTCATTACCTGTCATAGCAAATAGATTACCATAGGCTTGGGAAAGGATCAAAACCTCCACCACATTGGCGTAAGCACCTAGGATAAACTATCAAAGAGGTCTTTTAAAGGGTTGTAACGTTAGGTGTAAGGGTATGAAAAACACGGTTTGTTGGATAAGAGATACTTTACTGGTGGCAAGTCAATTGTCTTAGTCAATTACATGTAAAATGAGGCGTTGCTAAGCCAAGACTCGACTTAACTTAAGCTACTACGACTCTCTTTTTGTATTTTTTTCAAGACACTATTTCGACTTAAACAATAAAATAAAAGAAACGGATGGTAGCCCGTTTTTTTTTTTTTTTTTTTTTTTTTTTTTTTTTTTTTTTTGTTATACATTTTTACTCTACCATCCAAAATAATACATCAAAGGGAGCTTGTTTCCTCCCTACACTTGAACTTTTACATACTTTACAAATGACTATGCTAATGACTCGAATCAAGAAAATTAAAACACTTGGAGTACTTTTAAGATATTAACGCACATATGGGGTAGTAAATGATGTTCTTCCCCCTTACTCCATAACACTAGTACTTTGCCCATGAGTCCCAATCGTCCCAAAACAATATGTACAAGGATATGACTCGACTTAGCAACCATGTAATCAATTAGATAATTAACTTGGGGTTTAAACAAATGTTGTCACAATAATGCACTAAAAATGAGTGCATACAAGGTAGGCTAAGGCGATTTGGGTGTACATTTAAGTGGGGTGTAAACAAATTCTTACTTTAAGTAAAATGCTTAAAGTTAGAAACGAAAAGATAGGCTCTGAGGGGTGTACTAGGGGTATCGTGTACTAAAAATGAGTACAACGCAAAGGTGTGGGAGAATTACTTGACCAATGTAGCCAACGTAATTATAATACAGGTGTAAAACAAGGGTTATCCTAATGCCTCTTATCATGTAGTAAATCCTAACTACACGAATGTAGTCTCACTAGCGGTCTCAGCATGCATCACTATCACAAGTTCTAGAATCTAAATACTACCGGTACACTCACAAGCATCAACAATGAATGCTTTTTCCTACAGATCTAGGGGCGAACCTCACATATTTGGGGTGGAAATTTTTGAGTGGTACGGTTTTTGTGCTAGTCATATAATTCCTATCCATGAGACGCTTATTAAGACTAAAGTTTCACTCCTATATGTTGCAAAAAATTTTAAATTTAGTGCTAAAATTGCCCTAACAAGTATTTCTCTTAGCTTTATTACACATTTACTTTTAAACAAAACAAAAATCAAGCGAAGTTGTAGTTTCTAAGGCATCCTAATTTACCCTCCCTACACTTAAACCGAACATTGTCCCCAATGTTCTAAGTAAAAGATGTAAAAGTAAAAATAAATGAAAATGAAAGAAACTAATACTCCCCTGATTCGCTCGGTATGTATGATGTGATAACATGGTTAAATCTTCCTCCAAGAAAACGAGCATAGAAAAGCTTCACTCCAGAAATATAATCATCTTCTTGTCCAATATAACCTGTAATCAACAAACACAAAAAACCAACGCATCAAACAGAACAAAGAAAAACCACAACTAGATGTAATTCCAGACTTAGAAATAAAAACAAAACAAAACAATAAAAGGATAGGATACTTGTGGAATGAATTACAAATAGGAACTCATAAAACATGTCCACAAGTATTGACACACAAACAAGATAGTATATATGCTAATCATAAATTGTGAATTTTTCATGTTCGAATTTCGTTCTTTTTAACAAAATATAAGCTTCCCTACACTTATCTTTTTGTAAAATACATTTATATGCAATTAAGACGAGGTTAAAAACAAGATAAAGCATTTTCACAAATTATTCGAAACATGAAAATTAAACAATTATGATTAAGCATATATGACACAAACAAACAAATAAAATAAAAACATCAAACAATTAAACAAATAAAGCTTGGGTTGCCTCCCAATAAGCGCTTGTTTTTGTTTGAGTCACGAGCCTGACTCTACCCTTATTTAACGGAAATAGGGGAGGTTTTCCCTACACTTAGGATTAAGTGTGGGTGAAAGTAGCGATACACACCCTTAGGGTGGAAATATGCCACGTGAGGTGAAGGGGGTGAGTGAATGGCTTCCTTCATCCTAAAACTACCCGGATAATATGGGTTGATGGGTGGGTCGGTTCCTCTTTTGTCTCCTAGAAATGTATCTAAGGATGGAAAGTTGTGTAAAGGTTGAGGTTCCGGTTCATCAACACTAGGAAATTCCCTAGAACTAAGAGTAAGGTTATCACTATAAGTATTCAAACCTATATCCTCTAGTGGTGCTTGGTCCAAGGACTCTACCTCCATCGGGATTCCTAAAGTCTCTTCTACTTCTTCCGGGTAAGTCACGGGCGGTGTGGGTGCCTCAAATGATGGTGGGTTTTGTGGAGTACTTGGTGGACTTGGATTTTCTACTTTATCCTCCATCTTATCTTGATTACCTATGTGCTTATTATGTGATTTGTTGAAGTCTATCCCCAACATGCACCTAGGTATCTCAAATCCTTTTCTATTCATCTCAAATTCTTGGTCCGATTCATAAGAATCATTCTCAATAACTTGATCACTATGTTCCATTTGCCTAAAGGATTCCTCATACTCATCATATGTCTTGGTGAAATCTAATCCAAGCATGCACCTAGGTAGTTCAACATTAACCATCTCACAATCTTGGTCGGGTTCATAAGAAACTATCCTAGGTGAAG
This sequence comes from Artemisia tridentata subsp. tridentata, assembly GCA_021014915.2. Lineage (NCBI taxonomy): Eukaryota > Viridiplantae > Streptophyta > Magnoliopsida > Asterales > Asteraceae > Artemisia > Artemisia tridentata. The sequence continues at coordinate 401,908,710 of CP139508.1, forward strand.
GCTCATATGGTGCATAGGTTTCACTTAATGAGGTATTATGAGGGTTTGATGGGGCACCTAAGGTGATTTCCTCAAAAGTTTTATGCACTTGGTCTCTTTTCTCAAGGTACTCACTAAAATCTATGTAAGATCCTGTTCTCATTACTTCATTCCACCATCTTGATTTATCCAAATTAGTAAAATTATATTTCTTCATGTAAAACTCTATTCGCGGATTTGGTAGATTCACGTTCTCCATAATGGCGAACGGAAGAGTCAATGGAAAAACTTTACGAACAAAAGCACAAAGAAAAGATAGACTACGAGAAAGCTAATAAAAAGAAAATAAAAATCTCACTAGATAGGAATCTAATGAGTAGACCTAATAAAAATAAAATTTCAACCTAAACAATAACTATTCCCCGGGCTGCGGCGCCAAAAACTTGATGCGTGGTTTTGCGACCTTACAACAGGTTTTACCTCTCAAGGGATCTTGAGAAGTTTGCAATCCCCACCAGGCAGTGTACCTGACCGATGTAGTATAGTGAAGTGGCAAGTACCGGGGGATTGATCGTTCAACTCAAAGAATAGTGTTCGTTAGGATTGAAATTTATCTACTAGGTCTAGAGGTGAGGGATGATTCTTTTTGTATTTTTATATTTTATGAAAAGCAAGTAAAATCTCTGGTTTGAAGGAGTGGGCGGAATTAGTTGCTAATCAACTAACCCAAAAGCTACTAATTAAACTAATGTGCAGGAAAGTAAACTAGGGTTCTACAAGGGAAGTGAAGCATGTCTACCTATGATATGTTACTCCTTGCTAGCTATCCAATTCTACCTATTGAATTGTCACACCTTGTTTTAATTGATGGGTTGTATTCCTTAATACCAATCGTGGGGGTGTGTACGATCTTCCCCAACTCTATAAGCTCCTACTTCACTCCTAAGTCGAGCCGGCTAAGAAGCTCCTAACATGGGATCACTAGAATTCGCTTATGCATTAAATACAACCAATTAACCTTAGTACACCTTGGTTCATGCTTCTTAAGACGTTCAAGCACGTTACCATATAGGAGGTTGGCCAGTTTTCTTAAGCCTAACATCGATATCACCCAATCAAAACAAGAAACAATAGGAAGCAAGAATTATAAACTAAACCAACTAGATCTATTGAAGTTGTCACGCCCTAATTGATGGAGATGGACACACACATCAACAAGAAATCAATAAGATCTAATTAGTTATACACAAGTTTCACACAATCATAGGTAAACACTAGGTGATTTAGTAAAACATAATCAATGAAGAACAAGCAACAATAATAATGGAAGACATAATTAAGATAGAATCAACACACCATTACAAGATGTTTATGGAGTGATTAAGACCTTCTAAGTTGCTGGAAAAACACCTACCTAAACCCTAGAATCGGACTTAGGGTTTAGGGCTTACAAAAAGTGAAGTTATGATGTTGTATTTATAGGCAATATTTCTGTCGGCAAGGCTTGACGGCGTCAGCTCGTACAAGTGACGGCGTCAACTTCCCATTTTCACCAAATTGTAGATCTTTTCGTCCTCTTCGCGTGGCCTTTTGAATCACCCAAATCCGAGTTCGTATGAAGATTTTATGGCCAAAACAGTGACAGCTACTCCGCGCGTAAGTTGTGATTGTCTTGATCAGCATGTGACGGTTTTACTAGGGTTTCTTCTTGTGCAAGTTGTCATTCTGACGTCGTCACTCAATGGCTTCTGACGTCGTCAGGTTGAGTCCTGACGCCGTCACCTTCAAAAATCCTCTGGCCCGTCTCTCTTTAACTTAACACTTGACGACCTACATCCATTAACACGTGACGCCGTCACCCTTTAATTCCACAAAACCTTCTGGCGCGTCACGTGTAAATTAATATTCATCCTTTTGCCAGTACGTGATGCCGTCACCTACAAAGTGTAACGCCGTCAAGCTCTGTTTCCAGCTTGATTTTGGAGACTTTGCCGTTTTCTTCACTTTTCGCTCCAAAAACGTCCAAAATGCTTCCTTTTCCAGATTTCTTCTCCAAAGTACCTAAAATGACAAAAGGAACAATTTAGGGCAATATTTGATCAAATAATCATGAATTAGGGCTTAAATGACCCCCTAAAAGCGGTACACTTTTTGTCTCATCAATAGTAGATACAACAAAAGCAAAGGAAAGCCCAAATGAAGAAACTGATGATGTAAGTGTTTGGAAGAATCCTCATTTGGAAGGAAAAGCTTAATTAAAGAAACTTAGTGATTTGGGAGAAATCATACGTTTAGGGGAGGATTGTTGGGAATTAAGCTTAAGTAGTTAGTACGGCTAAATAAGAGCAGTTAGTATGGCTAAATAAGAGAAGTTAGTACGGTTGATAATAAGAGCAGTTAGTACGATTATGAAAGAAATATTTGTACTGCTTATTATTATTTTGTAAACGTGTAAGTAGATAAATATGGAAAAGATATTGTGTATATCTTATACGATTAGAATGATGAAGCGAAAAGTGTACCGCTTTTAAGGGGTCATTTAAGCCCTAAATCGTATTTATTTGATCAAATATCGCCCTAAATCGTTCCTTTTGTCATTTTAGGTACTTTTGAGAAGAAATCTGGAAAAGGAGGCATTTTGGATGTTTTTGGAGCATAAAAGTGAAGAAAACGGCAAAGTCTCAAAAATCGGCTGAAAGTTACCTTTGACGGCGTCATATTTAACCCTGGACGGCGTCATGCCTTGGCAAAAGTGGTGGATGTGAAATTTACTCATGATAAGCCAGAGAAATTGCATGGAAATTCTGACGGCGTCACCCTTTAATTTGATCAAGGTCGTCACGTTATAATTTAAAGAGGGACGGCGTCACGTTCATAGTCTGACGGCGTCAAGCCTTGATAAGCCAGAACGGATTTTGGAGAGCTAAAGAGGGACGGCGTCAAGAAGGTCATCCGAGAAACCCTAAAAGCGGCGAGGTGAAGGCGTCACACTACATAACGTGACGCCGTCAGATCCAAAAGTCTATATATAGTTTTCTAATTTTTTGTCATTAGTGTGGAACTTATTGGGGAACTTTGTGTGTGAAAACCCTAGGACAAATTTGGCAGCTCTTTCAAGGCTTTTTGCCTTGAGATCTTCCATGTTACATTGAAGATAAGTTATCAATTAATCATTCAATATGTCTATGTGTTGTTTGATTCTATCTTATTCTTGTCTTTTGTTTAACATGTTAGGCTAGATTTATCTTGTGTTTGCTTAGATCTAATGAAACCTAGCTATTGATTATTGGTTATTAGTGTGTTGTTAGTTGTATTGGATGATTGTTCATCTATGTTAGGCTTAAGAAAACTGGCTAACTTCCTATTCGGTAACTTGCTTGAACGTCTTAAGAAACATGAACCAATGCGTACTAAAGGTTTTTATGGTTGTATTTAATGCACAAGCGAATTCTAGTGATCCCATGTTAGGAGCTTCCTAGCCGGCTCGACATAGGAGTGAAGTAGGAGCTTGTAGAGTTGGGGAAGTACGTACGCCACCCCACGAATGGTATTAAGGAATACACCCGTCATCCACACGACTAATACACACTAATCAACCGGTAAAAGATAGTTAGGGAGTAAGGAAATCTAAGTAAACACATTTCCCTCCACATAAGTTTTCACCAACATTTTCATTTTCTGTTATTTTATTTAATTTGCATTCGTAGTAATTTGGGTTAGTTGACTAGCAACTAATTCCGCCCACTCTTTCAAACCCGAGATTTTACTTGCTTTCATAAAAATATAAAAACATAAAAAGAATCTTCTCTCACCCTTAGACCTATTAGAGTAGTTTTTCATACCTAACGAACACTATTCCCTGTGGAGAACGATCAATCCCCCGTACTTACCACTACACTATACTACATCGGTCAGGTACACTGCCTGGTGGGGTTGTAAGCCTCTTGAGATCCCTCGAGAGGTAAAACCTGTTGTAAGGTTGCAAAACCACGCATCAAGTTTTTGGCGCCGCTTCCGGGGAATAGTTATTGTTTAGGTTGAATTTTTATTTTATAGGTGTACTCACTAGATTCCTTTCTAGTGAGATTTTTATTTTCTTTTTCTAGGTTTTCTTTAGTCTATCTATTTTCTTCGTTTCTTTGTTCGTAACCATTACCATTCGACATCATGGAAGATGGTAATATCCTTAATCCCAACAACCCACCACCACAACAACAACCACCACCTCCTAGAGCCCGTACTTTAGGAGAGTACTCCCGTCCTAGCCACCATGGCTATCGAAACACCATTGAGCTCACTCAAGGAGCCAATGTCACACCCTTGCGATCCGACACCATCCGGTTGGTGCAAAGCGGATGCGCATTCCATGGACTTCGTTCCGAAGATCCTAATCAACATCTCAAGGACTTTCTCAAAATTGTTGATTCTATAGACCTTGATGTTGCCACTCGAGAGACGACCCGATTGCGTCTCTTTCAATTCTCTCTGCGGGACCAAGCTAGTCAATGGCTAGAGCGTCAACCCGCAGGATCCATCACCTCTTGGGATGATCTCACCACTCGTTTCCTTGCTCAGTTTTTTCCACCGGGAAGAACTACCAAGCTAAGGAATGATATCTTGATGTTCCAACAACGTCAAGGCGAAACTCTCTACGAGGCATGGACTCGATTCAAGGACTTACTCCAAAAAGTCCCTCATCATGGCATAGAACTTTGGCTCCAAGTACAAATCTTCTATGACCATATCAATCTCTCCACGAGGCAAACCATTGACCAATCGGCCGGTGGCAAGCTACGTGATCTAAGTGCGGAACAATCATGGGCTCTCCTAGAGGATCTTGCTCTTTATGACAACGAAAGTTGGAGTGATCCCCGTGATTTGAATAAAACGGTCAAGGCAATATCTTTGCCTTCGAACAATTCAAGCACTTCCGACCGTAGGATCATAGAACTTGAAGACCAAGTCAAGTTTCTCATGAAATCCTACGAGGCTCCTAAACCTTCAAGCCAAGTGAACAAAATCACTTCTTCATGTGAATTATGTAGTGGTCCCCACGACACTCGTGATTGCATGGAACTCCCCGAACAAGCTTTTGTGGACTACGCATCCTCGCGTACCGACGGAGCGGGAGACAAGTGGTACACTTTCAAACCCGAGCCAAACCTCTATGGTGATACATACAACCCCTCATGGAAAAATCACCCGAACCTTAGGTGGAAACAAAACCAAAACGCGCAACAAACCAATTCTTCCAACCCACCTAATCGTTTTCAATCAAGCGGTTCCAACTCGAACCGTACTTTCAACAACAATCCTTCCGGCAATGGTAGTACCAATAACTTTGAAGGATTGATGTCCCAATTTATGGCATCTCAAGAAGCTCGTTTAGCCAAGTTTGAAGCCGATTTCAAACAAAAACAAAGCGAGATGACCAATAAGATTGACACCTTGTTGAAAGCCCTCAATGACCGAGAAATGGGAGCACTCCCTAGCAACACGGTCAAGAACCCGAAACTAAACGTCAACGCTATTTCATCGGTTTCGTCCCCTAGTTCTTGTCCACAATATTATTCGGTCAATTCCATGAGCACGTGTTTCAAACAAACCCAAGTCGTTCCAAATGACCAAGAAGTTATGACATCCAAATTGGTCAACAACATAGTTGAAACACCTCCCACTCCAAACCTTGACGAAGAATTCAAGGAGCTCCACCTTGAAAGTCCGGTTGTTGATGTGTTGGATGAGAAGAAGCTCAAGTTAGGCGAAAAATGGACCGCCTTCGTTCAAAACAAACTACCTAAGAAATTAGATGATCCGGGCTTATTTGTTCTACCTTGCAAGATCGGTAATTCGGAGGCTTATGACACAATAGCCGATCTTGGATCAAGCCTTAACTTACTTCCGTTACCTCTCTACACCTCTCTAAAACTAGGAAAACTTGAAGAAACCGAGGTGATAATAGGTTTAGCGGATGGGAGTGTTGCTTACCCGGTTGGAGTAGTTAAGGACGTGTTAGTGCACATTGGAAAACTAACCATTTTAGCCGATTTCCACGTCCTTGATATGGTTAGCGACCCTACATGCCCCTTGTTGATAGGTAGAGGATTTTTGGCGACCGCTAGTGCTATGATTGATTGTAAGGAATCCAAGATAGCGGTAGGAGAAGGAGATACTTGGTCAGTCTATGATGTTAAGAAACACGCCTATGATACTAGTGAGGAACCAACACCACATTGGTTAGAATCAAATAGGAGACCATCTAGATATGGACCTTGGATTGATAGAGACTTCATAGGACCCCAACGCCCATTTTACCTAGAAGAGGACTTTGTGAACCGAACACATACGGTAGAGCAACTCTTAGCTAGGGACACCGAATTGGATCCATTTGAAGACCCTCTAGTTTTTAGGAAAATGATTGATTTCCTAGGAGTTTTGCCAATTAACCTAGGAATGAATAAGTGGACTTGTGAGGAAGATGATCATAAGTGGAATTGGGATAAACCACCCAAAGATGGAGATGGGTCATGGCATATTAAGATGACATTGTATGACCCGGATGAAGAGAAGTTTGAAAAGATATATCGTACTAAGCGGACCAATAGGAAACTTCAAACCAAGCTTAACCCTAAAGATGTCCTCGATGACGAGCTCACTTATATAGGGTAGAGTGACTTTGAGTCTAGCTACAAGACTCGTTAATAAAGAAAAGCGCTTCTTGGGAGGCAACCCAAGCTTTATTTGCTTTGTGTGTTTATTTATTTGTTTGTTTGATTTTATTTGCTTCCGTATGTATGTTTAAATTTTTATTATTATTGATTCATGTTCAAAACTAATTGTGAAAATGCTTTATTTTGTTTTTAACTTCGTCTTAACTACATATAAAGGTATTTTGCAAAAGTTAAGTGTAAGGGAAATCTAAATCGGTTTATTAGAACACAAATGAACATGAATCGTAATAATAATAAATGAACATACATATTAGTATTTGTTTGAGTCAAATGCTTGTATCGATTCATAATGATGTTTTGCAGGAATTCCAGGAAGTAAGGTATAGGTTTTTCCAAAATTTTTCCGGAAACTTAACATGAGAATTTTGTCAGGTCATTTCTGACGGCGTCAGGGTTTATAACCTGACGGCGTCAGATTTAATTTTCAGAAATTTTTGAAAGTTTTGTTTTCATAAAATTTTTTTATTAAATCTATAACTTATAATCTCCAGGAATCTGCAAAATTATCATTCCACAAGCATTATATCCTTATATATAGATTTATCCCGCCGATGTTATGCAGGTTTTCGTGTTTGTTTTCTCAGGTTTAACAGGTTATTTTGGACAAGGAAATGTTTTGAATCAAGCTTATGGCGATGCATTAGTCATGGAGCTTCAACATTCTCTTGGAAGAAGATTTAACCGTGTTACTTCATTATCCACCGAACGAATCAGGGGAGTATTTGATTTCATTCTTTTACTTTATACTTTTACATCTTGTTATTTGAACATTGGGGACAATGTTCATCTTAAGTGTAAGGGGGGTAAAAGTACGATTAGAGAATGCTCTTACGCTTGATTTTTGTTTGTTTAATAGTAGATGTGTAATAAAACTGAGATAAATACCTGTTAGGGCAATTTTAGTGCCAAATTTAAAATTTTTTACAACATATAGGAGTGAAACTTTGATCTTAATGAGCGTCTCACGGATAGGAGTTATATGACTAGCACAAAAACCGTACCACTAAAAAATTTTCCACCCCCAAATATGTGAGGTTCGCCCCTAGAATTGGTAGGAAAAGCATTTATGCTATGATGTGTGTACCGGTAGCACTTAGATTCTAGAACTTGCGTTAGGACCATTCCGAGGCCACAAGTGAGACTACATTCGTGTAGTTAGGATTTACTACATGATAAGAGGCATTAGGATTAACCCATTGTTTTACACCTGTGTTTTTGTTATAATTACATTGGCTACATTGGTCAAGTAATTCTCCCACACCCTTTGCGTTGTACTCATTTTTAGTACACAATACCCCTAGTACACCCCTCAGAGCCTATCTTTTCGTTTCTAACTTTAAGCATTTTACTTAAAGTAAGAATTTGTTTACACCCCACTTAAATGTACACCCAAATCGCCTTAGCCTACCTTGTATGCACTCATTTTTAGTGCATTATTGTGACAACATTTGTTTAAACCCAAGTTAATTATCTAGTTGATTACATGGTTGCTAAGTCGAGTCATATCCTTGTACATATTATTTTGGGACGATTGGGACTCATGGGTAAAGTACTAGTATAATGGAGTAATGGGGAAGAACATCATTTATTACCCCCATATGTGCTAAATGTTTTAAAAGTACTCCAAGTTTTTCAATTATCTTAATTCGAGTCATTAGAATAGTTATTTGTAAATTTATGTAAAAGTTCAAGTGTAAGGGGAATGCAATGCCCCTATGATGTATTATTTTGGATGGTAGGGCAAAAGTGTATGCAAAAAAAAAATAAATAAATAAATAAAAAAAAATAAAAAAAAATCAAAAAAATCAAGAAAAATACAAAAAAAAAATGAGAAAAAGAAAAGTAGAAAAAAACATACGGACTACCATCCCGTTTTATTTTATGTTTATTTTATGTTTTTGTTATTTTCTTTCATTAGCAAGATTGAGTCGAGTCTTGGCTTAGCAACATTGTATAGTACATGTAATTGATCAAGATCTTTAACTCGCCACCAGTAAAATATCCTTTATCCAACAGAACTGTGTTTTCCTTTTCCCTACACCTAACATTATAACCCATTTAAAAGCCCTCTTTGATAGTTTATCTTAGGTGCTTACGCCGAGTGGAGGAGGTTTTTGATCCTTTCCCAAGCCTATGGTAATCTATTTGCTATGACAGGTAGTGAGAGATATTATCCGTTTTCATTTATGAGATTTATTTTGATGACACTTGAGAGATGTGAGTATCTAAACACTACTTGTGAGGTGCTAGTTTGTAATCTCCGTGCTTATTATGATTAAAGTGGAACGAATATTTGTTGTAATTACTTTTATGTTAGCATTAAATGACCCCTAACTTGTATTTTGATTAGAATAAAAGCGCATTTGCTTGAGGACAAGCAAATCTCAAGTGTAAGGGTATTTGATGAAGCGAAAAGTGTACCGCTTTTAAGGGGTCATTTAAGCCCTAAATCGTATTTATTTGATCAAATATCGCCCTAAATCGTTCCTTTTGTCATTTTAGGTACTTTTGAGAAGAAATCTGGAAAAGGAGGCATTTTGGACGTTTTTGGAGCATAAAAGTGAAGAAAACGGCAAAGTCTCAAAAATCGGCTGAAAGTTACCTTTGACGGCGTCATATTTAACCCTGGACGGCGTCATGCCTTGGCAAAAGTGGTGGATGTGAAATTTACTCATGATAAGCCAGAGAAATTGCATGGAAATTCTGACGGCGTCACCCTTTAATTTGATCAAGGTCGTCACGTTATAATTTAAAGAGGGACGGCGTCACGTTCATAGTCTGACGGCGTCAAGCCTTGATAAGCCAGAACGGATTTTGGAGAGCTAAAGAGGGACGGCGTCAAGAAGGTCATCCGAGAACCCTAAAAGCGGCGAGGTGACGGCGTCACACTCCATAACGTGACGCCGTCAGATCCAAAAGTCTATATATAGTTTTCTAATTTTTTGTCATTAGTGTGGAACTTATTGGGGAACTTTGTGTGTGAAAACCCTAGGACGAATTTGGCAGCTCTTTCAAGGCTTTTTGCCTTGAGATCTTCCATGTTACATTGAAGATAAGTTATCAATTAATCATTCAATATGTCTATGTGTTGTTTGATTCTATCTTATTCTTGTCTTTTGTTTAACATGTTAGGCTAGATTTATCTTGTGTTTGCTTAGATCTAATGAAACCTAGCTATTGATTATTGGTTATTAGTGTGTTGTTAGTTGTATTGGATGATTGTTCATCTATGTTAGGCTTAAGAAAACTGGCTAACTTCCTATTCGGTAACTTGCTTGAACGTCTTAAGAAACATGAACCAATGCGTACTAAAGGTTTTTATGGTTGTATTTAATGCACAAGCGAATTCTAGTGATCCCATGTTAGGAGCTTCCTAGCCGGCTCGACATAGGAGTGAAGTAGGAGCTTGTAGAGTTGGGGAAGTACGTACGCCACCCCACGAATGGTATTAAGGAATACACCCGTTATCCACGCGACTAATACACACTAATCAACCGGTAAAAGATAGTTAGGGAGTAAGGAAATCTAAGTAAACACATTTCCCTCCACATAAGTTTTCACCAACATTTTCATTTTCTGTTATTTTATTTAATTTGCATTCGTAGTAATTTGGGTTAGTTGACTAGAAACTAATTCCGCCCACTCTTTCAAACCCGAGATTTTACTTGCTTTCATAAAAATATAAAAACATAAAAAGAATCTTCTCTCACCCTTAGACCTATTAGAGTAGTTTTTCATACCTAACGAACACTATTCCCTGTGGAGAACGATCAATCCCCCGTACTTACCACTACACTATACTACATCGGTCAGGTACACTGCCTGGTGGGGTTGTAAGCCTCTTGAGATCCCTCGAGAGGTAAAACCTGTTGTAAGGTTGCAAAACCACGCATATCTTATACAATTAGAATGATAGTTATCTTGTGGAGGAATTCTTGATCTATAAAAGGATTGCCTAGGTTAAAGTTTAGGATATTTGAAAGAACAGAAAAAGCGTATTGTTTAGTTAAGATTCAAGGTTGTAAACCCTAGTGATAGGAGATCACTCTTATTATTGTTCTAATAATATTGAATCGTTGAAGTTCATTATTCTGTGTTCATTCATTATTACATTCAAACCATACAAAACACAAACACATAAAGTCTTCTAAGTGCTAGCTAGTAAATTCCGCTTGCTAGACTACGTATAATTCTTAGTATCACATCTAACATAAGGCGTGTGTGTAGATCCGGTCAGTTACCTTCGACTGCCCATCACATTTCATTCAGAAGTATGAATTTGGACTAAGACGACATAGGTTACAACATTTAGTAGTATTTACCTTTGTCACATAAGTTACGACCGAGAAATTGGATCCCTGATTTGAATCCTAGCTCTCTTGTCATGACCCTGACCTTCATTTGGTTCTACGTACATGCGCTAGCCTATTTCAGTATGAGTAGGCAGAATCGTTGATTCTAATATAGGTGGCTAGATTGATTACAGCAGACTAGCAGTTTCGTTAACAGAAATTGGTCATATGGATTTACGAGCAACCCATGGATTTTAGTGATTAACGTGTGAGGAACCATAAGTAAGGCCTAACTGGTGACCAACCAGTTATCATTCCATAAGATGTCAGCTTGGTGATCTATTTCGGGTTGTGAAAGAGCCAACCAGAACCCTCGATAGAGAGGTGAGCAATTTAGATGAGACAAGATTCTAATTTTAAGTCATTAGAACTTAAACTATGGACATGAGTTACTTGGGAACGTAAGGGCCATGTGAGAATTGAGTACCCACACTTTTTGGCAGTGGTACTAGCGGAATTTTGGGGATAAAATTCCTGTAACGGGGATGTACTGTAGCAACCGGCATTTTTAGGGCAATACTTATTTATAAGACTCGAAACCAGTTGTGGCAGACGATAATTTTTCCAAACTTATTTTAATAATAAGTTTCATTTATTATTGCCTATTCTATATTTTTCGAGCTTTTGGACATCATTTGAACTAAAAATGTGAGAATTTCTTGTGAAACGTGAAAGTAGAGCACAACGCGAGTCGGCACGAGTCTGAACCTAATAACACGTGAAACATTGGGTTTTACTAGATAACACGAACCTAGACGTATTTATAGTCAATTTTATTGGAAAAATAGTTTTGAGAATAATGACATAAATTAGAAATGCTCGGAAAAATGTTTCGGCACCCAAATTGGCCTCGATAGCGTCTTACTAAAAGAATGACAGAATAACACTTCCTACCCTTGTCCTAATTATAAATTTTGGTCCTTGTGGGTCATTAGGGTTATCATCAATAGTCCTAGGGGCTATAAAAACCCCACCTCACTCCTCTCTCTCCCCATTTGTAACCCTAAACCAAAATTTTATAACACCCTCCTCCTCTCTTTTATTCAGCCGTCGACACCACTCACGCCACCACCCTCGCCACCGTACACCACTACTCTTACAACTGAAAAAACACCACACCCACCTCTATTTACTTGTCGTAAACCTAGTAGTGAAGCCAACGTGCGTAAAGTCTCGTACCATACGCGCCGCCACCTCCACCGCCGTCCTACTTCTGGGTAAGCATGAAAACGAGGTAAAAAGGGTTGTTAACACACCGATTCACGACCTTGTGTGAATCGGTGTGAGTCAAATCAAAGGTTAACGATTTTTGGATAATGAAAATGAATGGTATCATTGTTTGGTATCATCTGTGTCGTGTTTATGTGTTTGGATTTGCGTACCGAGAGCACAAGCTCTCGTACGTGTCAGATTTGAGTGGAAACACTTATTTTAAAGCTTGTTAATGTACCTTACGAGCTTATTTTGGTTTGTGGTTTAGATTTGTATGTGTTTTGACTAAGACCCACGAGCGGGATTTGTTTAGATATCTGATTTTTGTAATTAATTTGGATTGGGTAATGATTTGGTCCATTTGGTTGGTCTACCGCAATGTACGACTCGAGCCGAGACCACAAGGTCTCGACATGGTAAGGTTTTTTGTTAAGTTTTGATTTGGTCGAGTTTTGATTAAGGTTTGGCTTTGTTTTTGGTTCGTTTGGGTTGTTTGACTCATTGCAGATTCGAAGCCGAGACCATGTGGTCTTGGCGAGGTGAGTAGTCTTGGTCCGAACGATATATGTTAGTGTAGAAAATATTGTGGTTGATTGTTAGCCTGGGAAACTTAGTTTGGCCGTTTGATTATTTTGGGTCTCGTTATGGAGTCAAGCCGAGACCATGAAGTCACGACGAAGTTTGTTGATTTTCTTTTTTTCCGTTTGGTCATCCTCTTGGCGTACGACATGGAGCCGAGACCCTAGAGTCTCAGCATGGTAAGTTTGGTCCGCGTGGTAAACTTGGTAATTGGATTTCTTGGTAACTCGAGTCGTGGGTTTAGAACCGGCCGAATATTATTGTGGTTGGTTGTGTCTTGGACTCGATATTGTGATGTTTTGGCCGCGAAAAGGATTAGCCGAGACCTTGTGGTCTCTGAGATGACTTGGTTAGCTTAATTTGGACCTACTTGATTTATTTATTTGGATTCGGGAGCTAGTTGGCCATTTATTTGACCCGACAAGTTAGACGAGGGTGTTGGGTTTGTTAGGGATCGATGGTATAAGTTTGACCCAAGTTGTGTTATTATGACCGTGACTCGAAAAAGGAGAACGACCGTGTGTTAAGTGTTTTGTGATAAACCGAACTAGACAAAAGAAGAAGGGAAATAAAATAAAATTTATTAAGATTAACTCATAAGTAAATTTTATTTATTTTATTAAATAACAAATTGAATTCAATAAAAATATACGTAATGATTTTGATAAAACGGCACATACAATCGGTCGTTTGACTTTTCGAGGCACAATAACGAGTCGACTATTTGGGATTTATTTGATTTTGATTAATTGTGGGCATTGGTTAACTTGACTTGATGATTGATCGGTCGTCGGGTTTCTATTGGGCTTTTGCAACACCGAACGTGGAATATATATTTTAACTTGGATTATTATTGGACTTTATACATTTTGGACTACTGGATACGAAACGAATATAGTACATTAGATTCATGATGAATTTAATGTATTCGATTCGCAACGGGTAAACAATGGAAACGATGTCTAACGAACAATAATATTTTTAAATTACACGTCATCTAAACTACTTTGAAATTATTTCTAATAGAGTCCTTCGACTTGGAAACGTTCAATGAACGAACGAGTCATGGCGAAATTTGACTTTTAAACTATAAAATGAGTATGCTTTTATAACTAAATGGGATTATGGGAAAGTACTGACGCTTACAAAATCTATTCATCTTATTTGTTGTAATTGCTATTTGTTATCTTTTTGGTTTCTCTCAGTCATATCTTCTCGACTCGAGTTCTCGTCAACACTCTCCGCGTCAAATCCCGTTGTCTTGTTCTTCCATTTGGCGTGTGTACTCTTGAGTCAGTGTCTTCCTACCATCACACAGATGATGATACCAAACACTAGTAAATGGATTCCATAAGGATATTTTGGGATTGAAAATGGAATATACTTGAGGATAGTTAACTTTTGGAAACTTTTATGTTTTGGGAATATACGTTAAGACGAGTCTTTATATTATTAGGTCGTGCCGAGTCCGTTGTACCGTGAGACCCTAGTTGCCGTGAGATTTTAGTTGCTGTTGCGTTAGGCTACCTTTGAGCTGTTATGCTGTTCTACTCTCCGAAATTGTTGTGATATTGCATTGTTGGACTGAGGCGAGTCCTTGTAGCCCCTTTTTCATTATGTTTTCCTTGGGGGAAAATGGTACTCAAATGATGTTTTAACTGTTTTCATGCTGTGATACATCATTTTCATGTTTTTAGACATATATGTGTGATGATGCGATTACGCACTATAAAATGTTTTGCTCTGTGTGTACATGCAAATGCGCAATTGTTAACTCTGTTGAGAGTCGAAGCATTATGATAGATCTATCGGGGTAGCTCCCCACTTTATGTACTGTTTATGGGTGTGACATCCTGGTAGGTTCAGTTGGCGCGACACTATTACTGTTTGGATAATGTGCTTGTAATTGGTATTCATGTGCACTATTGTCCTACGCTATTATTCACAACTTCGTGGCTAAACTTTCAAACCTTCGAGCTCACCAACCTTATGTTGACGTTTTCTAGTACCATTTTCAGGTGGATCATTACTAAAGTATTTGAAGGCACATTTATCGGAGTCAGACTATTTGATACCTGCTACTATGGTTGTCAAGATGTCAAGATTTCAAAAGAGACATATTTCCCTTTCAAATTTGGTCGAAGAATGTTTTGTAAACTATTACTAAAATAATTGTAATGTATGAATCTATGATGTTATGCAATGTGCCTTTCTCAGTTACATCCCGTATTTTCCCCTTTGACGGGGTGTGACATGGAGGCATGAAATTTCCTGTGTAGGAAGGTGGAGTTTCTTTATACTTTTCATAGCCTAAACCTTTCTTGCAATTGTCAACTATCTGACACTCTATGAGCTTGTTTACACTTTTAGATGCATGTTCAAATTTATTTACATTAAGTTGAATGTCATCTTTTTCTTTTTCAACTATTTCAAGATTCTTCCTAAGCTCTCTAATAGTTATTTCTCCTACTTGAATTTCAAATTTTAAGCACTTAATATCTTGTACATAAACAGACTCATTTGCTTTATAAAATTCAAGTTTTTCTTCTAGTGACTCTAAACCTGTCTTATAACCTAGAACCATTAACTCAAATTTCTTTAAATCTTTTAATAGTATATCATTTTGAGATTTAAGAGATTCAACATTTTCCAAGAAAGATTTTGAACAAATAGAATCATTGGATACCTCTGAGTTAAAACTTAAAGATGAGAAAGCCATGAGTGCATAATTAGGTCCCTCTGCCTGATCACTCCAGACATAACCACCAAGACCATCACATGACACCAAGGCTGTAGAAGTAGATGTTTCCACAGGCATACTCCTTCTTGAGCTTTCCTTGTTCTTGTAGTCTTGATTTCTTGGAGCTCTGCACTCCTTAGCAAAATGTCCCCTCTTGTGGCAGTTGTAACACTCCACTTTGGACTTATCAAAACCAATGTTCTCATTGCCATTGATAGTAAGCTTCCTTCTTGTATTCTTCAAAAACCTTTTAGCCTTCATAGTCAACATGGCCATTCGCCATCTCAAATTCATCTCTTCAATGTCATCTGGATGAAATTGTTGCAAGTCCTCATGTACAAGTTGAAGACTATTTGGTTGACTAGCAAAGAATGAACAAATAACAGCATCACTCAAGTTATCAATATTAGCAAAGTATGCAGCATTAACTTGAGTGCTAGCAGTAGAAACTCCATGAGCAGCATTAACTGCTTGAGTAGTATTAACTTCTCCTTTAGTGCTGCTAGTGTTGTTATTTGAAAAGGACAAAAAAGCCATGTTCTGTGTGCTTGAAATTGAGCTAGACATCCCTTTAACTTCTGGTTCATACATCTTAAGGTTATTTTAGAGATCATCCATGCTCATAGTATCCAAATCAGCTTTATTCCTCTACACAACAGCATGTGTGTTCCATTCAGGTGACAAACTTCTTAATAACTTTTGATTAACATCTTGATGAGTGTCTAAATACTCATCATTTTTGTCTTATCTAAACTGCCAAAACATCCAAAAACACTCAGAAATGCATCAAAATACTTAAAATATCCCAGGGATTGTGTTTTATATGTTTCAAATGCAAAATGTTTAAAAACAGTTGAAAAACGAACAAAGTTTACAAAATTGGCAGTTTCAGTCCCTCAACTTTCAAAACTTGTCAAATTTAGTCCCTAAGCATTTGTTTTGTAAGAAAAGTCACCAAAGGTCCTTTTTAAATCATAAGTTGTCATATTTAGTCCTTTGGTGAAAAGTTTCAATAATTTACAAGTTTGGTCCCTGCACTTTCAGAATTTGCAAAAATGGTCCCTGGGAAATATTATTGTTGGAAATATTATGTATGGTCCCTGGATTATTGTAACATGGCAGGAATTACCCTTGGTTTATTTTGGAAGATGTACAATTATGGTCCTCCAATTTTCAGAAATTACAAGAATGGTCCTTGTGCTAAAACAAACCAACCGGATCCTTAAATAAATAAAACAAACCCATCCTAAAAATAACCCAACCCATCCCTATCTATATTAAACCCAACCCAACCCAATCCTATACCCGGCCCAACTTCCTTAAATAATAAAACCAGGTCAAACTCACCCCTTTCCCTAAAAACCCACCAAACCAGACACCAAAACCACCCAAGCCCATGGTTTCTCTGCTCTATCACCTCAACCCATCCCACTTACCTAACAATACAAGAAGCATTAAAAGCTTCTTCTCCACCTCCCCAAAACGCATTAATTGCTTAAACCTGCTCAAATCCACTAGTGAGACTTTTGGCGCCAAAATCAGTTTAAACGGATGGGATCACTTTGACTCATCCAATGGTCAAGATTATTGATGGGATTTGTTCAGAGGCATGTGGGGAGTCTCTAAAAGCTATAAAGAAGGAAGGAGAGGCAAGAGAACAAGATATCTAGTTTAATTTAGTTTATGTAGTGTCGAATAGTGTAACTTTAAATTATTCAGTGTAATTCTAAGCTTTCAAGTTGTATTTCTAGTGATCTCAGTGTTAATTAAACCTTTTCCAGTTATCAATTTCAAGTTTCAGTACGAATTTCAGTTTATGCAAATTTTAGCTCAAAAAATCTCATTAAGCTTTAATGTTGTTTGTAATGGATGTTAAGGACTCATAAGCTCATGTAAGCTCCTGAGAAAGCTTCTGATAGCTTTTAGTAACCATTAAAATCAGTTTAGAGTTAAAAACTAAAAATACCAAAAAAATCACATAATTAGATAAAAATCAGAAATTCAATGAAGATGATCAAGAAAGCTGGAGCAGGGTAAATCTTGTATGGCCTTTGGGTTCAGAAGCTAATTGGAAGGGTATTGCAAGTAGTCCTTGGTCCTTGTTCTTTGTTCTCAGTTGAAGTTCATTTGTAAGCATTTTGATCAAATTTAGCATTTTACTATATTAGTAGTTTATTGCTTGAATCTTGGTGTTATTATGTCTCTGTGGTAATTATTAAGTGATAATAAGTTTAAAACAGGTTGGTTGTTCTTTGGATTTGCTTGTTGTTAAAAACTCCATTTGCACAGTCAATATAGCAATTTGTCCATTTCTGTGTTTCAGGCTTAAGTTGTTGTTGTTTAATGCTCATTTGGTCTGTTATAATCATAAGAAAGAGTTTGGAATCAGTGTTGTGGCCTTAATCTAGTAGATCCTTTGAAAATCATAAAAATCAGTGGTTTAAGGGTTGTTTGGATCTTGCTGATTCAGTTGTGTTGCTTGTTGTTTGTGTTATTGTTTGCTGTTGCTACATGTTCTATTAGTTCATATTAACTCAGAATAACCATAAAAACTTGTGCTCAATTGTTAAAAAATCAAAATCACTTGCAATCTCTCATTTTTCATTCACTGTTAAGATTTTATGTTCCATGATCATGCTTTTGTGTTCATAAGTTGTTATAATTGATCAATCCAGTCTTAATTCACCTTATTACATCATTCTCAGTCATTAAAATAGGATCAAAACTCACCAAAGTCAATTTGTGTGTTTTGCTGCAAAAGTCAAAAACCAGGTTCAAGCCCAGTTCTGAGTACCTGATCTGGGGTCAAATTGGACTTCAATTGGTGTGTTTGTGATGGGGCTTTTCATGTTTTTGTGTAGCCAGTAGTATAGGGTAACTTTTGCCCCCTTAATATTCAACTTCTCAGCTTATTTAGATTGCTTAATCTGCTCTGCAAGTTGCCATATTTCTGCTATTTTTTGTCTTAACTTTGCAACTGCCATTGTGCTTAATTGGCTTATTTTGTGGATTATCTGTTTGTTTTAAGTTGTTTTGTGCTTGTATAAGTTGGTTAAGCTTGTCCTGAGCTTTTGGTGAACTTTTGTGCTTATTAACTTATTTGCCAAACTGCTTATTGCCCAAATCTGCTTATTGGGCTTAGTCAACTTCTGCTTTTATTTTTCATAGCTTTTAAATATTATTTTAGACTTATCCTGAATTTTTCAGATTTTTCTAAAGTCATTTAATATTTTTAATCTTTTTAATTAGTTTCTAATAGTAATTAAATCATAATAAATAAAATATTAATCAAAAAAAATATAATTTTTATTTTCATAATTTTCTTTTATTAATTATAATCTAGGAAAAATATAATATCATTTTTAGACCTTAAGAAAAACCAAAAATAGAAAAATAGTGATAGCTTCTATTTAATAGAATTTATCTTTTTAAATTTTAATTAAGTAAGTTTCATTTTTATAATTTTCTTAGCTTCTATTTACTTAATAATATTTATAGAAAAAGTTTTAGATTTTTCTTTGTTCATTTAGTATTTTTTATAAATTTAAATAGTTTAAAAAGTAATTAAATAATAAATAATTAATAATAATTAAATAAAAAGTATAAAAAAAATATAATTTAAGTTTTTAAATAATTTTTAAGTCATTTTACATTTTTAGGTTTTAAATTTCATATATTTCAGTTTTTGTCCCATTTTAACTTTCCCCGTTACGCGTTTTCAGTTTAGTTTATTAAATCGCGTTTAATTTTCTTGTGCATATTTGTTTTTTTTTTATTTGTTATTTAGAATTGTTAAAAAGCAAAATCAAAAATATCCAATCACATCAATCACTCTAATCCTAGCTTTTCACAGTTTGCCCATTCGCACCTCGTTGGGAAACGATTCGGGTAATTACTTACCTGTCTTCACACTACACACGAACGTGAGTTTTTGCAAGTATCCTTTTTCACAAAGGGGTAATTTGTAATTATTCACGTGTATCCGCTGTCTGCATTTATTTATAGGTGTATTTAGCACGGATCAAATTTTGGCGCCGCTGCCGGGGAGGTGTGCTGCGACAGTTGTGTAAGTTTTAGCGATTTGTGATTCGAGATCCTTCTTCCAAGAAGTTCCTATCTCCCAAAAACAATATAAAATACCAAAAATATTTTTCTTTTCTTTTCTATATATATTATTATTATTATTATTATCATATAAAAATTAAAAACCCAAAAACATTTTCCGTTTTCTTTAATAAATAAACAAGCAAATAAAATTAACCATCGAGAACCAAGACAGAGTACTACCTAACTGGGGGTACGACCATAATAAGTTCCCAAACCAAAGATTTAAAACTTGCCTTTGTATCACTTGCGAATATCGGCTCACCTTTGATTGATAAACAAACTATAACGGAGGTTTAAGGATAGTTTGACATTAAATTGTCGGACTGAAAGAAGCGGGTTTTTAAGGAGCAATTAATTGCCCACCTCTGCTTCTCCGCCACTCTGTGCGTTTATCTTTTAGAGAGCTACCGTACGCTTGTTGATTATTGGTTTAAGTTCAATTGTGTTTTTTCTCGATCTTGATTTTAATTGAAAATTTTTGCTAAAAGTGCATGCGCACTCGTTCTTCTAGGTCATCAAGCCCTTTACGTGAGCTTGGAAACATACCTCGAAGACGTCGGAGACGTTCTGCTCCATCAGTCGTACCCGAGATACGGACTGATCCCCAAACCCCTGTCATCATGGCAGAAGACCGTCCTATGAATGAGCTTCTCCAAGCTCCCACCGAGGGTTATGGAGATGCTATTATTGTTCCAGCCGTCGTGGCTGAGAATTTTGAGCTTAAAACTGGGTTGATAAACCTTGTAACATCGCGTCAATTCTATGGTTTTGAGAGGGACGATCCTTAAGATCACGTTCGATGGTTCAATAAAATCACATCCACCATCAAATGTAAAAATGTCCCGGAGGAATCAATCAAACTTCTTCTTTTCCCGTTTTCTATCGATGGGGCAGCCCGGATTTGGCTTGACAAACAACCCCCTCGATCAATTAGAACATGGGAAGATTTGGTTCAAAAATTTGTAAATGAATTCTTTCCTCCTTCTAAAACCACGCATCTTAAAAATGAAATCATGAAATTCACTCAAAGGTTTGATGAACCATTTGGAGAGGCATGGGATCGTTTCAAAGAATTGCTCCGCAAATGTCCTCATCACGGTTTCACCGATTTGATGCAGATGAACACTTTCTACAGTGGGTTAAACCCATCTGACCAAGATTCTCTCAATGCCTCAGCTGGAGGTAATTTTCTGAGCAAATCCACTAAGGAAGCCATTGCACTCATTGAAAATAAGTCTAAGGTCCGCACTACACGAAACAGGACATATAATTCCCAGGCTAGTGTTGGTCCTTCCACTTCATCTCCCGTAAGTCAGTCCAGTACTGATACTCAGCTTGCTGAACTCACAAAGGTTATTCAAGCTTTGGTTTTCTCCACACAAAAGAAAGAGTCCGCTCCGCAAACTTCTCACACTGCTGAAGTCAAAAAAATCGAAGTTTGTGTTACTTGTGGTGGTCCTCACGCTTACTATAATTGTACTGCCACCGATGGCAATACATTTGATGTTAATGCTATAGCCGGAACATCCAATCAAGGAGGTAATCAATACCGTCCTCAAGTGGACCCAAACCACCGTGCTAGCAATCAATTTGGACCACCCGGATTTCCTCCTCCCAACAATCCAAATAGGATTAATCCTAATCAACAAAGAGGGCAAAACATGCAAAATCAATTTCATGCCCCAAACAATCAATACCCACCCCAGAGGGGTAATCAAGGGTATTCAGCTCCTAACTACCAAGGACCTCTCCCAAATGAACTTGATAACTACATCAAGTTTAATGAGACCAAAATGAAGGAAATACAAAATCAGATCTCTGGATTGAGGAATGAATTTCAATCTTCAATATACAAGCAAGGAACTGAGCTTAAGAATGAGCTTTCAAATAAAATTGATCACTCTCAAAGCGAAGTTAAGAATATGCTTACCAGTCTCATGAACCATATCAATCCGCCTTCTACCTCGGGAGGTCTCCCTGGTAATACCATTCCAAACCCTAAGGGTGAACTCAAAGCTGTCACCACACGCAGTGGTAAAGCTTATGATGGACCCACTATTCCTACTACCTTTTCTTCTCCTCTCCCCAAGGTAGTGGAAAGTGAACCTGAGGTGACTAAGGACAAGGAACTTCCTACTAATAACGGAAGTACCGACAATGTCCAACCTCAAGTTGTCCCGAAACCAAAACCCAAACCAGGAGTTGTTTTTGAATCGCATGAAATCCCTGTTGAAAACCCTAAATCCAAACCTTCTATTCCTTACCCATCACGTTTAAATGAGCAAAAGCTCCGCGAAAAAGCTAGTCAACAAATGGAAAAAATTTTCAAAATTTTTCAAGAATTACATTTTGACATAAGCTTTGCGGATGCTATCATTCTGATGCCCAAATTCGCATCCACAATCAAACATTTGTTAAGCAACAAGGAAAAACTGTTTGAAATGGCAAAGAATCCATTAAATGAGAACTGCTCAGCAGTTATCTTGAAAAATCTTCCCGTGAAGCTTGGAGATCCTGGAAGATTTTTACTACCTTGTGTCTTTCCAGGAATGGTTGAATGCTATGCCTTGGCCGATCTTGGTGCAAGCATCAACCTGATGCCTTATTCAGTATGGGAGAAACTTTCTCTTCCTGAACTCACTACTACCTGCATGACTCTTGAGCTTGCAGATCGTTCCACATCTCATCCACGCGGCATTGCTGAGGATGTATTTGTGAAAGTAGGAAAGTTCCATTTTCCAGCTGACTTTGTGGTTGTCGATTTCGATGCTGATCCTAGGGTTCCTCTCATTCTTGGAAGAGGATTCCTAAAAATGGGCCGTGCTCTCATTGATGTATTTGAGCATGAAATCACATTACGTGTGGATAATGAAGCTGTTACCTTTAACCTCGATCAAACTTCGAAGTACTCTTCAAATTATGATTCTGAATCGGTTAACCGAATCGATGTCATTGATATTGTTTCAGAGGAGTACTCTCAAGAGTTTCTTGGTTATTCTCATAATTCTGTGAGTGGGGATCCCACCACATCTTCTCTACCTATCATTTCCGACTCTTCCCCTTCTCTCACTCCGTTTGAGGGAAGTAATTTCAATTTGGAAGAGATCGAGGCTTTTCTCGAGTGTGATTCATTTCTGGAAGGAATTGATGACGCTCAGATTGATCTGGAGGGAGATATTCTTCTTCTTGAGAAATTGTTAAATCAGGACAATTCTCCTCCACTCCCTCCCGTTGAACTTCATAATGAGGAAATTAAATCAGTTGAGAAAACTGATGGATTTCCTGTGGTCGAACTCAAAGACTTACCACCTCATCTTGAGTACGCATTTTTGGAGGGTGATGATAAATTACCCGTCATTATTGCTAAAGACTTAAGTGATGAGGAAAAGACTGCTCTAATAAAGGTCTTAAAGTCACACAAGCAAGCCATTGCTTGGAAACTCTCCGGCATAAAGGGTATTGACCCTGAATTTTGTACTCACAAGATATTAATGGAGGATGACTTTAAACCAGCAGTCCAACACCAACGAAGGGTAAATCCCAAAATCCACGATGTTATCAAACAAGAGGTTCTCAAACTTCTTGATGCAGGATTGATTTATCCCATCTCTGATAGTCCTTGGGTTAGTCCCATTCACTGTGTTCCAAAAAAGGGTGGCATAACTGTTGTCACAAATGAAGAGAATGAGTTGATTCCAACTCGATTGGTTACGGGGTGGCGTGTTTGCATTGACTATCGTAAGTTAAATGATGCCACCCGTAAAGACCACTTTCCTCTACCCTTCATGGACCAGATGCTTGAGAGATTAGCGGGAAACGAGTACTATTGTTTCCTTGATGGTTTCTCGGGTTACTTTCAAATCCCCATTGATCCACAAGATCAAGAAAAGACTACTTTCACGTGCCCTTATGGAACCTTTGCTTATAAACGTATGCCTTTTGGCTTATGCAATGCTCCAGGCACATTCCAAAGGTGCATGATGTCCATATTTTCCGACATGATCGGGAATACGATGGAGGTCTTTATGGATGACTTCTCGGTCATTGGGGATTCATTCGAAACATGTCTCTCCCATTTAGAAAACATGTTGAAACGGTGTGAAGACACCAATCTTTGTCTAAATTGGGAGAAGAGTCACTTTATGGTCAAAGAGGGCATTGTCCTCGGCCATAAGATATCAAAGAACGGGATTGAGGTTGACAGATCTAAAGTTGATGTCATTGGTAAATTACCTCATCCCACTACCGTCAAAGGTATTAGGAGTTTTTTGGGTCATGCCGGTTTCTATCGTAGATTCATACAAGATTTTTCTAAAATCGCCCGGCCTATGACTCATCTTCTTGAAAAGGAAGCTCCTTTTATTTTCTCACCCGAGTGCATCGAAGCTTTTGAAACATTAAAGAAAAAGCTTACTGAAGCACCCATTCTGGTTGCCCCCGACTGGGATTTTCCCTTTGAGCTCATGTGCGATGCAAGTGATTTTGCTATCGGTGCAGTCTTGGGGCAACGAAAAGCTAAACATTTTAAGCCTATCCACTACGCAAGTAAAACCATGACTGAAGCTCAAACTCATTACACTACTACAGAAAAAGAATTGTCGGCTGTGGTGTATGCCTTTGAGAAGTTTCGGCCATATTTGATCTTGACGAAATGTGTAGTGTATACGGATCACTCGGCTCTCAAATATCTCTTTGCAAAACAAGATGCAAAGCCGAGATTGCTCCGTTGGGTTCTCTGATATGTGTCTAAATACACATATATTTACCTTGTTTAAACCCACATAAACAGCCAAAAACACTTTGAAAAGTCAAATAATACTGAAAATATCATAAAATGTGTTTTTATATGACTCAGGAACAAAAAGATTGAAAACAAGTGAAAAACGAACAAAGTTTGCATAATTGTCATTTTCAGTCCCTGAAGTTTCACAAATTGGCAGAAATAGTCCCTGGTATTAAAAATATCATTCAAGATCCCTGAACTATTTAACTTTCACAATAATGGTCCTTGGATGAAAGTTTTTAAGAAATTGCAAAACAGGTCCTTCAACTTTTAAAAAATGACATAAAAGGTCCCTGGAGGTTTAAAAAATGGAAAAGTACATTTATGGTCCTTGGGTTATTCACATATGGCAATTATGGTCCTTGGATTTTATTTTCAGCAGTGTACATGATTGGTCCCTGGATTTTCAGAAGTTACAACATGGGTCCCTAAGGTTAAAACCATTATCCAAATTAAACCCAAAATACTAAATCCTTAAACCTTACCCAGCTGTTTCACTAAACCCAACCCAATAATAAAACTACCCAAGCCCAATCCCTTTATAATATAACCCGGCCCACTCACCCTTATTTAAATATCCCAGGGTCAAACCAAGGTTTGACCCGTCTCCTTCCCCACTCACCCCGCCAAAACCACCTCAGCCCACCGTTTTTCCCTGCAAAACCACCCAACACCTCACCTCCTCCTTCCCAATACACTCCCTAACAAAGCCAAGTGCATTTAATGCACTCTTCCACTTGTTCTGCTAAAAATCCCACATGTCCTGTTTTCCCGCCAAAAATGCCATGGATGGCTGAGATGACTTAAAGACCATTTTAATGGTGGGATTTGCTCGGAATCAATCAAGGAGTCAATTGGGATTGCTATTTAAAGAAGAGAAGGCCAAATGAAGAACTTGTCAGTAGTTTAAGACCAAAGTAGTGTAGAAAAGTAGATAAATGTTATTTCAGTTTAAATTAAGGTTTTCAGTTGTAATTCCAAGTTTGTTTCAAGTAATTTGTTTTAAGTTACTTCTGTATTGTACTCAAATTCAGTTATAATGAAGTTCCAAATTTTCAAGCCAACTGTTAAATTCGTATTAGTTTATGAGTTAATCAAATAGCTTATTCTCTGTTTCTATAAGCTCATATAAGCTTAATATAGTTTTTTGTGAGCTTATATTAGTATAGTCAGTATCATTTCAAGAAATCAAGAAAAAGTCAAAGGAAGTCAACAAAAGTCAACTGGGAGGTCCAATAAGCAGTTCTGGGGGGGGGGGTAGAAGCTAATCTGGATGGCTTTTCTGGTTTCTAGCTTGTTGACAACAAGCTAGGAGTAGTTTTTGATCCTTGGTTCTTGTTCTAAAAACCTTTGCAGTTGTAAGAAATTTTTAAGCTTTTTCTTAATTTTCAAATTTACTGTGCATCAGCTTATTTCTTGCTTATTTTTGTTATTTGCAGCTTATTAGTAATTTGTAATCATATTTCATTAAGTTTCTCAGCTTTAATTAGTCATTGTCTTTATTTTCCTTAAAAACTCTAAAAAACCAAAAAATATAGCTTATATAGTCAAACTGCTTTATATATCTTATTTCTAGTTGATAATCACTAATTAGTACTTAATTAAGATATATAGACTTGTTTCAGTTCATATTTTAGCTTAATTCAACATGTGCTAGTTCAAAAATCCACACAGTCACATATTAAGGGGTGTTTGGCTCAGCTAGTCAAACTGGTCAAACAAGTAGATTACTGTACAATTACCATTTCCCCAACTTTGAACCAGCTTAATTTAGCTATAATAAGCTGCTTTCAAGATTCCTTAAGTCATTTAGATAGAAAATTCAGTTTTAAGTAACTTGTGGGAATTTTAGGCTGTGAAAAGCTCAAATAAGCCAAATACAAGCACAAGCTTATTTTGCACTTTTCCTTGGCTTTTCTGAGTTCACCTTAGTCCATTTAGTGACAGCCAATTGCCCAAAACCCTTGTGCACACTTGTGCACAGGTCTGCATAACAGACCCCAACCAAAGCAACCTCAGGTTTCACCCACCTGATCTAGGCTCTAATTGAGGTTCAATTGGGATGATTGTGATAGGGCTTTTAGTGTTTTCATGTAGCTCATAGTATAATCTATCTTTTGCCCCCATATTACACAAGTTATCTGCTTATTCACACTGCTTAATTTGCCCTGCTAATTTGCTATTTTCTGGAATTTCTGAGTGAATTTTGCAACTGCCTTTTTGATCATTTTATTAATCTGTGGGTTAAGCTCTTCCATTTAAGTTGTTTTGTGCTTATAGTAGTGTATTAGACCTGTTCTGAGCATTTGGTGAAGTTTCTAGTCTTTTAGCTTATTTTTGGCTTATTAGCAAACTGCTTATCTGCCCAAATCTGCTTATTGGGTTTTGATAACTTCCACTTTTATTTTTCCTAGCTTTCTAATATTAATTTAGATTTACTCAGAATTTTTCATAATTTTCCTAAGTCATTTAATATTTTTAATCTTTTTTATTAGTTTCTAATAGTAATTAAATCATAATAAATAAAATAATAATCAGAAAAATATAAATCTAATTTTCATAATTTTATTTTGTCATTTATAATCTAGGAAAAATATAATCTTATTTTTATACCTTAAGAAAATCAAAAATAGAAATATAGTGATAGCTTCTATTTAATAGAATTTATCTTTTTAAATTTTAATTAAGTAATTTTCATTTTTATAATTTTCTTAGCTTCTTTTCATCTTATAATATTTTTAGAAAAAGTTTTAGATTTTTCTTTGTTCATTTATTATTTTTTATAAATTTAAATAGTTTAAAAAGTAATTAAATAATAAATAATTAATAATAATTAGATAATAAGTTAAAAAATTATAATTTAAGTTTTTAAATAAGTTTTAAGTAATTATACATTTTTAGGTTTTAATTTCATAAATTTCAGTTTTAGTCCCATTTTAGATTCCCCGTTACGCATTTTTCTGTTTAGTATAATTCGCGTTTAATTTTCTTGTGCATATTTGTTTTAATTTGTCATTTAGAATTATTAAAAAAAAGCAAAATCTCATATCATATCATCAGTCACTCTAATTCAAAGCTTTTCACAGTTACCCATTCACACCTCGTTGGGAAACGATTCGGGTAATTACTTACCTGTCTTAACACTACACACGAACGTGAGTTTTTGCAAGTATCCTTTTTCACAAAGGAGTAATTTGTAATTATTCACGCGTATCCGTCGTTGCATAATATTTATAAGTGTATTTAGCACGGACCAAATTTTGGCGCCGCTGCCGGGGAGGTGTGCTGCGACAGTTGTGTAAGTTTTAGCGATTAGTGATTCGAGATCCTTCTTCCAAGAAGTTCCTATTTCCCATAAACAATATAAAAATACAAAATATATTTTCTTTTCTTTTCTATATTTATTATTATTATTATTATTATCATATAAAAATTAAAAACCCAAAAACATTTTCCGTTTTCTTTTGTTTAATAATAAACAACAATAAAAAATTACCATCGAAAATCAAGACAGAGTACTACCTAACTGGGGGTACGACCATAATAAGTTCCCAAACCAAAGATAAAAACTTGCCTTTGTGTCGCTTGCGAATTCGGCTCACCTTTGATTGATAAACAAACTATAACGGAGGTTTAAGGGTAGTTTGACATTAAATTGTCGAACTGAAAGAAGCGGGTTTTTAATGAGCATTAAATGCCCACCTTTGCTTCTCCGCCACTCTGTGCGTTTTTCAGTCAGAGAGCTACCGTACGCTGGTTGATTTAAGGTTTAAGTTCCTTGTGTTTTGCTTTGATCTTGTTTTGATTGGAAAAACCAAAAAAAACCCAAAAATATTCATCTTTTCCCTCTCACCCTTTTTGATTCTTTATCCCTTTACCCTCTATCCATTTGATTCTAAACTTCTTATACCTTTCTTCTATGGCGTCTCTCGGGTACAAATGTTTGAATTGTAAAAGCCCGTTGATTGACAGCCTTCGTTGTTCAAAGTGTGCGTGTGAGCTGTGTGGAGAGCACATACCAAAGGATTGTGGATCTCGTTATTGGTGTAAAGAAGCTCTCAAAAGAGTGCTTAATTCCATCAATGATTCTCAAAGTTCTTCCGACTGCCCTTCACAGCCCAAGATACATGCTATTAATGGCAAACAGTCAAGAATTAATCCAGACCTTTCACAATTTACGGTTAAAAGTTTGTCAAGAGAACGTACAGAGCTTAGAACGGTGACTAAAAAGAACGACTTGCCAACTCTTCACGTTTATCAAGAACAAGAACCAGAGACTATAACGGAAGTGGTGGAAATTCCTAGCTCTCAGAGCACACCACTTGTCCCACCTCCGGATTCTTTTTCCAAACACTCTCCACAACCCCAGCCATCTTCACTCACTCAGCTTAATTGTTGTATGTGTGAAAATCCGTTGGGGGATGACTCACAGTGTAAGCAATGTTTTTGCACTTATCAGCCAGCCACACTTGATTATCCAGATTTTCACAACGATTTCAGTACCCCTTCTCAGGACTCATTTTGGCAAGAGCCTTCTGATCAAAACTTCAATGATATATCATTTCAAAATATGCCAAATGATCCTTGTGAATATTGTGGAGGCCCACACTCAAGTTTTGATTGTCAAACAAATAACATGCTTGTCTATGAGCAGGTTTCTTGTAACAGTCAAAATTTCGGGTATGACCAATATCCATATGATTCACCGAATCAGTCACAACAAATGTATTGTTGTGAGTACTGTGGTGGTCCACATTATGAATCCGATTGTCAAACAAGGTCCCCGCTTGTCTATGAGCAGGTCCCTTGTAACAATTACGACTATTCTTGTCATGACCAGCCTCCACAGTATCAAATGATTCAACCTCAGCCATCTCCTTTTGAAAAATCTTTTGAAAGTGTATCTCAAAAACTCCAAAATATGATGGATACACTTAATGATTTGGCTGTTAAAAATACCCAAGAAGATCATCATCAGAAAACCATTGGAGAGCTTCTAGCTGAAGAAGAACAAACAGCTAGAATGAGTTCCAAATATCGTCAAACTTTCATTTACGATGACGATGATGATGATTCTATGTGCGGAGGTTGCGAGAATTCATCAGCTGCAATTACACCTGTCCAGAAAAGGCAGGAAGACAAGACTATTGCAGAATTGCTAGCCGACGAGCAAATGAAAGCCATTTGTGCTAGCAATATTGATGAGGAGGAAGACGAGGAGAGTATTATTCCTTTGGGTGGCATCATTTCTCAACTCCCTCAGTCTATTTCAATCCCATCATTCTTTCCAACTTTGGACCCCAAGGACTCTCTTATTATGGGGGATGAGCATATTAGCACTATTCCTGAAAAGGAATCGGACGAATTTATAAAGTCTAGTGCTGAGAACCTTGTCCCAATCCCAAGTAAGTCCGAGGGTGTTTCTGATAATATGTGTGATTTGCCTCCTCTTGACATTTCACATGATCATGTTGAGATGTTTTCCAATTCTGACGATGGTTATACTTCAAGTAATGATGATTCTTTATTTTGTGAGGGCATCGATTATGTTGAAGAATTTCCTTCTGAGCCAGTCAGCTTAGAAGAAGAGAATGATGAAGAAATTGACACTGAAATCAAAGATGAAGCTCTTCGAGCAACATTATTGAATGTCAGTCTTCTCATTTCTAAAATCGAGGCTTTCAAAGAAAAACCCATTTCATCTCCTATCCCCATAAAGGATAGTGACATTTTTTCCGATGATTCTACTCCGGAAATGGAAGCCTGCTGTTTTGATCAGATGGGAGAGAAAATTAGTGGCAATACCACTTCTCATTCTCATATTTCTCTCCCCGAATATGAATCATTTACCTTCGAGGAGTTCTCCGATGAACTCACTCATATCATATCTCCGCCGGAGTATGATAACTTTTACTTTGATCTTGACAAAGATTATCTTTATGTCCCGGAGGGAGATGTTCTCAACACTGAGAATTTGATTGTTATCAAAATCCCATCCCTCCCACCCAGAATATGTCTTGATCAAATGAGCTTAAATGATGAGATTCATGATCCTGAAATCATGAATTCTCCTTCTGATGAGGATGAATTAGTCATGATTTTTATCATGACTTTCTTTCTCTTCTTCACCTACACGGTGAATTCTCCTGTTCTTCACTCCTTAGGGAATGAAGACACTATCTTTGATCCCGGCATTTTCATTTATCATTTGTGAGCCGGATCTGTGTATATCTCATCGGAGTGGAACTTTCAAGTACTTCAATGTTTATCCAAACATCTTGAACGAAAGTCCGATGGAGATTTTTTGTTCCACATGCTTCCCCATGAACCAATGAATTCGGGGTCGAGTCAAGCTAGTGACTCGGTGAACAAAAACATTAGCATAACATGGGTTTTCACCCGTGTCTCTGTGTTCTTTCTCTGTTCTACCGCCTAGTGTGGGGGAGATGCCCCACATGTTGTATATATGTAAATTTCAAAAAAAAAAAAAAAAAAAAAAAAAAAAAAAAAAAAAAAAATGTGTGTATATATTAAATAATGGCTATTAGTATTTCCCTTTCACCTTCTAAGTGTTGGTTTAACAGCCAGTACTTGGAATATTGAGGGCAATATTCAGTTCTAAGTGTGGGGGGGAATTCTGGCGAATTTTGTCACATTCTAGTGCCCTTTTTCCCCGTTTTGACCAAAATTTTAAAATTTTTTCTCACTTAGAACGTAATAAATGGTTATCAGTCCGCCATGTCTAACCCACATAAGGATTGGCTAATCCGAGAGCAAACGGCTCTTGGTAAAGATAAATCAAATCCGTTTATGGCTTGCAATTTGCCCAAAATTGTATGGTATTCGACTCACCATATCTTTATAAGTGAAGAGTTGGCTAGCCCGCAAGGTTATGGCTTATGGTAAAGGCAGTGAAAACCATGATTGGTAATCAGCTCACCAAAGATAATAGTTGTAATTTATCTAAGAGTTGGCTAGTCCAGAAGCAAACGGATTTTGGTAAAGACAAATCAAAACCGTTGACAGCTGATGATTTGCTCAAAATCATTTGGTTATCATTGTACCAAAGTATCACATACTAAAACATTGGCTACTCCAGAAGTAATGGCTTTTGGTAAAGAGATAAAATCCATTAAAACTTCATAAAAGATTGCTAGGGACTAGCAATAGTTTAGTGTGGGGGATTTGATATGTGTCTAAATACACATATATTTACCTTGTTTAAACCCACATAAACAGCCAAAAACACTTTGAAAAGTCAAATAATACAGAAAATATCATAAAATGTGTTTTTATATGACTCATGAACAAAAAGATTGAAAACAAGTGAAAAACGAACAAAGTTTGCATAATTGTCATTTTCAGTCCCTGAAGTTTCACAAATTGGCAGAAATAGTCCCTGGTATTAAAAATATCATTCAAGATCCCTGAACTATTTAACTTTTACAATAATGGTCCTTGGATGAAAGTTTTTAAGAAATTGCAAAACAGGTCCTTCAACTTTTAAAAAATGACATAAAAGGTCCCTGGAGGTTTAAAAAATGGAAAAGTACATTTATGGTCCTTGGGTTATTCACATATGGCAATTATGGTCCTTGGATTTTATTTTCAGCAGTGTACATGATTGGTCCCTGGATTTTCAGAAGTTACAACATGGGTCCCTAAGGTTAAAACCATTATCCAAATTAAACCCAAAATACTAAATCCTTAAACCTTACCCAGCTGTTTCACTAAACCCAACCCAATAATAAAACTACCCAAGCCCAATCCCTTTATAATATAACCCGGCCCACTCACCCTTATTTAAATATCCCAGGGTCAAACCAAGGTTTGACCCGTCTCCTTCCCCACTCACCCCGCCAAAACCACCTCAGCCCACCGTTTTTCCCTGCAAAACCACCCAACACCTCACCTCCTCCTTCCCAATACACTCCCTAACAAAGCCAAGTGCATTTAATGCACTCTTCCACTTGTTCTGCTAAAAATCCCACATGTCCTGTTTTCCCGCCAAAAATGCCATGGATGGCTGAGATGACTTAAAGACCATTTTAATGGTGGGATTTGCTCGGAATCAATCAAGGAGTCAATTGGGATTGCTATTTAAAGAAGAGAAGGCCAAATGAAGAACTTGTCAGTAGTTTAAGACCAAAGTAGTGTAGAAAAGTAGATAAATGTTATTTCAGTTTAAATTAAGGTTTTCAGTTGTAATTCCAAGTTTGTTTCAAGTAATTTGTTTTAAGTTACTTCTGTATTGTACTCAAATTCAGTTATAATGAAGTTCCAAATTTTCAAGCCAACTGTTAAATTCGTATTAGTTTATGAGTTAATCAAATAGCTTATTCTCTGTTTCTATAAGCTCATATAAGCTTAATATAGCTTTTTGTGAGCTTATATTAGTATAGTCAGTATCATTTCAAGAAATCAAGAAAAAGTCAAAGGAAGTCAACAAAAGTCAACTGGGAGGTCCAATAAGCAGTTCTGGGGGGTAGAAGCTAATCTGGATGGCTTTTCTGGTTTCTAGCTTGTTGACAACAAGCTAGGAGTAGTTTTTGATCCTTGGTTCTTGTTCTAAAAACCTTTGCAGTTGTAAGAAATTTTTAAGCTTTTTCTTAATTTTCAAATTTACTGTGCATCAGCTTATTTCTTGCTTATTTTTGTTATTTGCAGCTTATTAGTAATTTGTAATCATATTTCATTAAGTTTCTCAGCTTTAATTAGTCATTGTCTTTATTTTCCTTAAAAACTCTAAAAAACCAAAAAATATAGCTTATATAGTCAAACTGCTTTATATATCTTATTTCTAGTTGATAATCACTAATTAGTACTTAATTAAGATATATAGACTTGTTTCAGTTCATATTTTAGCTTAATTCAACATGTGCTAGTTCAAAAATCCACACAGTCACATATTAAGGGGTGTTTGGCTCAGCTAGTCAAACTGGTCAAACAAGTAGATTACTGTACAATTACCATTTCCCCAACTTTGAACCAGCTTAATTTAGCTATAATAAGCTGCTTTCAAGATTCCTTAAGTCATTTAGATAGAAAATTCAGTTTTAAGTAACTTGTGGGAATTTTAGGCTGTGAAAAGCTCAAATAAGCCAAATACAAGCACAAGCTTATTTTGCACTTTTCCTTGGCTTTTCTGAGTTCACCTTAGTCCATTTAGTGACAGCCAATTGCCCAAAACCCTTGTGCACACTTGTGCACAGGTCTGCATAACAGACCCCAACCAAAGCAACCTCAGGTTTCACCCACCTGATCTAGGCTCTAATTGAGGTTCAATTGGGATGATTGTGATAGGGC
Source organism: Artemisia tridentata subsp. tridentata (assembly GCA_021014915.2). Lineage (NCBI taxonomy): Eukaryota > Viridiplantae > Streptophyta > Magnoliopsida > Asterales > Asteraceae > Artemisia > Artemisia tridentata. The sequence continues at coordinate 401,942,499 of CP139508.1, forward strand.
TTTTAGTGTTTTCATGTAGCTCATAGTATAATCTATCTTTTGCCCCCATATTACACAAGTTATCTGCTTATTCACACTGCTTAATTTGCCCTGCTAATTTGCTATTTTCTGGAATTTCTGAGTGAATTTTGCAACTGCCTTTTTGATCATTTTATTAATCTGTAGGTTAAGCTCTTCCATTTAAGTTGTTTTGTGCTTATAGTAGTGTATTAGACCTGTTCTGAGCATTTGGTGAAGTTTCTAGTCTTTTAGCTTATTTTTGGCTTATTAGCAAACTGCTTATCTGCCCAAATCTGCTTATTGGGTTTTGATAACTTCCACTTTTATTTTTCCTAGCTTTCTAATATTAATTTAGATTTACTCAGAATTTTTCATAATTTTCCTAAGTCATTTAATATTTTTAATCTTTTTTATTAGTTTCTAATAGTAATTAAATCATAATAAATAAAATAATAATCAGAAAAATATAAATCTAATTTTCATAATTTTCTTTTGTCATTTATAATCTATGAAAAATATAATCTTATTTTTAGACCTTAAGAAAATCAAAAATAGAAATATAGTGATAGCTTCTATTTAATAGAATTTATCTTTTTAAATTTTAATTAAGTAATTTTCATTTTTATAATTTTCTTAGCTTCTTTTCATCTTATAATATTTTTAGAAAAAGTTTTAGATTTTTCTTTGTTCATTTAGTATTTTTTATAAATTTAAATAGTTTAAAAAGTAATTAAATAATAAATAATTAATAATAATTAGATAATAAGTTAAAAAATTATAATTTAAGTTTTTAAATAAGTTTTAAGTAATTATACATTTTTAGGTTTTAATTTCATAAATTTCAGTTTTAGTCCCATTTTAGATTCCCCGTTACGCATTTTTCTGTTTAGTATAATTCGCGTTTAATTTTCTTGTGCATATTTGTTTTAATTTGTCATTTAGAATTATTAAAAAAAAGCAAAATCTCATATCATATCATCAGTCACTCTAATCCAAAGCTTTTCACAGTTGCCCATTCACATCTCGTTGGAAAACGATTCGGGTAATTACTTACCTGTCTTAACACTACACACGAACGTGAGTTTTTGCAAGTATCCTTTTCACAAAGGGGTAATTTGTAATTATTCACGCGTATCCGTCGTTGCATAATATTTATAAGTGTATTCAGCACGGACCATTCTCCTCCTGCAAGAATTTGATATCACCATACGTGATAAAAAAAGGAGCTGAGAACTTAGCTGCTGATCATCTATCCCGATTAGAGAACCCACACCAAGATGTTTTCGAGAAAAAGGAAATAAATGAAACATTTCCTCTCGAGACACTCAATGCGGTTTCTTTTCCTGGAGATTCTACTACCCCGTGGTTTGCTGACTTCGCAAATTACCATGCGGGTAACTTCATAGTGAAAGGGATGTCGACCCAACAGAAGAATAAATTCTTCAAGGATGTTAAACATTACTTCTGGGACGACCCCTACTTATTCAAAATCTGTGCGGATCAAGTCATCCGACGGTGTGTTTACGGACAGGAATCTATTGACATTCTCAAAGCTTGCCATGCTGGACCCACTGGGGGCCATCATAGTCCAAACTACACCGCCAAAAAGGTGTTTGATTCCGGGTTTTATTGGCCCACAATCTATAAGGATGCCCAAGATCTGATCAAAACTTGTGAAGCTTGTCAGCGTCACGAAAATATTTCACAACAAAATGAAATGCCACAAAATGCTATTCAAGTTTGTGAAATCTTTGATGTCTGGGGCATTGACTTTATGGGGCCATTTCCATCATCTCGAGGAAATAAATACATTCTCGTGGCTGTTGACTATTTGTCAAAATGGGTGGAAGCAAAAGCTTTACCCACTAATGATGCCCGAGTGGTTGTAAAATTCCTGAAAGCTCTGTTTGCCCGTTTTGGAACTCCACGTGCTATAATCAGTGATCGTGGTACGCATTTTTGCAATGACAAATTTGACAAAGTCATGCAAAAGTATGGTGTAACTCACCGTCTTTCTACTGCGTATCACCCACAAACAAGTGGGCAAGTGGAAGTTTCAAATCGTGGTATTAAAAGAATACTGGAGAGGACTGTAGGAGAAAATCGTGCGTCCTGGTCGGATAAATTGGATGATGCACTTTGGGCCTTTCGTACAGCTTACAAAACACCCATCGGGTGTACACCTTACAAGCTTGTGTACGGAAAGGCATGTCATCTGCCGATCGAATTAGAGCACAAAGCCTACTGGGCCTTGAAACATGCTAACTTTGACCTCCAAACTGCGGGTGATCACCGTAAAGTTCAAATGAATGAATTAAATGAACTGCGTGATCAAGCATACGAGAACTCTTTGATCTATAAAGAAAAGACAAAGAAGATTCATGACTCTAAAATCAAGAACCGCGTTTTTAACGTTGGTGATCGAGTCCTTCTTTTCAATTCAAGATTAAAGATCTTCTCAGGCAAACTCAAATCCCGTTGGTCTGG